>JADWOT020000031.1:2549-239838 GCA_036345935.2 Taenia hydatigena | reverse complement strand
ACAACTTTTCTTGTTCAATGTGCAGCGCGAAGCACAACGGCAGCATTACATGCCCAACACACATTACTTATTATCCGATGGAACATGTGGTTTCGACTCGTGATGATGGCACCGGCGTCCTGCTCAGCAATTGCATGCACCCCGTTGACATACGTAATTCTTCATGCTAGCTACACGGCTGAAAATTCATCGCACTCTAGCAAAGAAGCATGTGTGGGCTGTAGGTGGTTTCTTTAGAGAACTCAACATTTCCCACGACTTTAAATCTGGTGAATGCGTGTAGTTTTTTCAGAGAACCTTTATTATATCACAGAATTACAAAAGTTGGAACCAAAAAAGCATCTCTAATGTTGTGCACGCGCCAGAGACATCGTCTCGAGCACTGTCAAGTCCTTTAAAGGATCACGTTCTAACAGCCCCATTCCATCAAATTTCACCCAGTTAAGAAAGCTCGCTTTATGGCACTTGGCACACCATCTTCTTCATTTTATCGGTATGAAAGGCGGCAAACGACCATCGCAGAGACTGAGATTCTGAAGGAATATTACGAGACAGTCAACCTTCTTTGACGTATCTGTCATCGCACTTATGGTAACTGCAATAAGTCAAACCTCATGAGCTGCGAGAGAATCTAACGTGGTTTTATATCATCCTTGGAAAACTGTAAAGATCCACCGCAATTTGGTTTTAGTCTCATCCTTTAAATGCTACAATCCTTTAAGCAATGTTAAGTGTGCTGCTCTTTAGCCAAAATCAACCTATGCGTACAATCACCACAAAGAACACCACATGTGTATTCATTATAATAAAATTGGAACCGTTATCATATAACGGTTCTATTCGTACTGCACATTCGTGATGTTGCAGTTGACTTGGATTTGCGCTCAAACTAACGAATAAAATGCAATATAAGAATAACGATACAATGAACAGAAAGGATTAACTACAAATAAATAAGTATAAATAAATATTGGCCCCTGCATTTCATCATTACGGAGGGAGCTAACCTATACGGATGACATGACAGGTGAGACAAATTTCAGATGTATTGTGTTGAGGGCCAAGTTTTCGATTGACCTCACCGTTACGACAACACATCGGTTCTCTCCTTACCATCCTGCCCGACATTCATGCAATCACGACGCATATCTGATTCTTCTTAGTTCAACTATGAATAATTTTGCTAAGTAACATGGAATGCGGAGTGACATCACAGCAAAAATGGCACTGACACCTGTGCATTTTCTCTGCTTAAAGAATACAGTTGCTTAAACGGCCCCCAAGCGACTTCATTCGATGCCATGTAGAGCAAAACACTGCATTTTGGTGTTGGTTTCAAACGAAATCCCCCATTAGCGCTTTATGCGTTCAACAAGTATAATTGTCGTCGAAACAAAAGGTTAGTATAATAGGAGATATGCTGGAACTGGCGCAGACTAATTTTAATTTAGTCAATAGTATTGCGATCCACTAAATAACCTCGTCTAATGGGCGCGCAATGTGGTTTTATTAGCAAAAATATGAGGATAGTGAGGGATCGCGTATTTTATATGCCACCCATAAAAATGTCTGAGACTTCGAATCTGTGAGCAGTGCTAAATGTTCCGCGGAAAAGTGGGGTCGGTGTAGTTAATGCAAGCAGAAGTGGCAAATTTGACCAACGCCATAAACTGGGATATTCTTTAGGAAAAAGTGCATAACACTTAAGAGGATTCGCATTCAAGCAGGTTTATGCATAAAAACTCATTAATCTATATCGACGCTCTTAGTAGCGCTATTTTTCCGGTCATTCTCCATCTTCCCCTTCTTCGCTGAATGACTTTTTGTGCATATTGCACTGCTATTCTTTGGCGAATTCGCTCCGTCTTCTTGCTTATGATTCGATTTGGGGTGGCTGTAAAAAAAGGGAAATCGGGGAGATAGAGTCTAGAATGTGACTTGAAATGGACAGTGCAAAATCAGCTGATGTTAAGTAAAGGCTAAGTAGAATTGTCAGCCAATGAGCCAATCAACCACTCAGCAGGATTTAATCTGACTTAGGATGAAGCTGAATATTAGGTCGTCAGAGAAATATTACAGGGTATCATGGCATGATTGGACGCGCAAATTAAAATTACTCGTGCAAACGCTCAACTTTGCATGGTTTACTTCAACAATGTAAAAAGTATGCCTTCATAATCGTTTCTATGATGTGCTATTTGATCCGACTTTCCAAATCGTAAAATAAGAACCGGGATAATGGGACAGACACATGCATCTATGCTGTGCTATGCACAAGCGTACATACACATCAAACTTCCAGTATCAACTAGAGAGTAGATGTGCATTCTTACCAGTTTCTGCGATGATCTGGGTACACAGATAACTAAAATGACAAAAAATGAACCTAGGTGGATGGTCATCTGCAGTTCAAACCGCTAACGTGCATATTTTCATACTTGAGAGTGCAATGGCGGAGAGACCAAATGAGGAGAGTTTGGGATGAGCCAAATGCATTATGATGAAGGATGTCGGTGACTACATTACGTATAAATCTCTGATTTTTCCCCCAAATAAGGTTGGGGTACGTCAGCCCGGATTAGTACAGGCTTGGGTGAAGGGGATGGAAAGCTCGAGATTGCTGAGCCACTTTATCTCACTTTCCTTATCTGATTCTACTTCATCATATTGTCCTCTCTATTTACCTTCCTCCGCTCACTTCAATTGCGCTTGCATCTCGGCGCAACATAGTCTGGAATCTAAATCCCATTTGGTTGTTGACGAATTAAATGAAGTAATTTTCATTCATCAATGATTTGATGAATGGATGTTGTCACATAAGTTTAAACTATTTGCAACAGATGGCTTCATTTTGCATCAAAAAAGACACGTTAACGAGCCAAAAGAATCTACGTGATTTCGCTTCTCCTTCCTACTTCTTGCCTCCCACCTTCATCAGCGCGCCTTACTGAGTCGTTTCGGTACGGGAGGCAATTTATAGTGAACCATTAATTGAAACCGAAATAGAAGATGCAGAAACTACAAGATCAGGACTAAACGGATGTCAAATGTATGCGAATTCTCATCCCAGTGAACAAGTGTTACAAATGTTTATATTCAAGATGCACTTATAATGCCACGTGTTTGGTCAAGATGGGGGATAAGGAACTTGAATTGCGCTGCAAATTCCTTTTGAACATCAGACAGGACACCACAGAATACCACGCGACTCACTACACGTGCCGCTGCTTCTTGCACACTGTCGTCCTTCTTGAAAATTTGATCTAATCTCAGTGAAGCTCTTATGAATAGCCACTGAAAAATCATTTTTGGTAGTCTTTATTATGGCATCTACTCTAAGGTCACTCTATTAATCATCCTCATGGAAATCCTGACATACCCAAAAACTGGGATAAAGATAGCTTAGAACTTAAGTTCCTTTTTTAACTAAGTAGAATCCTACAATTTCAGTAGAAAACAGCCTAGTCAAATATCTAAGGATTTTTGCCATTCTGCTTCACATTTAATTACCTTGTAACCTGTTGCGTCTAAGAGGAGTAGGTGCCAATGAACGCCATATAACTGCTATCTTCTCGTAATCTCTTCCATCTTTTTGGTGCCATAACACTGCCCGTGGATCAGAAGGACCCGTAGAAGATTAATGCATTCATTATTTTTTCTTTTAATGGCTAAACACAATGTACACCACCTTGCAGGAGCTTAGTTGAGCAGTATTGACAGTTTGCATGAACGGACGGTTGAGTAGAACGAATTCGGTGTCGACAAATCATTGTGTTGTTACTTTTCCTCCAGTAAACTATCATCATGTTGGGAATGCTTTACTCAACAATGGCATCATAGTAAGTTCAAATGCTGGACTAAGAGCGAGGAATAAGTCGTTTCTTAAACAAATGCACCACTCGCTTGGTCGCTTTCTTCCTTTTATCCTACGGTCCATAATACACTGCCGCCTAAATCCACTTAATCCCCATCTCTACCTCCAATAAATGTGATGATGAGTGGGCATAGCTTCAATGATAATAAGGATTCGAGAACTTGCCACACTTTGTACCAGACACGGACTCTGGTGACGCGGCTGTGTGTAGTGTACTTTGGCAGAGGGCAAAGAAGGCAGAGAACACGTCATCACCTACGATAACGCTAGCCAGAACAAAAAGTGAGACAGAAGAGTGCAACAGAATGTGTACCATCCGCTATGCGCACGATGGTTTGACACTTCAAGCACTACCTGATAGCGAAACAGTTCAAAGTAAAAACAGAACTTTAGGTACTGAGCTGATTAAAACAATGAAAGATATCGACTGTTTGGTTACACGCTGGTACGGAGAACTGCAATAATATGACGTTACAGTACAGTGCAGTGCAGTGCAGTGCAGATAAGGGAACAGGCATAGCAACGCAGATGCATTATCCCACAGACCTTTCATAGCAGAAATAAATAGCGGTGCATTGAGTGCGCTGTTTTTGAGCGAGCCTGCTAAACACCAGTTAAGAAACACGCAGAGTGCGAATCCCGACACGGCTCTGGTATACGAGCGATATCTGGCACTTTTATATAAGTCCACTGCGGAAGAGATGGACTCGCCCAGCATGACAACCAGGCGAATATGGCAACAGTGGTCAAAACTCTTCCTCGAGGAGGAGTATCAATGTTCGCAAGAAGTTTCCACGTCTCCTAAGCACCCAGTTGTTCCACGTTCTCTGATACGAGTAGTCCTTTGAGAGTGGCACGAGTGATTGGGTCATTTAGGCACAAATAGATGGTGGAGGTCTCGTGCAAATGAAACTGGTGGTCCTTTCCTACCTTAGACGTGCAAAACTTCTGCGGAACCTGCATTGCTTGCAGCAGTTTCAAGAAGCCTTACTCCGAAATTCTCGCATCTCTGCAGCCCATGCCTACGAAATTCCTGGGCATAAGAGTGGGTATATATATTATGGGTCCTCTGCCACTTACCGAGAAACGAAACCGATATCTTCCGGTTATGGCTGACTACTTCACGGAAGTATCCGAAGAGGAACCCATGAATTCGCAAGACGCTGAGATAGTCACGCTAATCTTCTTCTATTTTTGGATTTGTTAAAACAAGAACCTGAATCAGTCCATAGCAATCAAAGTCCTAATTTCGAATGCCGACTCTTTACTGAACTATGAAAGGCCCTTGGAATCGCAAAGGTGCGCACGACACCTGGATGCCTGCAGAACAGCTTGTGAGTAGAGAGAACGAGTCACTTCCTAATGGGACTACATAAGACTTTTACCAAGGAGGCACGGCTTAAAGATTGGGATATAAACCTGGGATGCACTCTTGCGTATGGAGCTGCAGTCCATGCATCACCTGGTGTTTCTTTATGCAAGTTTCTCACAGCCCGTAAAATGAGATTCTCTCCTAAATCATCTCACCCAGCATGGAAGCGGCAACCGACAATGCCCCCGGAGTACGGACCGCGTCTAATAGAAGCAATAAAAAATACGTATTTTGCTCAGCGACACTCGTAAATGTCTCATAATAAACAGAAGAAATACTGTGACAAGCGCTGTCAACCCAACGTCTACCACAAAGGACGTCTCGTCCGAATATGCAGACCCATTCCTCCGTCCAGAACGCATCGCAAGTTTTACCACCCATGGAGGAGAGACAGACTCTGTACCCAACCAATAACTTTCCATAACAATAGGATGCAACCCTACAAAGGTTCCTCGATGGTCTGTTACGAGGTTGAAGCCTGCACAACTGTCAAAGAAAGACAACCACTCGATGGCTGTGTAATACTTATGTTCTTTACCTGCGCTTCGTAGGCGAGAGGCAGGATGACAATTTTAACCTGGTCGTTGACGCACGTGATAGTCGTGATAATTTTGGTCCTATCACCACATATCCGCCCTGTGTTTTATTTAAGATGGCTCGCACCAGTCAATCTTCTTATAGCGACAGCAGAAGAAGAAGGGAGTGAAGAAAGGCGAAAATGCCTGCAAAGACACTCGTATTGAAAAAGTGGTCCAATCATCAGATGATTGGTGACCAGTTGCACGCGAACCTGTACATCAGGTTCGTTTACCAAACATGCAAGCCATCGTCCACACCTTTGACAAAGGACACGCTCATTCGAAGTGGGCTGAATCTCTGCTATGACCTTGTGCGTCATCCGATAAGCATGGGCAAAAAAACCATAACATGCCAACTAGAGTTTCAAAAAGTTAAGCATTAAATTCTGGAAATCTGTGTCAAATCGTTAAGTCATTTTTTTTAAAATTTCAATGTGCTAGAATAACGCACTCTTGGCTTTGAGAGCTTGCAGTGCTTAAACACCAGCGATTGGGCCATACAGTATCAGAATAACACGGTAAAATTCGCAAATCAAATAATTGAAAATCAATTTAGAGGTTCTGCTTTATGCGGTGGGTCAATATTTACTAGAGCTCAATTTAAAGGACAGTAGGCGCGGGCCTTAGAGAAAAGGATTTGATTGTTCTGTATCAAATGGGTTATTGAGCTTCGTTGACGACGTTGAATAGAATTCGTGGCATTCCTCGTGCCAAAATGCGTAAGTGGGAAGGTGAGTCGTTACTTAATCTGCAACTGCACTAGCTTTGCAAGCATTCTTATTGGTGGCAATCACAAATTACTCTACATCATCTTCCTTGCATTTTCGTGGTGTGCATCAAGAACTTTGCACAATGGTGGTCTTTTTCAACCAAGCTTGTAAGCGATTAATAGGTAGGAGAAGCTAGAGGAATGGAAACCCGATAAATGCTGTTTTGCTTGGTTCAGGATTAAACATGGTAAAGCAGGGGTGAGTGAGGGAGCTAAAGTGGAACAACTGTCTAGTTGGTTCGTTTATATTGGACGAGTTGGTCTTATCTCTGCCACGCCAACTGTCGACCTTAATTATTGGTGACTAATCACCGGGGAAAGAACTGAATTTATATTAAGGTGGATGATGAGGCCAAACTGGATTTTGTTGTCCTGAGTGGTCCAAACGGACGGTACCTTTTATGGCAGACGTGTAAGAAATGGTGACTAAGGAGGTTGAATGATTCCATTTGTTCGCTGACCTACTTAGGGCTAGTTTAAGCACAAACGCTCTGACACCAAGCTGAAAGCTGTCAAAGTTTTGTTCGATGACGTACTACTTGTTCATCTCAAACACGGATAAAGGAACAATCAGGCGTTTGAAGAAATGAATGTTGTGACGATGTGAGCCAGAACTATCACGACCATTGCCATTATTGAGAGGTGATCTGCTCTAAGGTTCACTTCTTAGCTCCTTCGGTGCACATACAGGGAAGAGGAATTTGTTTCCGCACTGGTGCCTTTGGTCTACACCCCTTGCAGAGGACCACTTAAGTTCGAAACCATGTCAGTAACTTTCGTGCTCGCTATCGCCACTGACATGGATGTAGACGACGGTGCCAATGCCTTGGATACAAATGCTTGACTGGGGTGCCTTACCGTCATTTACAAACTAGGATCCCCCTCTCAGGGTTTGTCTTCGCACCAAGCTATGGTCCCACCTTCTCTTCTGTCTATTTACTTACAAGTTTCGCAATTATGCTAAAATGGCAAGAGCATAATCAAAAGTTGCATTATACAAAGCAGTTAAAGTGAGAGCAGAAGCCGGATCAGGCAAGGCAATTCATAAGGCTACAAAGGAACTAACAAAATTTTTTACGGAAGTAGCAAAACACGTCATTTCAGGGGATGGGAATCAGCGATGAGATTCTATTTCTTTGTCACTACTGATGTGCATGTTGCGAGACTACAGAGGGTACAGAGACCGTTTGCAGCATGTCCATCTTCTACAAGGACAAACGGAGCTCAGTTGGGAATTGTTTAGTCCTTCTGGGGCTTCTGACGCCATTTAAGTCACAGCCAGACGGGTTGCAGACATGAACTCAAAGAAACTGTGTAAAGTTTGCACCAGACAGCACCGAGAGACAACTCGCAATGACTTGTGCTGCTAATCGATTCACACATGTCACATTTGATTGATCCACCATACAAAAAAGAGCCATACATGCTCACACACGCCTTGCATTGTCTTCTACCATTCATCTTTCTTTGCGGTTTCGTCCCTGTAATTCTGTTGTTCGTCAATGCCTCTTGCTTCGTTTTCTACTAGCATGGGGTCTTATATTCATCCTTAACTTCCAATCGACCATTCCGGAGGCATAAAAAGGCCAAAGCCGATCGATATCTTAGAAATTAGGAGTAAGTCATGCTACCAGCCCCTCCTTCTCGCCTATCCTCTTCTTGTGCCATCTGTTTCCTCTCCTTTTCCTTACCTCTCGTTCCGGTGTAAGCCACTTAAAAAAGAAAACTGTGATTAACCTCAGCAAGTGGGCTACTCGAAAAACTTTGAATTTGTTTCATTGGGTCAATGGCTTCATGATTTCCTCAGTCAGATGGTTAGATCAGTTGGCAAGTGAATTAGCTCAGGAATAGATGGGAGAAAGAAGTAAAAGTGAGGCACGCTGCAATAAAGCACTGTTCAGAGTCATTTCACGGCGTCCATATTCCAAAGAAATGGCCGCCTTCGAGAACGTCAGCTTGCAGGATGCGAAACGCTCACCTGTAATTCCATATTACACTGACTCACCAGCAGTAAGTATGGCACTAATGCAGCTTGCGCATTCCTTTCCTCAGGATATCTTTGAGGATGCAAATGGATGTCGAAGTCTACCTACCATACCACCGCCACCAGCACTGATGCAGGGGCGATCACAACTACTGCTAATGTGGTAGCGCCTTGCACCCACTAAGACCGGCCATCACTCATCTTTCTCAACCCTTACCCCCTCCCCTGTCTCCACCTTCCCTGACTCTACCCTTTCTCACGTAAACATCATCGTTTCCTGACAATGACATCGAACACTTTGGTAAGTGCTTCCTTTTTTTCCTACTAAGGACCTCAGCATCCATTCCGCCCCCTTCACTTAGGTTCAAGCATTGTAATTTCTCTCCTTACTCGAGGCCCGCTTGCGGCATTTAGAGGGAAGCTGGGAACGGGAGTCTAAAGGGATCAGTTTAAAGCGCCGACAACAACGCAAAATTGGTGGAGGATGATGAGTCAGGATGTGACCAGTCCTGCCAGCTGGTTGTGACGATCTAGTGGTTGGACATGGATGAGCAAGCGGATTGGTGTCACTTGCCAGCCATTCAGATAAAATCCAACTCTCTCACGTCATCATCGCTAATCGTAGTGAAGCCACTGTGGCAACGCGAATGAAGGAGATGGATTTGAGCAGAGGAGGCAAAGGTAGAGCCAGTTGAGGAGAAGAAGGAGAGAAGAGGAGAAAGATGTGAACGTAGAAACTACGACACATTTCACACTTTAAAATACCCTTTTTATTAACTCGTCTATTTTCGGCATTGCACTTATAACCAAGTTAATTAGCCAGCCAGTTGAGTCAAATAGTGATAGGGAAGAGAGCAAAGCAATGGAGAGAAAGTTGATGTGGTGTCTACTGTCTCTACTACAAGCGGTAGCCAGCAGATGCTTGACAAAAGAAAGTGCATCCACTAGTTCCTTATTCATGAATAACTTTTATAATGCTTCCTTAGTTTTCAATTTCTTGTTTTGCGCATCGCCAATTTATCAAATCCAGGTCGCTACTCATTTGTTAAGTTGTGCACTGTGGCTCCTCCTCTAATGTTCTAAATGAAAAAATGCTAGCGCTTATAATCGCTAACACTAATTTCTCATTATTATATCTATTCGCATGTATTACCATCGCATGCGCGCCTAATTACATAACTAAGCTCTCAATTGGTTCATTTATTTCAAGAGGTTAGTTGCGTGTTCTTAATGGCAGTCCTTATCGCACTACAGCAAATCAAACAACAGCCTAGAATGTAAATAAATTCCAATTTCTTAGCAAAACTTCCGCAGCTTTGTCACCTCGGACAACTCAAAAGCACGCTCCAGGTGAACCCTTAGTACATAGTATCTACTGTCATTTATCCCACTACACTACACTTTTGGTGAACTGCCTTATTTATCCACTCTCATACCCAAAGTACTGATGCTTTGGCTGTCGCCCTGCTACTACAATTTATAAATTGCAGGTAGCATAACCTAAGGTCATCAGCACCTTCAGTGATTGCGAAACATTCAATCCACTTCACCTGACGTGACAATTGCAGTTTGCGAAGGGACCATAAGCATAAAATTAAAGAATGAGGAAGCAAAACGAAGAATTTAGACCCTTCCAAGCGGTCTTGATTAGCCTAGCCACCACAAGAATTGATTTATATGAGTGGCAAACTTGAGAAGCAATAAGGTGCTTGCTGGAAGTAGGGTTAGATGAGTCGTGAAGGCTGAATATCGTGAACCTCATTTGTAAAAGCGCAAGAAATTGAAAGTAATACGAATAAATTTCCTCATCATAATTAAGCTAGTATAATGCATGGAAATTTCGTCATACTTCAAAATGGGTGATTGGTGGTTAGTACACTACCTTTTATGATTTGGTGGGTGGGTGGTGCCGAATAAGAGAACTTGTACTGGGGAAAATGCCATCCAACTAGGTTGAGATATTGGTGCTATCATCACTCGAATGAAATGCGGAAAATATTAAAGCGAATTAAGCACAGGAATCGTAGGAGTGAATGGCTTATTTTGTAGAAGCAATAAAAAACGAAAAATAAAATGGAATAGGCTACAGTGACTGAAGAACTCGTGGTAAGAACGTGGATGCAAAGAAGTCCAGCTTCTGATAAACCGCGATCAAACGCACAATGGTAGCAAAATAACACTCAAAATTAGTACATCGAAGACAGTTTTCACCTGAGTGTGGTACGCCTGAATCTCTGGCATAGTTTAATGTAACCTACTTTGAAAGTTGGCAGTCATAATTTTTCTCCTTTAGTGGCACCTCATACCCTATCGTCTTGACTAATTTTCACTTCTTCATTTCTGTTTTTTGTTCTCTGCTTTGATACTTACTTATTTTGACGCCTGATTTTCTCGTATACAGCATTCAAGCTCAACGCATCTGTCTTTTCTGCATTCCTTAAACGCCTTCCTATTCTGCATTCTGATTACTCATCACCGCACAATGGTGCAGTAAGTCTTTTGTCGACCAGGGAACGAATAAGTCGTATGCCGTAATGTAGTGGCTATTCTTCGCTTTAAAGGCGATTACCAAACATAATTCCAGTGCAAACATTGGGAAAAACTGACCGTTTTGACGTTCGCAGTAGAATCCTATGAAGTTCCATGCCAAGCAGTATCGGGTAATGATGATCCGTTTTGCCATGTGGTTTTGAGAAACTTTGAAAATGGCTCTGCCATAGGTATGCCGATTTGTTTCAAGAAGAACGCCCTCTTTTACAGCCTCAAATTTATTGCCTGCTTTATGATCATTTTGATACACTATAACCTTTTCGCATTTTCGCCACATCATAATATATAAGCGGCGATACACCTTCATGAGTAACATTGACCAGCATAAAAAATAGCAATAAAAGCATAATTCTCGCCATATTTATGGCACATGCCTATTGGCAAAGCTCATAGCTGAGTATATTTTTGCGGAAGGTAGATCAGGGCAGCTCGCCGGATAGCGCTGAAGCGCAGGTAAATGTGTATTTAATATATTTGTAGTTACGTGTGCACCGCATTTAAAAAACCAATGGCTTGTAAAATCATGCCCAACTGTTTATTATTTAAAGGCACCATGTAGCTGTCTATTGTCATTAAGCTACTGATGAGATTTGAAGCGACGCAATGCGATACGAGGTTTACATTGTCACATCGACCAAGCAACGCCCATTAAGTCCGTACAGTCAGGTCTGCTTACATGACGTCCGAAATGCCCTTTTGTCTTGAAGTCAAGACTTCGCTACAATGAATGCTCTCGTCTTAATAAGCCATCGGTTTCTACCAAAAAAGGGAATGAATTAACCTATAGATCACCAAAACTTACATATTTTGCTGACGTAATAGCACACGCTTGTGTCCTACGTAAATATTGCGAACCAAATGCCTATAAAGCAGAAAATATTAGAGCGTTATAATAAATAGCCACTGCAAAATATGCCGGGTGGATGAAGCAGCACATACCTAAATGGCATGATTGCATATGTTCTAGTAATGTTACTAGTGCTGCACATTCTGCGTAGCACTCTGTGCAGTGAATGCGGGTTTCTGAATTCTCCATTCTCACGACTGCGGTGTGATGCAACAAAATATGCAATTAAGAACAGTTTGCGGAAATAATCAAAGCTATGGCTGAGAATCAGTGCTCAGACTAAATTTAGCTGGAAGTATACGGAGGAAAACTCACAAATATGTGATACGAAGAAATGGCCGAGTAGTAACTCATAGGTTGCGAATGGAGCAAGACACAGACAACACACATGATGATTCCAGTCTATTTTTCAGAGTATGAAAGAAAGCACTTGTGTTAATTTTAACATATGTGCGGATTTGAAGCAAGAATATTGGAGGTGCTGAACAACTCTCTTTACCTCTTTGGTGCCATAACAGCTGCCCAAATGTTCTGTAAAGCCTCCAGCAAACCGGACAACCCACAGCTACTTCAACTAAAGCGCATCAAGTATTTGAGAAAAAAAGGCTATAATTGTGCTGTAAATGGTCTAAATTAGCAACTACTTAAGCAGGTCATCTTTAATCCGATTGAAGCAGAAGTTATGCTACTCAAGGCATTTCATCTATTACAAACAGGCACAAACCTCTCATACACTTGCGTATCTATACACAAAGCCACTTCGAACATGAATTTTCGTGTTGAAAATATGTGCATGGTAAATTGCGCATAGAAATCGAAATCCGCTTACTGTTGTGCACGCGAAGCAAGTGCTTAATGCATAGGACGGTACTTCTCGATGACGCAGAACATAGCCTGCATTTGTAGACATCCATTTCGCTAGGGATGATGATAAGTTGCTTAGGAAAATGGAACAGAACCTGCTGTGAATTTAAAGGTAAGCACGTTACCTCCTGAATCTGGCTTTAGACTTAGATGTGATTGAGACTCAGAGGAGCAGCACTCGCGTGTTCGATTGAAGCTTTGCACTATACCGACATAGATTAAAACTCACTGCACTTGAAACGCTTGCTTTTTCGTTATGCACTCCAAGCAATGACCCACTCTCTTAATTTTTTCTGCAAATGATTAAAAGTTGTTTTTGCAGTAAGGTGTTTTAGCATACCAGATGCTTTTAAACCAGTGTCTGTCATTCTTGACATTAAAGAGTAAAAGTTGTTTTCGAAGTATAAAGCATAAGGATTCAAAACAAGTTGTGATTTGTCGACTCGAATAACCCAAAATTTATGTTTACCGAAGAAGTCTTTGCTCAATCTGCTTGCTCTGCGTTCGCTATTTCTGCCTGATATTATGCCGCGTCAAGAGCAGACGCAACAGGCTAAACGCATAGTTTAAATTTTTTGACTGATTGTGGCCATCCGTTTCAGGAATTCCGCCCATCGAGCAAGTCCTGCTTCCTGGTAACTTGTCCTTGAAGAGGTGAAGTTTTCCTTGCAATGATAAAGAGGGCACGTTCCCTTACTTTAAGCCGTAAGGCCTATAAGTTTTAATTCACCAAACACTATGGTAAGTAGAAGCAACATTTGGACAAGTGATGTCTTCGGTTGCAACCATAATGCAGAGGTATAGACAAGACGAGTACAATGTTGACCACAAATAAATCCATCTTTTTTCTTTTCCTACTTTGCTGCAGGCGTATGCTTAGTCTTTTTTAACAATTTCGAATAAACAGAAGGAGAGCGAGGATAGTGCACATAAGGCATTCAATCGTACAGCCACTGTCGGTGATGGCCCTTGGTATAAAGTGATTTTGGAGGCTGGGTTAAAGCTTTTTACCTGTTTACATAATGGAATAATTTTGACCTTTAAGTCAACGTGCAATGTTACTTTGCCTCAATCCACAGCATTTGCGAATATCCTCAATAGCCTTTACATTGTATTTACAATAACTCCAATTCATTGGATTCACAAATGTGGGTCTCAGCTAAGATTAGGTTGTTTAAAATGTGCAGGCCTCGTCACCATATTGCTGATTATTGTTAATATCAGGACTCCTCATTTGCATCCCAATCTCCTTTGTACTAAAATTGTCTCCCTTTCTCTGCACTATACCCAAGATCTCAAAAAAAATTTGACTAGGGCTGTTTATTATTCTTTGGCGGATGCCTTATCAATCCTATTTGTTGAGACATCACACAATAGTTTTGCATAGGTTGATGTTCTACTACTCATTTATTTGTTGTTAGTTTGATGTTTTTTGCTACATCTACAAAATGAACATTTTTTTTTGAATCTCTGTCATTCGGAATCTAAAAATTTTTTATGCAGTAAAAGTGTTTACAAGCACTTGGAAATGCAGGTAATTTTTTGGCATTGCCCAAATTTGCGTTGGCTTCACCAACGGAAAAGCGTTCATTCATCACTGCTCCACTGCGTGTGAGGAATTAAGGTCATACAAATATGCATCTCACCAAGCGAATTTCTTGGTCGAAATGAGCTCACTGAGTGGATTTTGTAATTGGCGACTCGAAAACTGGCCTTATTTTTAAATTAACTGACGAAATAGCCTACCGTTAGCGCCACTTTCTAATGCATATTGACAAATTGGTGAAAGTGAATCTGCTTCTCTGCCTCCTATTAACATTTTATAATCTCTTAGCAATGGTGGCATGAGGAGACTTCGTTTACCGCATTCTTAATAACTGGATATGAAGAGACCATTTGTTGAGGTTACTCTTCAACTAATGTGTAGCCATGAGTCCAAACATAGGACTGCTTATCATCAGTTTTGGCAAGAACCTTTGTGTGGACCTTCCGCATGCAATGAGAGGGCGAGAGAGTAGGTTTGCTTTAGTACCGAACGCACGTACCGAGTAACATTTGAGTGCACCTTTTAAGGTTGCGCTTTCCCTAAATAATAATATAATAAATAATCGGTGCCGACTCGCTGACTCACGCAACAATAGGCAATGCTATGATAAAGCGGTAGAGAATCTGATAGTGTTGCCACCAGTTTTGCACAAGCAACAGCAGCAGTTTGCCAGTAATGCTTAAGATTGTTGGCTCGGGTAGTCTGTTACACTGTGGCAGTGGAGAACAACTGCCGATTGAGGTAATATCGCGAAGGTATGCAAAAATGAAGGCAAAGAGGCTTATAGAAGGTAGAATTAATTTGTAGCGCCAATAAATCAGTAAGATGATTTTGCTTTAGCATATGAGGCTGAGGATGGTTTATTCCGTGCATGATAGTAGTGTGCGAATCCTTCATTCGCTGCACCAATGAGATGGCTTGCGTTACGCTTATCGTGGCATGAAAGAGCCATATAATGTCGCCCTCTGGTAGTAGTGGTCTGCATTATCGTTTGAGTGGGTGAACTGGCAAATGAAAACTATCATCAAGTCATATTCAGAGTGTTATTCTGCCTCCATTTTGTGGTTGCGTCCACTTTAACGTCTAAAGCATTAATGCTTCTTGCTCCTCGTACTTGGAGTACAGTTATTTTCCTGCTTGTATGCAAAAGACGAGGAGAGTTTGTGAAACAAGGGCATTAGGCTAAAGACCTAGCAATTACGACGTCAATCGCACGATCTGTTTCTTAATTTGCTCTCTTATACAATATACTGGTCACAAAAGACAAACGGCTTTTCACTATTAGGAGATAGCCTTACAAAATTTACTGATATTACGGACCACTTGTTAAAAGCATTCTTATTTCAAACAGCAATAATGCTTTAATGTTTTACATGCGTTTATTTCTTTCATAATCAGTCTCAGTTAAATGTAATTTAAGTGCACAACGGTGTTGATCGTTGCACCGAACTCGATAGTCATTTTGAGGAAGTACCATCCACGGAAAATGCTCCCCACCCCTACGTCTAGGCAGGATATCTATTAAAAATTTTAACATATTGACCATGTGAGCGAGATTTGCATTCCTGCTACAGGTGGATTGTTGCTAAAGGCTACTGGCTGCGGTGATAATCCAAGACGATAATGCATTATTTACTTTATCCAGAGTCGTTCTAATTATATGAATCGTAAACAAATTTCTTAAGCCTAGACTGCCTTATTTTATCAAAGAAGATGATCTAAGATGCTGCATTAATGACTGTAGTAAGCTAACTCGATCTACGTGTACAATGATAATGATTTTTGGCAGTAAATCACTCTACGTCCCACAGAGGAGAGGCAAATGCTGACGTCTATTGAGTTCCTGTCTGTGTTAGCTTTGTAAAATGAATGCTATTGAAATGGGACCAGCTTATGGTTATTCTAAGTCGACCATGCAAGCAGCATCCTCCTAAGCAGTTTGAGGACCAGTTTTGCTTTGCTACTTTTTAACCTACGTACTACTTTCTTGGAGTTGGCGTGTTTTGCACTAACAATCTGGCGCATTTATCTCTAATTTTGAATAGAAAGTAGTCAATCGGATCCAAACTGATACAACTCATCAAGTATACTTGAATCGCATACAGAAAAGAGCATTGCATACGGCCGTTCGCGTTCCCACTTTCCTAACACTTGAATATTATCAGGACACGGCATCGCACTTAATTTGCAGACCGTCTGTTGTTTTGCGGCATATGCAGAAAAGTGACATGTTTATTTTGCGCGCATAATTTTGGTCATTTTTTGAAGCAATTTGAAGTCATAATCGATCAAAGAGCCTGGTTAACCCATTTGGTCCACTAATGCAAATGACGTTGTGTAGAAACTTCAACACAGCTTTCGCATTCATTCAAGGCTAAAAAGCACCAACAAAAACGAAATATAAGAGCTACTGCACAGCATTGGCTCGTACTAGCACTACCTATGTGATAACGTTACTAAGGCTCCAGGCATGCACAATAATAAGACTGCATGTGAAAGTGCTTGAGAGTTTGTTTATTGAATGGCCTACCAGAGTGCTAAACTCAAGTTGGCTAATGAAACAGGAGATGAGAGCAAGAGATGAGGCGTTTGCTCTTGATGCCCAAATGTGAATTGAGGCATGCAATCATTCACAAAATGAAGCATATTCGATGAAGTTATGCACCAAAAGATTGCACCAGCAACAGCACTGACGCAAAAATTCACTGCGAATGGATTATATTTGAACAGTAAAATATGCTTCCACATCCGTTGCATGCAGCCAGCCTAATGCTATTTAAACACAATGGATAACCAGTTAAGAAATTTACTTAAAGTGCATTCGCTCCAGTTCCCGCAGCAGTAGAGTGGGTTCTGTGCCACTACCTATAAACACACTTTACTTCGATAAGTTTTGTAGGCAAAGTATATGTAACTGTATGAAGGTAGTATTACAAAAATACGTGAATTCTATATCGTAAGAGGATTCTTACTACCTCGGCTTAAGATTGTTCAAATCGCGTCTGCTGAGGTCACATAAGACGTGATTCAGTTCGTTGACGAAGGAAAGAAAGCTAATGCATCTTTCAAAGGGTAACGTAGCAGTGCCGAGTTTAATAAGCAACACCGATACCGTGAAATCTCGGATAATGAAAATGTCACAGAGTAATATTCAAGAATTAAGGAAGGCAATAGCCATCAACTTCTCTCCTAAAATATGTATATTCAACCGTCATGGCACATGATGCGTCACAACAACTACTGGGTTTGAGCTCATTAGCGGCTAAGCTAAGCACTGCCTGATAGAAGGGCTAAATATCAAGTGTAGATTTTTTCAGCAATCCCTGAACTTATCTGGTGCAACATCACAAGAAGACACTTTCTTCTTTAACTTTAAGCCTAAGCCTTTTGGCGAAAAATTAGAACCTGTGATTCGAGAGTTTTCATATTTTTGACAAATGAAAAGATGCCCCGCCAAAATTCAGGAGACGTCAAGCGAATGATCGAGCATCAAATTTACAAATAAAATGGTAAACAGAGGAAATGATTTTCAAAGAGGCTAGCAAAATAACTCACTGTTGATTTGATGAGCAGTACAAAAACTAAAATTTTGTGCCATATATCGGAAGATAACCTATAGCGATTGTAATTTCATTAGAGTCAAGAAGTGAATAGCGCAAGAAACCTTCAAAAAATCAAAGCTATTAGATTAAATAATTCATTAAAAAGCAGTAAAAAATGAAAAACAAGCATACACAAGACACAAACAAAACGATCCACACGTGAAATGTCTTCTAAAGTGTCGATTAAGCATTATGCTCCACTAAGATATGTCTTGCACTCGGGATTTGCGGCGTCTCTTTCATCCACACGCCTCCTTTCAATTGCTTCTTTTGTTAACCTCCTCCATCTATTTCAAATGTACATTATATCATGGAGAAAAGCTCTTATTTTCTTGAATAGGACTAAACTGCATTAAGGACACAGAAGTTTGAGTGAGGGATTCTGTCAGCTGCAAAAAAACAGCCAGAATACCAGCATCGTTGTAAGCAACTGAAGAAGAAGTGACCATGCTAGTTAGTTAAGCTAAGCGTTAAAGCTGTTTTTGAGTGTTAAGTGTGGTAGAAATACTATAAAATCGACTGCCGTCAGGCATATTAAGGCGGTTATTATCAGAGGATGGAAGAATAATTTTCGGCTTCAGTTCCATTTAAGCCGGACACAACTAGATTAATTCAGGCCTCAACTACTGCTCCTACCATTTACATCTATTCGGTTGGTCGAAAGTACTCAGAGGCATACCAACCTTCGTGGACAGTGCTGGCATTGTCTCAGACACAGGTGCGAATTACCAAAGCAGTGCAAATGTGTGCGTCATCAAAATACGTCACGTTTTTGTGTGAGAAAGGGGTAGGAGGATGACCGTTCCTATAAATAAATGGAGGGAACACTTTGTTGTCTCCCAAACTCAGGAGTTAAGAAAAGTGCCTTATGACTGCCCTGGCCTAGCAATAACGCAATCGAAGACATCACTTGTCCAAATGTTGCTTCTACTTACCATAGTGTTTGGTGAATTAAAACTTATAGGCCTTACGGCTTAAAGTAAGGGAACGTGCCCTCTTTATCATTGCAAGGAAAACTTCACCTCTTCAAGGACAAGTTACCAGGAAGCAGGACTTGCTCGATGGGCGGAATTCCTGAAACGGATGGCCACAATCAGTCAAAAAATTTAAACTATGCGTTTAGCCTGTTGCGTCTGCTCTTGACGCGGCATAATATCAGGCAGAAATAGCGAACGCAGAGCAAGCAGATTGAGCAAAGACTTCTTCGGTAAACATAAATTTTGGGTTATTCGAGTCGACAAATCACAACTTGTTTTGAATCCTTATGCTTTATACTTCGAAAACAACTTTTACTCTTTAATGTCAAGAATGACAGACACTGGTTTAAAAGCATCTGGTATGCTAAAACACCTTACTGCAAAAACAACTTTTAATCATTTGCAGAAAAAATTAAGAGAGTGGGTCATTGCTTGGAGTGCATAACGAAAAAGCAAGCGTTTCAAGTGCAGTGAGTTTTAATCTATGTCGGTATAGTGCAAAGCTTCAATCGAACACGCGAGTGCTGCTCCTCTGAGTCTCAATCACATCTAAGTCTAAAGCCAGATTCAGGAGGTAACGTGCTTACCTTTAAATTCACAGCAGGTTCTGTTCCATTTTCCTAAGCAACTTATCATCATCCCTAGCGAAATGGATGTCTACAAATGCAGGCTATGTTCTGCGTCATCGAGAAGTACCGTCCTATGCATTAAGCACTTGCTTCGCGTGCACAACAGTAAGCGGATTTCGATTTCTATGCGCAATTTACCATGCACATATTTTCAACACGAAAATTCATGTTCGAAGTGGCTTTGTGTATAGATACGCAAGTGTATGAGAGGTTTGTGCCTGTTTGTAATAGATGAAATGCCTTGAGTAGCATAACTTCTGCTTCAATCGGATTAAAGATGACCTGCTTAAGTAGTTGCTAATTTAGACCATTTACAGCACAATTATAGCCTTTTTTTCTCAAATACTTGATGCGCTTTAGTTGAAGTAGCTGTGGGTTGTCCGGTTTGCTGGAGGCTTTACAGAACATTTGGGCAGCTGTTATGGCACCAAAGAGGTAAAGAGAGTTGTTCAGCACCTCCAATATTCTTGCTTCAAATCCGCACATATGTTAAAATTAACACAAGTGCTTTCTTTCATACTCTGAAAAATAGACTGGAATCATCATGTGTGTTGTCTGTGTCTTGCTCCATTCGCAACCTATGAGTTACTACTCGGCCATTTCTTCGTATCACATATTTGTGAGTTTTCCTCCGTATACTTCCAGCTAAATTTAGTCTGAGCACTGATTCTCAGCCATAGCTTTGATTATTTCCGCAAACTGTTCTTAATTGCATATTTTGTTGCATCACACCGCAGTCGTGAGAATGGAGAATTCAGAAACCCGCATTCACTGCACAGAGTGCTACGCAGAATGTGCAGCACTAGTAACATTACTAGAACATATGCAATCATGCCATTTAGGTATGTGCTGCTTCATCCACCCGGCATATTTTGCAGTGGCTATTTATTATAACGCTCTAATATTTTCTGCTTTATAGGCATTTGGTTCGCAATATTTACGTAGGACACAAGCGTGTGCTATTACGTCAGCAAAATATGTAAGTTTTGGTGATCTATAGGTTAATTCATTCCCTTTTTTGGTAGAAACCGATGGCTTATTAAGACGAGAGCATTCATTGTAGCGAAGTCTTGACTTCAAGACAAAAGGGCATTTCGGACGTCATGTAAGCAGACCTGACTGTACGGACTTAATGGGCGTTGCTTGGTCGATGTGACAATGTAAACCTCGTATCGCATTGCGTCGCTTCAAATCTCATCAGTAGCTTAATGACAATAGACAGCTACATGGTGCCTTTAAATAATAAACAGTTGGGCATGATTTTACAAGCCATTGGTTTTTTAAATGCGGTGCACACGTAACTACAAATATATTAAATACACATTTACCTGCGCTTCAGCGCTATCCGGCGAGCTGCCCTGATCTACCTTCCGCAAAAATATACTCAGCTATGAGCTTTGCCAATAGGCATGTGCCATAAATATGGCGAGAATTATGCTTTTATTGCTATTTTTTATGCTGGTCAATGTTACTCATGAAGGTGTATCGCCGCTTATATATTATGATGTGGCGAAAATGCGAAAAGGTTATAGTGTATCAAAATGATCATAAAGCAGGCAATAAATTTGAGGCTGTAAAAGAGGGCGTTCTTCTTGAAACAAATCGGCATACCTATGGCAGAGCCATTTTCAAAGTTTCTCAAAACCACATGGCAAAACGGATCATCATTACCCGATACTGCTTGGCATGGAACTTCATAGGATTCTACTGCGAACGTCAAAACGGTCAGTTTTTCCCAATGTTTGCACTGGAATTATGTTTGGTAATCGCCTTTAAAGCGAAGAATAGCCACTACATTACGGCATACGACTTATTCGTTCCCTGGTCGACAAAAGACTTACTGCACCATTGTGCGGTGATGAGTAATCAGAATGCAGAATAGGAAGGCGTTTAAGGAATGCAGAAAAGACAGATGCGTTGAGCTTGAATGCTGTATACGAGAAAATCAGGCGTCAAAATAAGTAAGTATCAAAGCAGAGAACAAAAAACAGAAATGAAGAAGTGAAAATTAGTCAAGACGATAGGGTATGAGGTGCCACTAAAGGAGAAAAATTATGACTGCCAACTTTCAAAGTAGGTTACATTAAACTATGCCAGAGATTCAGGCGTACCACACTCAGGTGAAAACTGTCTTCGATGTACTAATTTTGAGTGTTATTTTGCTACCATTGTGCGTTTGATCGCGGTTTATCAGAAGCTGGACTTCTTTGCATCCACGTTCTTACCACGAGTTCTTCAGTCACTGTAGCCTATTCCATTTTATTTTTCGTTTTTTATTGCTTCTACAAAATAAGCCATTCACTCCTACGATTCCTGTGCTTAATTCGCTTTAATATTTTCCGCATTTCATTCGAGTGATGATAGCACCAATATCTCAACCTAGTTGGATGGCATTTTCCCCAGTACAAGTTCTCTTATTCGGCACCACCCACCCACCAAATCATAAAAGGTAGTGTACTAACCACCAATCACCCATTTTGAAGTATGACGAAATTTCCATGCATTATACTAGCTTAATTATGATGAGGAAATTTATTCGTATTACTTTCAATTTCTTGCGCTTTTACAAATGAGGTTCACGATATTCAGCCTTCACGACTCATCTAACCCTACTTCCAGCAAGCACCTTATTGCTTCTCAAGTTTGCCACTCATATAAATCAATTCTTGTGGTGGCTAGGCTAATCAAGACCGCTTGGAAGGGTCTAAATTCTTCGTTTTGCTTCCTCATTCTTTAATTTTATGCTTATGGTCCCTTCGCAAACTGCAATTGTCACGTCAGGTGAAGTGGATTGAATGTTTCGCAATCACTGAAGGTGCTGATGACCTTAGGTTATGCTACCTGCAATTTATAAATTGTAGTAGCAGGGCGACAGCCAAAGCATCAGTACTTTGGGTATGAGAGTGGATAAATAAGGCAGTTCACCAAAAGTGTAGTGTAGTGGGATAAATGACAGTAGATACTATGTACTAAGGGTTCACCTGGAGCGTGCTTTTGAGTTGTCCGAGGTGACAAAGCTGCGGAAGTTTTGCTAAGAAATTGGAATTTATTTACATTCTAGGCTGTTGTTTGATTTGCTGTAGTGCGATAAGGACTGCCATTAAGAACACGCAACTAACCTCTTGAAATAAATGAACCAATTGAGAGCTTAGTTATGTAATTAGGCGCGCATGCGATGGTAATACATGCGAATAGATATAATAATGAGAAATTAGTGTTAGCGATTATAAGCGCTAGCATTTTTTCATTTAGAACATTAGAGGAGGAGCCACAGTGCACAACTTAACAAATGAGTAGCGACCTGGATTTGATAAATTGGCGATGCGCAAAACAAGAAATTGAAAACTAAGGAAGCATTATAAAAGTTATTCATGAATAAGGAACTAGTGGATGCACTTTCTTTTGTCAAGCATCTGCTGGCTACCGCTTGTAGTAGAGACAGTAGACACCACATCAACTTTCTCTCCATTGCTTTGCTCTCTTCCCTATCACTATTTGACTCAACTGGCTGGCTAATTAACTTGGTTATAAGTGCAATGCCGAAAATAGACGAGTTAATAAAAAGGGTATTTTAAAGTGTGAAATGTGTCGTAGTTTCTACGTTCACATCTTTCTCCTCTTCTCTCCTTCTTCTCCTCAACTGGCTCTACCTTTGCCTCCTCTGCTCAAATCCATCTCCTTCATTCGCGTTGCCACAGTGGCTTCACTACGATTAGCGATGATGACGTGAGAGAGTTGGATTTTATCTGAATGGCTGGCAAGTGACACCAATCCGCTTGCTCATCCATGTCCAACCACTAGATCGTCACAACCAGCTGGCAGGACTGGTCACATCCTGACTCATCATCCTCCACCAATTTTGCGTTGTTGTCGGCGCTTTAAACTGATCCCTTTAGACTCCCGTTCCCAGCTTCCCTCTAAATGCCGCAAGCGGGCCTCGAGTAAGGAGAGAAATTACAATGCTTGAACCTAAGTGAAGGGGGCGGAATGGATGCTGAGGTCCTTAGTAGGAAAAAAAGGAAGCACTTACCAAAGTGTTCGATGTCATTGTCAGGAAACGATGATGTTTACGTGAGAAAGGGTAGAGTCAGGGAAGGTGGAGACAGGGGAGGGGGTAAGGGTTGAGAAAGATGAGTGATGGCCGGTCTTAGTGGGTGCAAGGCGCTACCACATTAGCAGTAGTTGTGATCGCCCCTGCATCAGTGCTGGTGGCGGTGGTATGGTAGGTAGACTTCGACATCCATTTGCATCCTCAAAGATATCCTGAGGAAAGGAATGCGCAAGCTGCATTAGTGCCATACTTACTGCTGGTGAGTCAGTGTAATATGGAATTACAGGTGAGCGTTTCGCATCCTGCAAGCTGACGTTCTCGAAGGCGGCCATTTCTTTGGAATATGGACGCCGTGAAATGACTCTGAACAGTGCTTTATTGCAGCGTGCCTCACTTTTACTTCTTTCTCCCATCTATTCCTGAGCTAATTCACTTGCCAACTGATCTAACCATCTGACTGAGGAAATCATGAAGCCATTGACCCAATGAAACAAATTCAAAGTTTTTCGAGTAGCCCACTTGCTGAGGTTAATCACAGTTTTCTTTTTTAAGTGGCTTACACCGGAACGAGAGGTAAGGAAAAGGAGAGGAAACAGATGGCACAAGAAGAGGATAGGCGAGAAGGAGGGGCTGGTAGCATGACTTACTCCTAATTTCTAAGATATCGATCGGCTTTGGCCTTTTTATGCCTCCGGAATGGTCGATTGGAAGTTAAGGATGAATATAAGACCCCATGCTAGTAGAAAACGAAGCAAGAGGCATTGACGAACAACAGAATTACAGGGACGAAACCGCAAAGAAAGATGAATGGTAGAAGACAATGCAAGGCGTGTGTGAGCATGTATGGCTCTTTTTTGTATGGTGGATCAATCAAATGTGACATGTGTGAATCGATTAGCAGCACAAGTCATTGCGAGTTGTCTCTCGGTGCTGTCTGGTGCAAACTTTACACAGTTTCTTTGAGTTCATGTCTGCAACCCGTCTGGCTGTGACTTAAATGGCGTCAGAAGCCCCAGAAGGACTAAACAATTCCCAACTGAGCTCCGTTTGTCCTTGTAGAAGATGGACATGCTGCAAACGGTCTCTGTACCCTCTGTAGTCTCGCAACATGCACATCAGTAGTGACAAAGAAATAGAATCTCATCGCTGATTCCCATCCCCTGAAATGACGTGTTTTGCTACTTCCGTAAAAAATTTTGTTAGTTCCTTTGTAGCCTTATGAATTGCCTTGCCTGATCCGGCTTCTGCTCTCACTTTAACTGCTTTGTATAATGCAACTTTTGATTATGCTCTTGCCATTTTAGCATAATTGCGAAACTTGTAAGTAAATAGACAGAAGAGAAGGTGGGACCATAGCTTGGTGCGAAGACAAACCCTGAGAGGGGGATCCTAGTTTGTAAATGACGGTAAGGCACCCCAGTCAAGCATTTGTATCCAAGGCATTGGCACCGTCGTCTACATCCATGTCAGTGGCGATAGCGAGCACGAAAGTTACTGACATGGTTTCGAACTTAAGTGGTCCTCTGCAAGGGGTGTAGACCAAAGGCACCAGTGCGGAAACAAATTCCTCTTCCCTGTATGTGCACCGAAGGAGCTAAGAAGTGAACCTTAGAGCAGATCACCTCTCAATAATGGCAATGGTCGTGATAGTTCTGGCTCACATCGTCACAACATTCATTTCTTCAAACGCCTGATTGTTCCTTTATCCGTGTTTGAGATGAACAAGTAGTACGTCATCGAACAAAACTTTGACAGCTTTCAGCTTGGTGTCAGAGCGTTTGTGCTTAAACTAGCCCTAAGTAGGTCAGCGAACAAATGGAATCATTCAACCTCCTTAGTCACCATTTCTTACACGTCTGCCATAAAAGGTACCGTCCGTTTGGACCACTCAGGACAACAAAATCCAGTTTGGCCTCATCATCCACCTTAATATAAATTCAGTTCTTTCCCCGGTGATTAGTCACCAATAATTAAGGTCGACAGTTGGCGTGGCAGAGATAAGACCAACTCGTCCAATATAAACGAACCAACTAGACAGTTGTTCCACTTTAGCTCCCTCACTCACCCCTGCTTTACCATGTTTAATCCTGAACCAAGCAAAACAGCATTTATCGGGTTTCCATTCCTCTAGCTTCTCCTACCTATTAATCGCTTACAAGCTTGGTTGAAAAAGACCACCATTGTGCAAAGTTCTTGATGCACACCACGAAAATGCAAGGAAGATGATGTAGAGTAATTTGTGATTGCCACCAATAAGAATGCTTGCAAAGCTAGTGCAGTTGCAGATTAAGTAACGACTCACCTTCCCACTTACGCATTTTGGCACGAGGAATGCCACGAATTCTATTCAACGTCGTCAACGAAGCTCAATAACCCATTTGATACAGAACAATCAAATCCTTTTCTCTAAGGCCCGCGCCTACTGTCCTTTAAATTGAGCTCTAGTAAATATTGACCCACCGCATAAAGCAGAACCTCTAAATTGATTTTCAATTATTTGATTTGCGAATTTTACCGTGTTATTCTGATACTGTATGGCCCAATCGCTGGTGTTTAAGCACTGCAAGCTCTCAAAGCCAAGAGTGTGTTATTCTAGCACATTGAAATTTAAAAAAATGACTTAACGATTTGACACAGATTTCCAGAATTTAATGCTTAACTTTTTGAAACTCTAGTTGGCATGTTATGGTTTTTTTGCCCATGCTTATCGGATGACGCACAAGGTCATAGCAGAGATTCAGCCCACTTCGAATGAGCGTGTCCTTTGTCAAAGGTGTGGACGATGGCTTGCATGTTTGGTAAACGAACCTGATGTACAGGTTCGCGTGCAACTGGTCACCAATCATCTGATGATTGGACCACTTTTTCAATACGAGTGTCTTTGCAGGCATTTTCGCCTTTCTTCACTCCCTTCTTCTTCTGCTGTCGCTATAAGAAGATTGACTGGTGCGAGCCATCTTAAATAAAACACAGGGCGGATATGTGGTGATAGGACCAAAATTATCACGACTATCACGTGCGTCAACGACCAGGTTAAAATTGTCATCCTGCCTCTCGCCTACGAAGCGCAGGTAAAGAACATAAGTATTACACAGCCATCGAGTGGTTGTCTTTCTTTGACAGTTGTGCAGGCTTCAACCTCGTAACAGACCATCGAGGAACCTTTGTAGGGTTGCATCCTATTGTTATGGAAAGTTATTGGTTGGGTACAGAGTCTGTCTCTCCTCCATGGGTGGTAAAACTTGCGATGCGTTCTGGACGGAGGAATGGGTCTGCATATTCGGACGAGACGTCCTTTGTGGTAGACGTTGGGTTGACAGCGCTTGTCACAGTATTTCTTCTGTTTATTATGAGACATTTACGAGTGTCGCTGAGCAAAATACGTATTTTTTATTGCTTCTATTAGACGCGGTCCGTACTCCGGGGGCATTGTCGGTTGCCGCTTCCATGCTGGGTGAGATGATTTAGGAGAGAATCTCATTTTACGGGCTGTGAGAAACTTGCATAAAGAAACACCAGGTGATGCATGGACTGCAGCTCCATACGCAAGAGTGCATCCCAGGTTTATATCCCAATCTTTAAGCCGTGCCTCCTTGGTAAAAGTCTTATGTAGTCCCATTAGGAAGTGACTCGTTCTCTCTACTCACAAGCTGTTCTGCAGGCATCCAGGTGTCGTGCGCACCTTTGCGATTCCAAGGGCCTTTCATAGTTCAGTAAAGAGTCGGCATTCGAAATTAGGACTTTGATTGCTATGGACTGATTCAGGTTCTTGTTTTAACAAATCCAAAAATAGAAGAAGATTAGCGTGACTATCTCAGCGTCTTGCGAATTCATGGGTTCCTCTTCGGATACTTCCGTGAAGTAGTCAGCCATAACCGGAAGATATCGGTTTCGTTTCTCGGTAAGTGGCAGAGGACCCATAATATATATACCCACTCTTATGCCCAGGAATTTCGTAGGCATGGGCTGCAGAGATGCGAGAATTTCGGAGTAAGGCTTCTTGAAACTGCTGCAAGCAATGCAGGTTCCGCAGAAGTTTTGCACGTCTAAGGTAGGAAAGGACCACCAGTTTCATTTGCACGAGACCTCCACCATCTATTTGTGCCTAAATGACCCAATCACTCGTGCCACTCTCAAAGGACTACTCGTATCAGAGAACGTGGAACAACTGGGTGCTTAGGAGACGTGGAAACTTCTTGCGAACATTGATACTCCTCCTCGAGGAAGAGTTTTGACCACTGTTGCCATATTCGCCTGGTTGTCATGCTGGGCGAGTCCATCTCTTCCGCAGTGGACTTATATAAAAGTGCCAGATATCGCTCGTATACCAGAGCCGTGTCGGGATTCGCACTCTGCGTGTTTCTTAACTGGTGTTTAGCAGGCTCGCTCAAAAACAGCGCACTCAATGCACCGCTATTTATTTCTGCTATGAAAGGTCTGTGGGATAATGCATCTGCGTTGCTATGCCTGTTCCCTTATCTGCACTGCACTGCACTGCACTGTACTGTAACGTCATATTATTGCAGTTCTCCGTACCAGCGTGTAACCAAACAGTCGATATCTTTCATTGTTTTAATCAGCTCAGTACCTAAAGTTCTGTTTTTACTTTGAACTGTTTCGCTATCAGGTAGTGCTTGAAGTGTCAAACCTTCGTGCGCATAGCGGATGGTACACATTCTGTTGCACTCTTCTGTCTCACTTTTTGTTCTGGCTAGCGTTATCGTAGGTGATGACGTGTTCTCTGCCTTCTTTGCCCTCTGCCAAAGTACACTACACACAGCCGCGTCACCAGAGTCCGTGTCTGGTACAAAGTGTGGCAAGTTCTCGAATCCTTATTATCATTGAAGCTATGCCCACTCATCATCACATTTATTGGAGGTAGAGATGGGGATTAAGTGGATTTAGGCGGCAGTGTATTATGGACCGTAGGATAAAAGGAAGAAAGCGACCAAGCGAGTGGTGCATTTGTTTAAGAAACGACTTATTCCTCGCTCTTAGTCCAGCATTTGAACTTACTATGATGCCATTGTTGAGTAAAGCATTCCCAACATGATGATAGTTTACTGGAGGAAAAGTAACAACACAATGATTTGTCGACACCGAATTCGTTCTACTCAACCGTCCGTTCATGCAAACTGTCAATACTGCTCAACTAAGCTCCTGCAAGGTGGTGTACATTGTGTTTAGCCATTAAAAGAAAAAATAATGAATGCATTAATCTTCTACGGGTCCTTCTGATCCACGGGCAGTGTTATGGCACCAAAAAGATGGAAGAGATTACGAGAAGATAGCAGTTATATGGCGTTCATTGGCACCTACTCCTCTTAGACGCAACAGGTTACAAGGTAATTAAATGTGAAGCAGAATGGCAAAAATCCTTAGATATTTGACTAGGCTGTTTTCTACTGAAATTGTAGGATTCTACTTAGTTAAAAAAGGAACTTAAGTTCTAAGCTATCTTTATCCCAGTTTTTGGGTATGTCAGGATTTCCATGAGGATGATTAATAGAGTGACCTTAGAGTAGATGCCATAATAAAGACTACCAAAAATGATTTTTCAGTGGCTATTCATAAGAGCTTCACTGAGATTAGATCAAATTTTCAAGAAGGACGACAGTGTGCAAGAAGCAGCGGCACGTGTAGTGAGTCGCGTGGTATTCTGTGGTGTCCTGTCTGATGTTCAAAAGGAATTTGCAGCGCAATTCAAGTTCCTTATCCCCCATCTTGACCAAACACGTGGCATTATAAGTGCATCTTGAATATAAACATTTGTAACACTTGTTCACTGGGATGAGAATTCGCATACATTTGACATCCGTTTAGTCCTGATCTTGTAGTTTCTGCATCTTCTATTTCGGTTTCAATTAATGGTTCACTATAAATTGCCTCCCGTACCGAAACGACTCAGTAAGGCGCGCTGATGAAGGTGGGAGGCAAGAAGTAGGAAGGAGAAGCGAAATCACGTAGATTCTTTTGGCTCGTTAACGTGTCTTTTTTGATGCAAAATGAAGCCATCTGTTGCAAATAGTTTAAACTTATGTGACAACATCCATTCATCAAATCATTGATGAATGAAAATTACTTCATTTAATTCGTCAACAACCAAATGGGATTTAGATTCCAGACTATGTTGCGCCGAGATGCAAGCGCAATTGAAGTGAGCGGAGGAAGGTAAATAGAGAGGACAATATGATGAAGTAGAATCAGATAAGGAAAGTGAGATAAAGTGGCTCAGCAATCTCGAGCTTTCCATCCCCTTCACCCAAGCCTGTACTAATCCGGGCTGACGTACCCCAACCTTATTTGGGGGAAAAATCAGAGATTTATACGTAATGTAGTCACCGACATCCTTCATCATAATGCATTTGGCTCATCCCAAACTCTCCTCATTTGGTCTCTCCGCCATTGCACTCTCAAGTATGAAAATATGCACGTTAGCGGTTTGAACTGCAGATGACCATCCACCTAGGTTCATTTTTTGTCATTTTAGTTATCTGTGTACCCAGATCATCGCAGAAACTGGTAAGAATGCACATCTACTCTCTAGTTGATACTGGAAGTTTGATGTGTATGTACGCTTGTGCATAGCACAGCATAGATGCATGTGTCTGTCCCATTATCCCGGTTCTTATTTTACGATTTGGAAAGTCGGATCAAATAGCACATCATAGAAACGATTATGAAGGCATACTTTTTACATTGTTGAAGTAAACCATGCAAAGTTGAGCGTTTGCACGAGTAATTTTAATTTGCGCGTCCAATCATGCCATGATACCCTGTAATATTTCTCTGACGACCTAATATTCAGCTTCATCCTAAGTCAGATTAAATCCTGCTGAGTGGTTGATTGGCTCATTGGCTGACAATTCTACTTAGCCTTTACTTAACATCAGCTGATTTTGCACTGTCCATTTCAAGTCACATTCTAGACTCTATCTCCCCGATTTCCCTTTTTTTACAGCCACCCCAAATCGAATCATAAGCAAGAAGACGGAGCGAATTCGCCAAAGAATAGCAGTGCAATATGCACAAAAAGTCATTCAGCGAAGAAGGGGAAGATGGAGAATGACCGGAAAAATAGCGCTACTAAGAGCGTCGATATAGATTAATGAGTTTTTATGCATAAACCTGCTTGAATGCGAATCCTCTTAAGTGTTATGCACTTTTTCCTAAAGAATATCCCAGTTTATGGCGTTGGTCAAATTTGCCACTTCTGCTTGCATTAACTACACCGACCCCACTTTTCCGCGGAACATTTAGCACTGCTCACAGATTCGAAGTCTCAGACATTTTTATGGGTGGCATATAAAATACGCGATCCCTCACTATCCTCATATTTTTGCTAATAAAACCACATTGCGCGCCCATTAGACGAGGTTATTTAGTGGATCGCAATACTATTGACTAAATTAAAATTAGTCTGCGCCAGTTCCAGCATATCTCCTATTATACTAACCTTTTGTTTCGACGACAATTATACTTGTTGAACGCATAAAGCGCTAATGGGGGATTTCGTTTGAAACCAACACCAAAATGCAGTGTTTTGCTCTACATGGCATCGAATGAAGTCGCTTGGGGGCCGTTTAAGCAACTGTATTCTTTAAGCAGAGAAAATGCACAGGTGTCAGTGCCATTTTTGCTGTGATGTCACTCCGCATTCCATGTTACTTAGCAAAATTATTCATAGTTGAACTAAGAAGAATCAGATATGCGTCGTGATTGCGTGAATGTCGGGCAGGATGGTAAGGAGAGAACCGATGTGTTGTCGTAACGGTGAGGTCAATCGAAAACTTGGCCCTCAACACAATACATCTGAAATTTGTCTCACCTGTCATGTCATCCGTATAGGTTAGCTCCCTCCGTAATGATGAAATGCAGGGGCCAATATTTATTTATACTTATTTATTTGTAGTTAATCCTTTCCGTTCATTGTATCGTTATTCTTATATTGCATTTTATTCGTTAGTTTGAGCGCAAATCCAAGTCAACTGCAACATCACGAATGTGCAGTACGAATAGAACCGTTATATGATAACGGTTCCAATTTTATTATAATGAATACACATGTGGTGTTCTTTGTGGTGATTGTACGCATAGGTTGATTTTGGCTAAAGAGCAGCACACTTAACATTGCTTAAAGGATTGTAGCATTTAAAGGATGAGACTAAAACCAAATTGCGGTGGATCTTTACAGTTTTCCAAGGATGATATAAAACCACGTTAGATTCTCTCGCAGCTCATGAGGTTTGACTTATTGCAGTTACCATAAGTGCGATGACAGATACGTCAAAGAAGGTTGACTGTCTCGTAATATTCCTTCAGAATCTCAGTCTCTGCGATGGTCGTTTGCCGCCTTTCATACCGATAAAATGAAGAAGATGGTGTGCCAAGTGCCATAAAGCGAGCTTTCTTAACTGGGTGAAATTTGATGGAATGGGGCTGTTAGAACGTGATCCTTTAAAGGACTTGACAGTGCTCGAGACGATGTCTCTGGCGCGTGCACAACATTAGAGATGCTTTTTTGGTTCCAACTTTTGTAATTCTGTGATATAATAAAGGTTCTCTGAAAAAACTACACGCATTCACCAGATTTAAAGTCGTGGGAAATGTTGAGTTCTCTAAAGAAACCACCTACAGCCCACACATGCTTCTTTGCTAGAGTGCGATGAATTTTCAGCCGTGTAGCTAGCATGAAGAATTACGTATGTCAACGGGGTGCATGCAATTGCTGAGCAGGACGCCGGTGCCATCATCACGAGTCGAAACCACATGTTCCATCGGATAATAAGTAATGTGTGTTGGGCATGTAATGCTGCCGTTGTGCTTCGCGCTGCACATTGAACAAGAAAAGTTGTTTAACTCGGTATGGGGTAAGTCACCCCAATTGCAAACAAATAGCTGTAAGGAAAAATTAGGCAATATAACCCATAGCCACTTATCTAAATTGCCATTCCTCTTGGCTCATACCTTGCAAAGACAGTTGCACATCTAAAACGTAAATTCTCTCGCACCAAAGCCGTTAAGAGACGTAGTCTAACGCTTACATATAAAGAAGCTTTGAGGTTTACCAGCCTCTTTAGCCGCTGCTGCTATAGAACTGCTGCGCGAATTTCTGTGGTACAAATGGTACCTGTACTTTTGTTCAATAGTTTTGATGGTCTTGTATCCAGTCTAAAGAAGGCTTCTTGGACTAATCTATTTAGCTAGACCTTATCCAAGCACTATGCACTGATGTGTTGTGATCCTATGCGCTAAGAAATGCTGATGTGATGTGGTGCTAAGGCGGCTTTAAAAATAATCTGCTTCTATATAGCAGGGTTTAAGCTAGCTGTTCATTATCTCGTTGTTAAACATGGACGACAGAGATGAGATCGACATCCGACTCTCTTTCGTCCAGTTAGGTAAAATTTATGTGTTTAGACGGTAAATGACTTGACGTAGTTCAGAGATTGTGCGGGTGTGCCGCCACCGCCTGAGTTCGCCTACCTCCATGTACGCGACAGTGCTTTCTAATTCTGTGTAAGTTTGATTGCAGGACATACTTAAGGTCACCCATTTTCACCGCATTTGTTAACAAAGCATTTAGACTGACATATGTGCACCAAATATTTTAGCAAATCTTAGTTCTTTTAGACCCGGCTGCCTGTATGTTTAGTGAAACCTGAACCTATACGAGTCTCAAACTAATTCCAAAGTTTGCTCTCGAAACGGCATCGTGGTAATGTTTCGTATTATGAGGCGCCACTTTACTTCATTTGTACTCTACCAACTATCTGTCCAATTTCTTTGGGTTGCCGTAACTTTTGCCCACTTCAAACTCTTCTGGGATTACATCACACATGTGATTAATGCATCGTTTTAATCCCTTTACATTTGTCCATGCCCTAACTATTAAGCCATGCTGTAGTACGTCAGTGGAAAACTTTGATTGAGCTAAAGCTTGTTTCACGGGCATTACCATCAGCATATGCCTACCACTTGCAGCCAAATCACAAATCTATTTTTAATAGAAATGTTTGATGTTGAGCGATATAGAATATGCTAGCACAGGGATCGTCACCGGAAGCGCTCTTATTGGTGGTAGGTAAGTCTTCAGCTCATGTGTTAACCAATTATTCGTTAACGAATCCATGTTATAAATCACATGATTGCAAAGTTTCGTTATTCAATCTGTGCCGATTACGAGACCAGTAAGTAGGCAGGCAAGTAAGTGGGGAGTTTTCGCAGGTTTTCATCAAGGAGTGGTCCTACATTCTAACAGTGCAGGCTCCATGGTACGCTATTTTTACCACCAAGATCCACTTTGTCTCTCATCAAGATACTGCCAAATTGACTACAATGACAGTACGTATTTTAAGCCACTTCTGAATGTCACCAAGATTTTTATGTCTACGAAAACACAAATGTCGCTCGCGGACTGCAGCGAAATTGTCTGATGCTGCTCTGGACTACCGTAAAGGCAATCTGATTGTGACAGGTGGTTGAGAACCATTCGGTATGGCGACGCAATAGACATAACGGCTCACTAATCTTCCTCTTAATGTCTCACAAGGGGTCAACAAGATTGAAGCTAAACATGGAAGCAGTCACGAAGGAGTTCTATCTAGAGTAGCGGTGGATGGTTCATTTGCTAGATTAGGAGCGCAAAAATGTCCATCCAATCTTCCTCTAACTGTAAAACTGGCCCTGCACTCGAATTGGCCGGCCGTTAGCAAGGCGGAGCCCAATGCGTAGTATGCACACTTTGACAGTCCAAGAGGTAAGTTTTCATACATTTGCGTGGTAGAAACAGCTATCAGGTTCTCAAATTTAGTGGAACGTCCGGTAATTGCTCTACAATTGCTCGACAAGGCATCATGGTAGGCAACGTGGCCCCACCTGATGGAGATGATTACATGCAAGAATGACAGGTAAATGGTTACGGTTTCCAAATTTCTTCTCGTCAATCTCAATCCTCTCATTTGGTGATTTGGTTTCTGTGCAGGTGAACACCCCGTACACTCACAGTCATCGTTGAGGACTTAGAGGTTGATGAGAGGTTCGCTTTGTTTTTGGACTTGATGCACAGAATCCAGTCTACCCACTGGATAACCTGTCAGACTCTCAGCCATCCACATCCATCAAATCAATGCAGATAAACGAGTGTAGAAAGCTTGCCTTTGAAAATTAGTGCTCAAATATCCGTCTTGAAAATATAATCCCAATAGACGTCCTTTTGTTTCTTCCAGCTTTTGAAATCGATGCGTCACGCAGCGCATGCAAAAGGTTTGGATTTAATGGCTTTTAATGCGGATTATAAGCCGACCAAGATCATTAACAATTCCAGCACTGCTATCAAGAAGAATTAGGCAGTTGATCTTGGCGCTAGTGCCCGATCTGTCCTACGTCGATGTGAGAAGTTGGACCTTAGCCTAAATTTATCATTGCGAAAGTTCACTCTAAGTTCATCTAGGTCTTCGCTTTGATATTTGCTCACAGCATGCAGACCTCCTCTCTACACTGCCACCTGAAGAAGGATTTGCACGTCCGTCAAATGCAAAAGGACAAAAAAGAGATTCTCAGCAGGCCTTAAGTATGTAGTTCATAGTCGTAACCATCTATCGCAGTAAGCACGTTTCTGACGCAGCGGTCAATGGAAGCCCCTACATCAAAGCACTTAGAAGTCGACGACGCTTATTGGAATAGTTATTTTAGCCTTTCACCTTTTTGACTTTTAGGCTCTATGTGTGTATGGGAAGGAATGTGCAGGTCTTTTGTGTTATTCAATGAATCGCAGGCACGTTCGAGAATAAACGAATGTTAATTATTTTTGCTTGATAGATGGTTTGGCAGGCAGATGGATGGATAGTTGGACAGAAAAGCACGGGAAGTGAGGAGAAGAAGAGGCTAGGAGTGTCGTGCTTTTTGAGGAAACTATACAGTTTCTTCAAGTAAAATGCTATCGAACACACCCCAAACCAGCCACCGGTGAACGCAGAAACAGCTGAAGTTTGGCCTAGTGGAAGTGGTGGATCGCGATTTTATTACGTGCTCTTGATATCGCACTCATTAAAATCAGAGCTCACTGGCCGATGTTGTATTTGGAACTGCTGCTTCATGCTATTAGGTGAAGCTCAGAATTCAAAATGAGTGCCTGATTAAATAAGACTGGCTTTACAAAGCTTGGGAAATGTTTGTCAGTGATGCTGCATAGGGGGGTCTATAAGGTTAACATGATTTTCTCTCACAGGCAGTCTATACTAAAATCTTTACAGCTTTTGTAAGTTCCCTTTCTTGCAGTATCCTACTGGGCGCCAGTAGGCAGCTCTTCGCTGTTAAGGGGATAGCGTTAGAACCTATTAAAGCCTTCAACGCTTATAAAAGTTACCTTCATACCAATAGAATAAAAGTGATTTGCAGGAGATCGAAATGTTATTCAGCTAAAACTGTAGCGAGCACCACCCACATTAAGTAATTTGCCTCGTAAGTGGACAACTTGGACACCAGAACTTTTAACGAATATGGGAGGTGACCGCTGTAGCATACGGATAGGCACAGAGAAGGTTGTGCCGGAAAATGTAGCTGTTAGAAAAGGAGGTATTAAGCCCTAAGTTATAGCCACGTACCTTAGACACCTAAGCAGGTAAGCGTGTAATGTGAAAAACGTCGCTTGCATAAATGACGTAGCGACAATGATGGTACTTAGAGTAACATTGACAAAGAGAACAGAGGTGATGAGGGTGAAGGCTGCTGCTCATTCATGGCAAGGAGTGAAACGTTCACCCACTCCATCGTGTTCTTTACCAATGGTGTGTGGTATTGCAACTCGACCATCCAAATATCCAAGCGTACTTACATGGCAACTGCCCATAGTGAGTCTACTAGCAGCAAAATTAAAGCAATTATTGGGTAGCCTGTTCACCCACCTGCGCACTTATCCATCATTTACCAATTAATTAAGCAAGTGGCCCTTATACGCACTCCCTCGATGTCCAACCATTTTCTTCGATCCTACTCTGATGCGACTACAAAGTTTACCAATCTCTTCGCATCTCTTTTGGCGACTGCCATTCATTCTCAATTATGAGGCTCTAACGCATACCATCTCACTCTAATTAGCATTTTTAGTTCTCCGATAAATGGCGTATCTATCTGAACATAGTCTACCTTATTAGGCCTATTTGCGCATTGCAGGCGACAACTGTGATTATAGCTAAAGCGTCTAAATTATGCTCTACTTCGTAAAGACATAGCTGCTCAACTTCCTCACTTTGCTATGCGGCAATAATCTTGTTGCCACCTACAAGAACCAAGTTGACATCAACGCATTCGCCATTAGTTTGGTAACAAGAACACTAATGAAGTCGTGTGGTGCTGCATAAATTAGCTTTGTGCCATCACAAGCAGCGGATGAGATGAGGGAATTTCATTGCCCTAAAAAAACTCAAACCCGTAATCCTCCGATTTGGAGTCAGACGCTTTCCTCATCAGGCCACGAACCTAAATTAGCGTTCAACTTTACTCTCTTTCCCTCTTCATCATTATCAACTGCTGCAGTCAAACAGCGCGCATCCTCCTTATATCAGTCCATTTTTCGCAAATGTAATGCAGTGGTTTTAAAGTTTCTGTAAGTACAAACCAATTCTGCTACCATTGACGCCGTGGCAGTGTTTGCGGCTGTGCTTACGGTAGATGCCTTATGAAGCAGGCGTGCCAGTAGGCGACGACGGGCAAGGAAGATAGGCGGTTGTTCGCTATTTGATTCCTACTTTCAGCTTTATTGGCTGTACCCCATGCGGCGCTTTATCCTCCCCGCGAAAACGACAATTGTTTTATTCTAACACCACAAAACTTATTAGTCGCAGCCCAGAGCATCAGCCCTTGCGCAGAATCGAACCAATTTGAATGCCGTGTTGACCCTTAGCATGACAATCGTACGGCTTTAGTGGGTTATTACTTGTTAAATTACCCAACCAACCAAATCAGAGGCAGAGAAGAAAAACACATCAATGCTTTTGAATGCGTAAAAGTTTTGGTCGTTTTCGCTCTTTCTTAGCTAGAACAAAAGCGTACTTCTGACCGCGCGCAGGTTACGAGAACAACCGTTTTTATTTTTTAAGGATCAATTGGCGAATCAAACTTTTGGTGCTTTAAACAAAAACATGCGTTAGGGTCAAATATGAATAGAAAACTTCAGTGGAGTTCCGATCGCCTCCGTTATATGGAAGAGCTTTGGAAGGATTTCTGGTGGAATTCGAGAATGTTTGGAGAAAAGTGACTGGCAAAGACGGTTGTCTAGCACAATAATCTTACAAACGTGCTGCCGTCTGAGGGTGAGGAATTGAAGTGCGGAAGGAATCCAAACATCCTCATTTAGCCGGAAGCGTCAAGGTAGCTGCACACCTTAGAAGCCAATTAAGATATGCATCAGTATTTTCATGTTGTGAGCTATTTCGTACCCAAACCTTTAGCAATGTAAGTGATCGCCATTGGAATGCGAATAAGTTAACCCAAATGTAATGAAAGTAAACTTTATAAACAAAGGGAGATAAAGCTTAGAAACAGAACATGTAAAGGCTTCTAATGCCAGCGATTATCAGGGCAAGCCACCGTGGATTTGATTTGTGCCAAGGATGGGGAGTTTATAACGGCTGGCGCTGGGGCTACGTTAACACATTGCTACAAAGCTACGTAGTCACCATGATTACCGGATTTATCCTTGCCTGCCCATTACAAATGCAATGAACTAAAATAAGACCTCAGAAGCCTTTATGCACAGTAAAAACTCACCGCCATTGGGCCGTTTTGGGTGAAACAGGAATGCATGACTGCACTTGCATTGGAAAGCATCCACATGATTGAAATTAAGGAGGGTCTGCACTATCGTCAGCAACTACCAGCACCGGTGGGTTTGCCTACACCGCTCACTTCAACTATTATAACGCAAATTTTGTACTTGTTAAACGCGTCGCTTAATCTCACTACAGGATTATACTGATCCAGAAAAGAATCGACTGACAATCTTGCGCCTTATTTAGCGATTGAGGATTGATCACAGCAAACTATTTTATAATGGCAGATGCAATTTTCGACATTTCGTCACATTACCATTGATGTGTAAGTAGGTCCGCTCTGATGGGGTACGTTTGGCAAAGCGTAGAAAAACAATTGTATTAATTTGCTGGTATGCTGAAACTTATTGCTTGGCTATGGAAAGCCACAGCACAACGCTGAGCATTTCTTCGAATCGAGGGAAACGTTCCTGTCCATGGTCTCAGAGTTTTCACCTTCATGGTTGCTCGCATGAAAACAAATGAGTCCGCCTAGGCGAACCTGCTGTCGCGAAACAACGCTCACCTTCAAGTAAGTTGTTGCTTATTTTAGTCAATTTGCACGGACCATGGAACTTGAACCACGGAAGTAAATAGAGCTGCAGTAAGTCAGTGCATTAGTTGCAGCCATTGCAGGAGTCGACACTGAATCTCGACGGGTTTACCGTTTGATTATAAGCGGATCCTCATAATCGATGCGGTGCATGTTCCTCAAGATATTTAAGCTTTTATGCGCAAACCAGCTATTAGAAGCGTATAATGAGGCATTTTCGGTCATAAAAATGAGTGAGTCTGTCTGCGTTTGATGTTACGGTAGAGAATGATAGAGATGAGCCTGTGGTATTTGGATGGCAGTAGCAAACAGGTTTCGATTTGTGCTGAGTTTAAATTTAGGTGGCGAATCTTGGTTCATGAGCCAGCCTTTGGACTAGTTTCCTATCCAACCAGCAGCAGCAGCTACTGCCAGAACTCAAGTGTGAGGATAAGGGCCATCAGAATTTGTCAAACTGGCTAGACAACCGTGTGCACCAACAGCTGTAGAAAGTGTCGCGAAGAGAGAAGCTTGCCATTTCGACACCAGCTAAGGGGAATTAATTCGACGCTCCATAGCGCCTTAATGACAAAACAGATTAAGGATCATATTGGAAGAGAAAGGAGCTCTGACTGTAGTTAGAGGATTCCCAGCACATTGGTATGCCACTACAAACTATGATCCTTCCGTTACTGCACTGTGATGCGTAATATTCTTTACCGAGTCAATTCTTACAACCATAGAATCAGGTGAATATCACAGGGGCCTCACGCTCAAGCAACTACTTCTTACAGAACTACTTTATGCTAGAACAAAGCAATTTGCGTAGCAATCTGATGATTCGCGCTCTGGAAGCTGTAAATCACTCCAAGAAATGGCATTCACGTCATGCTAATGGCCTCTCATCCTTTTTGCGCTGTCGTAATCAGTATGTTCTCCAGCACAGTCTCAGCTTATTGCGACAGTAACGAGAATTCAGGACATCACATTCTCTATAATGAGCTTTGGCGACCATATTACCCGTTAATCGGTAATAAATGCAGAGCTTACGCCAACAGCCAGCTCTCCATTCAATCTCAGTTGAAGGATCAATTGAGAAAATGGATGATGAGAAGTAACGAAAATCATTGCTGAAGCAGGGATCATTAGGTGAGCGTAAGTACGAGCAAACGTGAACTCATGAGCCATCGGCTAATGCGTTGAATCATGCACGTCAGCCTTGTGATCTAAAGGCGCACTATGCTGAAACTCCAATTCTTTAAATGACTCATGGTTTCTGCAAAACATTTTCATGTGGAATCATGCAAAATCAAAAAAATTACTTTGCAGCATTGAAGGCTAAACGTCTGTCGAAATGCAACTTTAACGGCTGCAATTGAATTGAACGATTTGTTTTCGATATCTTGCCATTGTTTATAATGTGACGATTAACCTCCACATTGTTGTGAAACACAAGCAAAGAAAGAACAGAAGAAAGGTTTTGTACCGTGAAAATCCTTTAGTAAACTATACCTACAGAAAGAGAAGTAAAGCCTTTATATTTTCTGCTGCCATTTAAAAGAGAACTGGTATTTAGCACGGAATTGTTCAATGCTGTGAATGGTGCAGAGGACGATAGCTGAAGACCCACCGTCAAAAGGACGTAAGTATATTTTGTGACACGAGATATGAGGCTTGATGATAAAAGCAGGGGGTGAGATGGCACCAGATTCTACATTTTGTCTGATTCATAACACGGAGGCCATTGAGTGCATGCACACTAGTCATGTGATCGGCGAGCAGGCGACCTTCTTAGAGCGTGCTTAATCCTCTCTGCATAAACCTTTCAGAAAGAGGCGTGCATAACCAGAAAATTTATTTTATAAGATCGACAGCTAAATGCGTGTAGCGATGACTCTTAGCAGCTAAAATTAATGCAGTTTGCATGCCCATAAATGTATAAGAACAGCCTTAACGTTGACGGCTTCTTAAAGACCTTGCCGAAATATTCTTTTGCTCATTTTTCAGTAATCACATATTTTATGAAGCTTAGTGAATTTGCAATGAGGCTTTGAGTTGGACGTATCAGTTATAAAAGCATTTATAAGGAGCGATAAATCAGCGTTTCCACTTGCAGCAAGGAAACCGCTCTAAACCCCATCGTGTTATTCGCGAAAATCGTTATTTGTAAACAAAACTGTCAAGTGTTGCGAAGTGAATTGGAATCATTACCTAAAGCAAGAGCATCAGATTAGTTGCCTTTGCTTTTATAAACACAGTGAGAGCACCAATCTCAAAAATTGTGCAACGTAATTATAAAATAATAAGAGTAACGTCACTGACGACTTTATCAAACCTCTGCCGGGACATCGTTTTTCTTGGTTTCCGTTATTTATTGTGTACTGCATGAAGCATAGTGTGTTTGCACCGAGGCTTTATTGCGAAAGTGCAGGTTATGAAGTGCAGATACAAGGAGTGCTGCACGAGCATTCGTCATCGCGAAAAAAGGGACACGCTTTGCCGTAGATTAGCCAGTTTTTGTCTGTGTGGCTACAGCTGAACTAACTAACAAAAGGTCTTATAAAACTGTTCGTTTTGTTCTTCTTTAGGGAGAGAAAGGTATGGTTACAGATTGGTCTTTTTGTTTTTAAGCACAGTGAGAAGTAACTGACTGAGATAGTTTTGCCACACATTAATTCATTTTTTTCACGCGACTAAGGCGAGAATTTACTCACACAAAAAATACTCTCTTGCAGATCAGTTTATTTTATTTACGCGTCTTCAGTGAGGATAAATTGCCATAGAGAATTTTTGTAGATTAGATGTTTAGTTTGATGCCTATATTTGGGGTAAAATGACAGGAACAGGTTCGCTGTAGTCTAGTACTTTTTTGCCTATTTAAACTTAGTGAGAGTTAATTGACAATATTAGTCTGTTGATGAATTGACGTTGCACACGTGACTGCGGTGGGAGTACTTGTCTTTGATTTGTTTGTTATTATGTGAATCAAAAAGCATTGACGTGTTTTGTTAACTTAACTGCTATACGCATCTGTGGATGGTCGCCTAAACGTATTGCCTAAGCAAACTCATTCAGGCATTTTGGATGCTTACGTGACGCTTCCACGTAAGCACCTAACCACCTTCCCAAGGAACGCAAGTATTTGTTGAGACTTGATTTTAAACGTGTTCATAGTGGCTTGACAATTAAGGATTCGCCTTAGCAACCGTGGCTCCGAAATCATACCTCGAACCAAGCATTCTGTCTCATCCCTCTAACCTGCACTCCCAAGCTCAGTTTTATGGAATGTTGCCACTCGAGACAATGGATCTCTCGGCTAGAGATCATGTCACACCATCATTCCGCTTGCCGAATAGCCGCTAAGAATATATGGACTAATTTATGAAATATGGAACATTTCTCAACTAAGACAAACGGTAATTGTCTGTACGGTTACCGCCAAGGACGTAATTATTGAAGGCTGCTAATAGCGCGCCATTCGCTACCATTTTTAGGAATGTCGAAGGGTGACACTCCCTCCTTAAAAGACATTGAATACCACAGGAATATCCATTCATTCGTATCAATCCCCAAATGACGGTGCTAACTTTCTGGCAACTACATTTAATGTCTTCTGCATTCCTTTAAGCAGAGGCGAATCTCAGGAGCATTTTCATCACCCAAATATTTGTAAAATAGCATACGCCTTGCTCACACAAAGTCCAGTTTTAGGACTTTTTTACCTTATGTGGCATAAATTCTACCAATAATTGTCGCCTAGATCGCAAGGCCATCCCATAATATTAAAGACAACCTTATCGAAAAATGAGATATCGATGCGAATAGAAAGTTCGAAGTGTATCAACAAATGGCAACATCGCAATAAAGCCTGCGTTTTCGCACAGCTTGACTACAGCTGATATCCATAATGTGGACCCAATAAAGCGACTACAGATTGGACATAATTTAAAGGCAAGCGTATGCATTTATAAAGACTTTAAATGAATGTAATGTAACATTAAACGTTGTTTTAAATGCTAGAATTATTCCTTTTATTGAAAATTTGGAGCAACTATCTTACGCTCGGCATCCAATCATCACAAATAAGTCAAAGACTATAATTATCAGTGGCTGCACCATCGTAAAGCAGTAAGCTACAAAATAGCTAACGTATGCCGTCTTCGCTATCGTCCTGTATGTAAGGGGTGGCTGAAAAGGCTAAATATGTTAAAGCACGAAAGTGAAAGGGGGAGAGAGAGACGGATTTTATTGCGGTATACCCGGTTTTTGTCCTGCCTATACCATCCACCATGTTCTCTCCTGGAAACGTCGCTTGTCTAAATGTTACCTCGAATAACCATAATGTAAGATGAATAGAGCCTTAATATTTGGCGCCCATAGGTATAATTAATCAAGTGGTTGGGTTGACCACACTCTAATGTCGTGATGACAAACTCTGTTCAGGGAATATAAGTTGCATTCTTCATAAGTGCACCTCGTTAACCCAATGCATTCTGAACAGCGATGTGCAGGATATGCTTTCACGGCTTAGAAGTCTTTTTATGCAAGCATCTAATGTATTCACCACAATAAACTGCGTGTTTAAACTCGCTTGCAGTCACCAGCCACAATCAGTCAACGACAACACTTTGCGTCCATTGTTGCCGGAACATAATACCGGGCGGCAATAATGCATGGAGCTATCAGGAGGATCAAAGATATATTTCACAGACTGACTTTCGGTAATTTGAAGCAAGGGCTCACAATTGTGTTTTATGCTTTTGCTTTATAGATTTTCTCATTGCTGACGAAATCGCGATGAGGCGTCAGTTCTAGCTTTCCAAAATATTGCTCATTTTGAGTTGTTAACTTGCAGGTTCTGTTCTTCACAAGGAAGACCAAATTCAAAACATCTAGCTAATCATGCTGGCTGATGAAGCATTGGTTTGAACATGCTAAAATAAAGTCGTCCAGAATACTCGTTACATTAAGACGTCTTCATTGATAAGCAATTTTGCATTCTGTAAAAAAAGACTAGATTATAAGAGCCCTTCACTGATGACACATAACGGAAAAGCAAGTTTGCTGCAGTAAATTTGATCACACGTCTGTATCACTAAAAGTTTTGGCCAAACACGCAAAGACTGCTGCTCTGTGTTGCAATTGCATGTCTGGTTGAGAACTGTATTTCCTGTAAGCCTCGCCACAGAATCTCGTGCAACTCGCTCTACCCTTGACCAAAATGGATGCTTACAGATGTGGACATCGCTCGGTGTCATTAGGAAACCTCTTCTTATGCTTGGCACAAATAAATTGATAGCGCAACTGTAGGCAGATCGTAATTTTAAGATACATTGTTATGTGCATCTACATTAATGTGCATATGAATGAATACATAAGTAAAAGTATGTCTTTATGCAGAAGTATGCGTGTAAATGCGTCGTAAGTAGGAGCCGTTTATGAATGTTTGAATTGGATTCGGTATAAAAATGCTAAATTTAACACATATGAGAATGATTTGTGCAACAAGAGATCAAGTCGGTCGAATCGCAAAAAGGGAACTTAATACATAAATAAATAAAGGAACGTTAAAAAGAGGTGTGAGGAAAGCGGACGAAGGTGAGAAGAATAATAAGTAAAAAAGAATAAAAGATGTCAAATTAAGGTTTTAAAAAACCCTGCATTAAAAGATGGATCTCTTGAACGACATTTGTTACGAAGTTTAGTGAATCGAGACTTCAACTCCAGCAAAACAAGTGCCATAAAACAAGTCTTGTATTCGCCATCACAATTACAAATGTAGCCAAAACATCATTATTAATTGGATAAAAAGGATCCTGCAGTGCCTAGAAAGAAAAAGTACAATGAGTAAAAGAAAAGATAGTAAATAAAGAGTGAGTTGCTAGCAATAAAAAAAGGCAAAAAGATTGACATTATCGAGGAAGCCGATGAATGAGGAGGAGGAGAATGGTAATGTTGGGTGGGGAGTAAATAAGAACAAAGGAATGAAATGTCCTGGCGACCGCCCACCCGCGAGCTTTCCACTATGCTCCAGCACACACGTACCAACCCGCACCGAAGTAGCACTACCTCGATGGCTCGACCGACACCAGAGTTCTCTACGTGGTTTCATCGCCAGCGTCGAGACCAGCGAATGCGAGCTTTCCACTAGCGTCACCCACATGTGTACTAACCTGCACCAACGTAGCACAACCCCTATGGTGCGACGCAGACCAGTGGCCGCCACGTGGCGCGGTCGCCAGCGTCTACAATTCTTCATTGCTCACCCTTTCTTCCCTTCTACTAGCCAATACAGCTTTCCACTGCATCATCACAGAAAATGCATGCCGGCCTTCTCGTCTGCAATCCACTCCTGCCAATCCTTGGGCCACAATTACGTTGACACATTTATCCACACTGAACTCTTTCGGTGCACTTTCTGGTCGCATGTCCACACGCATGCCTTGGTCGCCATCCAGACGTGCATGATTTGCATTACAGTGCGTAAGCTCACTAACAGGCTGAAGCAATGAAGCCTTTCATATTGATCACACTTTACTTACTTGGATGAGATAAATGTCATGGCGATTGCGTCGTTGGTTGTTAGGGCGATGCGTGATGAGAAGTGGCGTGGTTGTAAAGGCTCAAAAATGAGTAGGGAAGGAAGCGGATGAATGAGGAGGACGAGGACGAGGAGGAGGAGAGTGGTAATGTTAAGTGGGGAGTAATTAAGAACAAAGGAATGAAATGTGCCAGCGACCGCCCACCCGCGAGCTTTCCACTATGCTCCAGCACACATGTACTAACCCGCACCGAAGTAGCACAACCTCCATGGTGCGACGCAGACCAATGGCTGCCACGTGGCGCGGTCGTCAGCGTCTACCGGTCTTCATTGCTCACGCCTTCTTCCCTTTCTCTTACCAAAACAGCTATCCACTGCATAATCACAGCAAATGCATGCTGGCCTTTTCGTCTGCGATTCAATCCTGTCAATCGTAGAGTCACAATCCATTGACACAAGCATTCACACTGAAGTGTTTCGGTGCAATTTCCACTCGCATGCTCACACGCATGCCCTGGTGGCCATCCAGACGTGCATGATTTGCAGTGCAGTTGGTGGGCTCACCAAAAGGCTGAAGCGTGAAAGCCTTTCACATTGATCACTTTTTTGTTTGGATGAGATAAATGCCATGGCGATGGCGTAGAGATATCTGGTGTCGGCCCAGCCATTGAGGTGGTGCTACGTCGGTGCGGGTTAGTACATGCGTGTTGCAGCATAGTGGAAAGCCCGAGGACGCGCAGTTGCTGGCCCACTTTATTCATTTGTCCTTCCTTACTCCCCACACAGCATTACCCTCCTCCTCCTCCTCCTCATTCGTGCGCCTCCTTCCCTACTCATAAGTGGCACGCCTTTACACCCATGCCACTTCTCATCACGCATCGCCCTACAACCAATGACGCCATCGCCATGGCCTTTATCTCATCCAAACAAATAAGTCATCAATGTGAAAGGCTTTCATGCTTTAGCCTTTTGGTGAGCCCACCAACTGCACTGCAAATCATGCATGTGTGGATGGCCATCTAATAAAGATAGCAAAAGGCAGAGGAGAAAAAGCCGATATAGGAGGGATTAGCATGCATATGCAGGGAATAGTTGCAGCAATTAAAAGTGCAAAATGTTTGCGATAATATGGCTTAATCGTAGCCAGCTGAAATGGACTAATTGAAGAGGTGGCTCCAATGTAGTGAGCAAGGGGACGTATGGTAAGTACGCACAAAGGGTCGAAAGGCGCAGAAGAGGTTGCAAAATCTCCATCACCACTGCAGCCCGTGGACTGCGTCGCACCATGGAGGTTGTGCTACGTTGGTGCGGGTTAGTACACATGTGGGTGACGCCAGTGGAAAGCTCGCAGTCGCTGGTGTGCACGCAGGCAGCGATGATACGGCGTAGAGACCTCTGGTGTCCGCCCAGCCATTGAGGTGGTGCTACTTCGGTGTTAGAAACAACCGAATCTCTTTTCTTTGTTTGTGTTCTGTCTCCTATATCATCAATTATCTTTTTTAACTTGTAGTTTTAGTTTCGCTACGTGCACTAATCCACGGATTACATTTACCAATGTATGGGCATTCACCTACCAACACACTAATCTGGGCATCAAAATGCTTACGTTTCCTAAGCCATGTAAAAATAACAATGGTCTTCTTGACTCCTACTGTCGAGGGAGGAAAATCTAAGGGAATCTTAAAGTAGAGGTGGCTGTCTAATTTCTGATTCGGTGCCTTCAATTACGTCAAATGCTATTTGCGATCTCACCGTAGTATCATGCAATTGCAAGCACATTGCTGCCAACTAAAAACATGCAAATGCCCATGGCTGACGGCATTTGAATCGCAGATTTTTACAATCCACGCAAATTCACGTTTTAGAACTCTATCCAGCGGCACTCTTCACAGCAACCGCTAAACGCTTATCTACGAATTACTTAAATTGCTGTAAATTTAGGGGATTTGAGTTAACTAAAAGTAAGGCGTCCCGCAAATTTTAACACGACTTCATTAACTTTCTATTCCTTGCGATTGTTCTTGGGACGGGATCATTATCTTGAGCCATATTTGTTGCATCTAATAGCATGAATCAACAGTCGTTTTACAAGGAAGATATAAAGGATTTTCGGTAGGGTTATCAGCTTGTATTTTTGGATAAGTTCTTATTTGCAGTAGACATTGGATCGACCATGCCTGTCGGAACTCTTCTTCTGTCCGATTGAACTCACCGGCAATGTCTCAGTGTGCATTTTAACATTTTCTTCATGCCTTTATTCAGATGCAGCATATGTCCTGAGGCATGGTTGATAAGGAAAAATCGGAGTCGACTCTCATTATTCATCCCCTGAGTATCTTGGATAGCAAAACATCGATTTATGCGTAGCCTCTAGGCAGAAAAGCACATCTTTGACTTAGACTTCAACCTTCAGGTAAAACGCACGAGTTACTCGTCCTATTCTTAATCTTCTTTTTGTTCGCCCCCTTTTTTCACTTGTTTCAGCACACTTTATTTTTCAAATCTGGGTTGTATTGTGGCTGAGCTGGACGAGACGTAAACGAATGGCGCGATTGCGTGCAACTCACCTGGTTCAAAGCTGCTCTAATCTCCGAGCTACGGACACAGCTAAACATAATTCCCCTGGTGCTTCCTTGTCCACCAATGCATTACGCAACTCCACTGATCACACTTCAACTATCGCGAAGCATAGCATCTGGCCGAAGTTGAGAGGATGACAACAGGGGTGAATAAAGTAAGCAGGATAAGCCAAGTGAGAGGACATGAGAAGTGAATATAAAGGGTTAGTACGAAGGTGAAGGAGTAGGAGGGAGTTGGTAGTGGGACAGTGCTGGGGAAATGGGGGTAGATGGTCGGTGGTGGTGAGACATGTCGGTAGGTTAGAGCATCAACCTAATTAAGTAAATTTCGAGGAATCTAGCCTCTCACCAGGCATGATGAAATTTTATCTCCCAATTTTAGTCAAAGCTACTGCTCCTCCCTCTAGCGTTAAAGTAGGCAGCTCGTTTACCCTTTTTGTTGCAATCCGTTGTTAGACAGACTTGGTAATATACGAGCAGCGGGGAGACAAAAGCTTTTACGGCTCCGGCAGGACTCCAAAGTGCAGTTTTCTGATCTGCATTTAGTCGTCCGACCCAGTAGGCCACGTAGTCAGCCGTCATTTCACATCACACCCAATGCATTTTGACAAAGATGTATACACCGTTTCGTTCCTCTTGCCTATGGCTTTCGCACTAACTCATAAAACCGCGATTAGTGATTAGTAAATAACTGCGACGTGACTGAACTGCCCATCAGATAATAGTGTCACGATCTTAAAATTTGGACTCCTAATAAAGGTGGCGTCGGACACAGCTCCACTGGACCCCACTTTTTTTACTAAGGATAGACTTTAGGTTACGATCACCACAAAATCAGGTCAAAGCACCCATTTTAGCATCGTAAGTACAGCTTTCCATTTATTAAATGGCGCAATTGGAAGCATTTTAAGCATCATGACGAGGTTTGCCACCTCAGCAGATTAAGGAGGAACCGCCTTGAATGACTAGCTTCTTTCGTTGAAAGGAAGGCAATAGCTTTCATTTGATTTATCAGAGGATATTGTCGTCTTGAGAAGAGCTGTTAATCAATTTTATGCTGTCTGTGAAACTCTATGTGAACACTGGCACTTTTACTGAATGACGGAAAATTACATAATAGGATAAAACGCATGAAGCGAACAATCAGACTTGACAGAACAAGATTTTTTGGCGTCCACTTGACCCCACGTACACCCTCGCAACAATGGTATGTGCAATTGTAGAGAGATCGCTGGCGATAGCTGGGTAGGGGCTTGAGAAAACCGATTCTAATCTCTAAAAATACAAGAAGAACCTATGCAGATTGTCCGTGTTAGTGTTTCAAGCACATAAGCTGAGAAAAGAAGCAATTAAAGCGTAAAAAGCTCAACCAGGCCTTAACACATGTAAGGATTGCACAGTTGAAAGTCACTGACAAAAGTCACGAAATACCCTAATTCCAGTCCATTTCAATTGGTCAAATTGTAGAGTAACAGTATGATCGTGCTACTGCATTCACGCTGATGAAGCTAGTAAAGGCTGGCAAGCGCTGGTGAACAAAATTGCTCTCTTGAATACTTTGAATGCTAGATAGTAATCATACAAAGAAGTGGGATCTGTCGGCTAACCAATATAGCGACATATTATTATGAAGCTATACATGAATAGCTTCGTCCAAGTAAGTGTCTATGCACTTTCGTTAAGTTAACCTCACCGAAACTGGTGACCTGATTTCAAGTCAAATCTGTAGTGGTGACAAGATTATTTTAGACGATTAGGCCACTCAGAATGGGAGCACCTGGAATGTCTGCTTGATTGCTCTAATTAGACGTGAGAAAACAAGTGAACGCAAATCTCTTTTCAGGGTAGTTTTCATCGGTTTTTGATGAGAGAAAAGCAAAATCTGGTTTTGGGTCTGAGTTTAATGAACTGCGAATAAATTAAGGCTCTATCTATTCATTTCATTAGTTCTAGGAGTATGAATGCCAAGATTAATCCCTTGTCGTTTAAACTCGCGTGCGCCGCGTGTACGACAGGCACAGGCCAGTGAATGTGGACTAACTCATTCAGACACTTTCATCAACTGCCTTTATTGTCCCCAGTATCCATGTGACCGATTACATGTGCTCTATTTGCTTGCCGCATACATTCGCATCTGCTAAGTGAGGATAGTTTTTAAAGGACATAACTCACTATACTGTGCTTAAGCCACGGCGAATTATGACTTTGCTGGCTTCGTTATATCAACCTATGTGATCAGTATTTTATGGCCACCAAAATGCTGTCTCAGCCGCATTTTTACCATGTTGTCCAGTTATGTGTTGGGTGCATGGCTGATGCAACAGCTAAATGTAGATGCATTGCATGGCACATGTGGGGTGCAATGGACATTTGGGAATCATTAAAAGCCGTTTAACAATATAACCTCCTACCGTAACCTCCATTTCATCTGACCAATTTGTTCAGCATATTGTTCAATCCTGCCAAGTTGCTCGATGGTGGTACTAGCCATCACACCGATTTAAAGGTACAGCAACATAGCCACATTTTGGACCAATTAGCGAAGTAAAAGACACCATGAGTACATTCAATCTGCATTCAGCCTTCCTACTCCCCTGCCCTCTTCACATATATGGCCCTGTACAGATTAATTTGGAGAATCTTGTCTTCTCCCCCCAAACATTCCTCCTCACATCAGCTCACCCAACCACCTACAAGTTAAGCGTTCGGCACCTTTAAAGTCCTTCTCGGGCTAAGAGGTGGTGTTTTTTCACTTCTTGACAATTCACCACATACTTAACAGTTGATTTAGAGCACCAAATAGAGTCTGCGCTTTGAAGTGCACCCACCATCTGTGCCGTTAAACTGCAATCCAACAGTCCCGTATCAGACGAATTTACTTTTGACAAAAGTAAGTGTTCAGTCCACAAGTAGCGTTGTGAAGCCCTACATTTTTGCGAGTCTTTTTAAATGATTGAACGCCAAGTAAGGATGGTGAGACCACTGCAATTTTGAGCCAATGGCAAGGCCCTCTGCTGGTAACAGATAGTAAAATGACTTTGCAGGCGTGTTTGCCGCCTATACTTATTGCACGCGGAGTGTTAGCTTTGTGTTTACGTAGAGGAATTATGTGGAGGGCAAGGGTGACCTCACTTGTCTGTTGTAAAGCCACACTGTTTGCAATCTACAACAGTTGGCGTCCTTTAAAAGAAGAGATGATTCCACCAGTCTTAGATTTGGAATGACCAAAGATTTAATAGCAAAGAACAAATAATACACATGAGCGCAACTCCAAAAGCCAAGAAGGAGTAGTCGCGTACAGTCACACAAACCACCGCCTTGGATGGCTCTGCCAGCAGTGTGGAGGTTGATGCATGTAACATTGACGAGACCCACTACCTATTTACTGCTTCAGCTAGCTTAAAGACATAGCTATCAAAATGAAGAAAGGAAGAATAAATGCACTGACAATGGCACTGACATTCTCAAAATACATTGGTTGGACCTTCAATGTCACCGCCTCATTTGAAAATAAGCAGGTTCTTTTAATTGCTTGCATTTAAAGTCCTATTACTATGAAACTAAAGTAGTGGTCTGTTGACCCATAACATGTGGCGGCTTCTTAAGAGCCAACGAGGAGGATCAACACAGAAGTACAAATCTGTATAACGTTGAAATATGGGGTCAAAGCAAAGCTTTTACAAGAATCGCATAAGAGAAACCCAGTGGATATTCAAAATTAGTCAGAGAAGGCGGTGACCCCATTAGATAATAATCTATTTGAATCAAACAAGAATTTGTGGAATTTAAGACCAAAATATAAGTATGAATGAATGGAGCCCAAAACGTACTTAGGAATCAATTTCATAAAGCGCAAAATATTTGTTGTGTCATCTGAGGTTATTTAAGTTTAAAACCATCCACAAATATGTGAACATAAAAAAAGAGAAAAATATATTTCTTCCTTTAGAGCAGAAAAGAAGCATATTAAGCATTCAAAATCACCAATTGAGCATCAGAAAAACAGGCTAAAGTAAAAGAATAAGAATAATCTCCGATTCCCTCCAAACAAAGTTTAAAGAAATGGATAGTACATGCTTAATTTTGGCAAAAACAAAAATCAAAAGACAGGTTGAAGAACTTTATTTGCGGGAAATAAGGCAGCAAAATAATGCGCATATTTATGCAAAACTGCGAAAAACCCAATAAGGGGGTAATAACGTAAAGAATTTCACAAGTGCATAAAAATGCAAAAATGCCGAACACACAGGATGGATATGCACGGCACGCGATTGATAGATCACATTACTCATTTGTTCTTATTTACTCCCCACTTAACATTATTCTCCTCCTTTTCAATCATCCGCCTTCTTCCTTACTCAGTTGTGCGTCTTTACAACCATGCGACTTCTCATCACGCATGGCCTTAACAACCAATGAAGCCATCACCATGGCCTTCATCTCATCCAAACAAATAAGTGATCAATATGAATAGCTTTCATGCTTTAGCCTTTTGGTGAGCCCACATACTGCAATCCAAATCGTGCACGTTGGGACGGCGAACAGGGCATGTGTGGGCATGCGACTAGAAAAAGGGACACTTATTTGTGGACAGGATTTAGCAATCCTCGGTCTCTGCATCCACTGTCGGGAGGAGAGTGGTCAGGTTAGGCTGTACATTTGTTGGACCGAAATATAATTGGAGAAAGCAGCTCTAATAGCAGCACTATTAAGTAAATAATGCCTCAATTACCCACGTGCCAATGTGCATGTGCGCAGTTTGCCCAGTTTCAAGCATTTTCACCCGTTAAATGAGGGTGGTTTCAAAAGGCACAACTCGCCATGCTTTGCGCAAGCCACGGCAAATTATGATTTGTTTGGCCTGTTTTTTTACCCATGTGATTGGTATTTTGAGACCACTAAATTTTGTCGTCGCCTCAATTTCTCCATGTTGCCCATTTATGTGTTGGGTGTTTGGTTGATGTAACAACTAAACGTAGATGCATTGCACAGCATATGTGGGGTGCAATGAACACATTAAAGTCATCACAGTTATGCGCATGCCTTGCATCACGTAGACGTAAAGCTCCTGAATTTCGGTAGAGTACTCGTGAGCCACTCCTAAGCATTATGAGATGGTGAGCTATTTTGTTAGGCATTTGATAACGTGAGATTGGAGTTGCACACCCATTCCAGTTTCAAAATGCAATGAATGGACTTAAGTGGCGAAGATTAAAGTAGTTAATGGGTTTGCATTGATAATCGTTCATGTATTTGCAAGACTGATGCGACGGAAAATAGATGCACGAATGTCGGTCAGGGATGTGGCACAGCATGTCGAAAGGTGGTGGCACTAGAAGGTAGAGGAAAGGATTCGTAATTTTAATGCTCAAAGAGCATCGTATTTGTTTGAAATGGAAATGGTGAAGAGGTAAATTGTGCGGCAGTGTGTTATAAACTCTTAGATTAAGAGAAGAAAGACAGCAGCCATTAGGGCGGCACATTTCTTAAGAGAACGATTTATTTATCGCCCTCAGTCTGATAATCGGCCTTACCACAGCTGCCACTGTTGTTTAAAGCATTCGTACCATAATGGTAGTTTGCTAAGGGGAAGGAGGTGGTGCGATGATGTGAAGACACCGCGTTCCCCTTTACCTAGCCATCCGTTCATAGAAACCGCTAACACTGCTGAATTGCATCCCCGCAAGATTACTCACATTGTGTTTGGTCAGTGAAAGACAAACAAATAAGTGCAATGTTTGTTCCATGAGCTCTTTTGATCCACGGATAAAATTGTGGCGCCAAAAGAGTAAAAAACAGAGAGATTATGAGAAAATGGCAGTGATGTGGAGTTCATCTGCGTTCACTTCTCGTAGACACAGCAAATGACATGTTAGATAAATTTAAAGCAGAACAACCACAAATTCTACTTTCTCAAATAGACTATCAATGCATTGTCCAGCCAACCGTCAGCTGCTGAAATCACTTAAGTATACTTGCATCACAGATTGCTTAAATCAGGTTTTCTACACCCATTTTTAGATATGCCAGGGATTCTACCTAGATAATCATTATGAAGAATACCAGAAGTGGTGAATGCAGTGAATATTTATAAGAATTTCACTGAGAATAAACGAAAATTGCAAGATGGGCAAACAGTACCAATCACTAGGATGAGCATAAAGACTTTGTAATAGAAGCATGCCTCTTGTCATTGTCATTGGCTTCACCGTTGACATGCGTGGAGATCAAGCAGCAGCACGTGTTGCGAGCGACATGGTATTCGGTCTTGTTCTACCTGATGCCCGAATAGAATCGGCACCGTGGTGTAAGGCTAATTAAGACTGCACTACTTCACTTTTCAAAGGTTATATCGATTAAGCGCGTGGAGTCAAGCAATATCTCAAGTAGTTTGTCGCACTCTACCTGTCCGAGAACAAGCATTATTCTTGATAAGATCAAGCCGTTTAAGCTAAAACATTCTGAATATTGTGGCACAAAATTACTTCTACTCATTTTTTCCGACTCAACAGCCGTGATGCGCCTGAGTTTTATGTATTTAGAGACGCAGCGGAATGAGGTCAGGCACGTCTGTGTCATTGCAAACATTCATACGCCAACATTCAGGGCCGATCAATGAGTTATTAGCATATGCTTGTATTGTGCAAATTTAGAAGGCCTTTTTGCCGTCCTTGTCTGATCCGTTGATAAAATTATGCAAGTATATTAACTGACGTGAGCGGAGGCACCCCCAATCGCTGCCCTGTTTTGTCATTGTAAATTATACACAGTCCTAATTTAGCTTAATTGCCATGGGCTCTCTATTGTAGAGGACCCAACATTATAAGACACGCAACGCATCCACAGAATGTTGTACAACCAATAAATACGAAACCTTGTATGAACGAAAGCAAAGAATAAACACTGGGAGCACTAAGGACGACCCAGCACTGCGAAGTTTTCGCAGGCTTATATTCACCGGATTAACGCTGGGCTGGATGCAATTCTGCGCCTCGTTGCATCCAAAACACAACTGTGTGAAGTAACTTCGTGATTTAGAGACTTCGCTTTAAATGCGTTGTTAAAACCGGAATCTGCGATTTTGTTGTTAGCGTAAAATCAAACAGCGTCTTAGTGGAAGTCCTATAGCTAACTAATTCACATGAACAATCTTTAGGTTAAATAAAACTGATAAATTACTAGTAAAAAACGCTTAAATGCTCTGCGAACCCAACCAAAGTTCATCTAATTTTGTTTTAATGACATAGAAGCAGCAAAGCTGTTCTACGATACACTGGGCAAACTGAACAATGTGCAAACAGGTCAGTTAAGAGGTTTCAAACATGTGTGGAATGAGATGCTGAAGTGATATTACGAGATGGCTGACAAAAACACCAGGATCAACCTAATTTTGCCACTCAGATCAAAACGAGTGCCCATTAACTCAGCGTTTTATTTGTTAAGAACTTGGGACAAAATCTTCCTTGGTAAACACGCATACCTATGCACGCTGACATGAGCATAAATGCATTCGCACTTATTTCCCTAGGTATAAATGAAAATGGAAACGCGCATCTCTAAACGGAATAAAGCCTGCTATTTTGGTGACGAAGCAAGTGTTCTTGTTATTAAAATGACGGTTCTGAACATCACAGAGCATATTGCGCAATTGTATAAAACCATCCTGGTGAAGAGCATGTCTTGGTCCATGAGATCACGCAACAAAGCTTACAGCGCTTGCAGTGGTCCAAGCGCTTATGATTATCAGTCGGATATTCAGCCAAATCTTTGAGCAGCATAAACATGTGTCAGAGTTTACCGCAATTCACTTCCTCCTTTCTTCCTTAAATGATGAGCTGCTTTTGATTTAACTTTCCCCAGCTAAGTATAATAAGCTCTTTATCAATATCGACTATTGGTGCATTAGGCATTTCCGAGGGCAAAAAGCATTGCTATTGTTCTATAAAATAGAGCACTGAACCGCGGATGAGACGCGGACCCGCAATCTCAAGAGTAAAAGAAGATGCGTTATCCATTGCGCCACTACGGCTCTGATTTTATTACCTTCCTGCATTCCTGGTTTCATTGATCCATTGTTAAGGCTGCTAGCACTCCTCTTTACTCCCTATTGTATGGCGCTTAGTGAAACATTGCTTCTCCATATGGCCTGTACGCCTACACTTCTGATGCAGAATAGCACCACGCTATACAAACGATGATGCGATCCAGGAAGTTCGTGAAGTAAATATTCATTTTAACTTTCCTGATCTTTTCTCCAGACCTCTGTCATATGAGCAGCAGAGCCTGCACTCTGTCCTGTTAGGCGTCTTTCAGGGTTCCAAGCTGCTGCGTGTTTGCTACGGCAAACGAATAAACTCTTATCCATTCGCACATCAAAGGCGCATTTCGAACATTTGATACTAATTAGGTGTCTAGCAATTACAATTGCGCAGCAAAGCATGCAGAGAACGGATTTGACTAGAGATGACAGGTGAATGATTTCGGATGCTTACTCGTGTTTAGCCAATCCTGACTTGTTGTATCCGTAATTATTGGCCTGCCTGGTATGCATGCTGAAATAATTGGAAATTTTTCCTTTTGGAGAAACTCATAGCTCATACTCACTCTCATAGTGGAGATTTCTTAGTCGCACGCAACTCATACACTTTACTGAATCTGACTAAAAAGATTTTGGATTAGACACAAGGCTTATAAACCCTGCTTGCTCGGAAATCGCGGAATAACTCTGCATCTCTTCGTATGCGTTTGAGCCTTATTTGTGCAGGCAAGTGAATGTGTGCACAATGCATATTCGTGTGTGAAGGTATGCATGTGGTTACGTGCGTGTATTTGCATTCCGACACACATTACGTGGTCTGAAAAATGTGTAACAACGAAAGTTGTAGAATTTTATGATGCAACCATTGGTGCTGCTGAGGTCGAACAGCAGTCGGCATAAGCTGCAAAGTATTTGCAACAGACAAATGGTTGTCTGCAGTGAAGCGCTGTATAGAGCTCAAGCTATCACGTCAATTTCTTTTGTATCCCAGGTGGGGAAGAATTACGAGCTACTGATGCCGCGCATAGCGAAACGACTTTTGCTTCTTCTGTGCACAGAAAGTTCCTGCAAAGCAACACAAATAGTTGTTCTGCTTGATAGCCCTTTGGAGTTGGAAACATGGAAATGGCCTTGATTCAATCACGTCTCCAAGTGTATATTACCTACTACTTATCAAATGCTCAATTTACTTTACTTCACTTTAATTACTTTGGTTAACATTAAAGTCCTTTCCATTTCACTCCATCGTGCACCCACCAGTAATGGAGAAGACATCGATCCTCTCTCTAAAAGGCACGAAGGATTGCATCAAAAAAGACATTCTGAAGTTGCCGATAAATGGACTAATAACACAAGTGTATTTCTGCTGCAACATGACTTACCACACTACTCAAATCGTTTTTATTTCAAAAGCCTTATCCACTTAGGTAGTAAGGCGATTGTCATTAGCATCAGTCCTCCCGAAATTCCCCTTACGAGTTACCATCCACTAGGAATGAAGCGCAACGTAGCAAAGTTGTGTAGTAAATGTCGAATCTGTAAATTTTCAAGCGCAAATTCTTAAGTGTCTTTAGGGTGATCAATCCTTCAGCCCCATTGCTTTGTTTAAATTCTTCTTCTCTTAATACGTCGATCGTGTCGTTATAACTGCAGTTTATCGGCCCATGCTTAACTAACGTTCTTTTTTTAATTTTTTGATAGGTTCCTTATCTTTTCTAAGACTCTGATTAGGGCTTGCCGTTTTCCTTATCAATCATTTTTCTCTTAAATTAACAAGGTTTACACGACCTATCATGGGATTCGCTTTTGCCCACCTTTTCATTCGCTAATTGTCTGGTCAGGCTTTTTGAAACCTCTAGGTGTATATTTGCACTAAGTCGAGTGATTCATCCGAACTTCACCAAATGAATTCAATGTGCGTTTACAGTTCACCATTATTCTGTTTGTTCATGTTGAACAGAATGGAGGAATGTTTGTGAGGTTTAAACCCTCGCGTGTAACAAGTTCCATCGTCTTACGACTTCACTTAACAATGCAAACGATTAACAGTACATTAGTGTTGACAACAAGGCAACTTTTAAAACGTAATAGCCTTATTTCTAGGAGTTAGCGAGAAGTCTTTCATGCGAATTATCGGAACAATACCTATGACCCAAAATACTTGACAGCTGCTTGTTACGCTTCCGATGTTTTAGCTGCTAACAAGCGTTTATTCCGAATATTCATTTTACAATCCCGATTGACAATTTTTACGTGTTACTATTTCTTTATCGAGCAGCTCTTAACAAGATCGCAAATGTAAGCGTGGCCTATAATATTAGTACGTTATTTAATGGTCTAAAAATGGATTTTATTTGCGTTTCTCACAAATTTTTGCTTCCATTTATTAAAAAGCTGTCAATTCTAACATTTCACAGCCGGCAAACATGCTAGTGAGAAAATTTTTTGATAATATTTTGGTTGGTCAAGGGCATAATGCTTGTAAATGTAAAGCTTGCTTTGCATCTTTTAGCGACGCTTTGCACTTTATCATCTGGACTAATGGCCTCTGTTAAGACGCAGATGGCGAGTAAAAGAAAGGGTCCACTGGGCAGGAGAATAGGTCTAATCCACAGGTCGAAGTCTTCTAACCGACCGCTTTGAGACAGTTCTGGTGCTCGTGAGTCACCACTTTATCGTCAGTTTGTCCACTGAATAAACGGTATCTGGAGACTAGTGTTGCACTCGTTGAATTAATGCATACTCCTCAAATGAACAAGAATTTGTTGTCGTGAATTTACTCTAAAGGCAAAGAACGATTCTCGCCGCCTCTTCTTACTTCACTGATGGACTGTACAGGCTTTCAGTGTCTGAACTGGCGGGGCATTCAAATAAGGCTGGCGCATAAATAGCTCTAAACTGCATCCTTGCCTAGCCAATGAAGCCGCTATGCTTGTAAGTACTTCTGTTTTTACTCCAGAAGACTCAAGCAAACATACAGTCCTAATTAGGCTGGCCTTAAAACACGCGACTTGTCTAAGGCCATTTTTAGAAAATTTTGGATTGAGTGTCTCAAATTAACCGAATAGAAGGGTTATTGCGTGGCATTTAAAGCCGTAGTCGAAGCATAGATAAAAAAATATTTAAGCAAGACAAATGGATTAATAAGGCGCAAATATACGAGCGGCTACAGGGACAGAGGAGAAAATAACAAGAAATGGCCGGTTGTTTATAATAATATTTAGGTGCATTGGAAACAGGAGAAAGCTGACATGAGTAGAGGTACTTTAAGTCCACGTGGCGACTATAAATGCAGCTGATTGGATTGCGCATCGCTTCTTTGTAAGCATTGAAAGTCTAAATAATTGAGAAAAGCTTCGGTATGGTTTCCAATGTTTCCCACTTCGATGGATTATTTGTTGATGGTTATATCCCAACTTCAGAGCGACTCCATATAATGGTGCCGATTCGTGCGAAGCTTGTGAAGTACATTCTATTGACTCTCCGAAACTGTAGCAGATTACCTTGTCATTCTAGCCAATTACTTTCCATTTGTGTATGGTTTAGCGCACCTTGCCGTTTGTTTGTTGGTCGCTAAAGGTTTTAGCTTGTACGATATTCTAAATCATTGATGAGTAAGTCTGTGCTAGCAAACTAGTGCATCGGTCCCTCATTGGCGCTGTAATAAGCTAAAGTGGCTTGGAAAAGCGCAAAACTTACTTCCCTGCAGATGGGCTAAGAGGTCATTGGCACAGCCGAAAGAGTAAGCGCGGCCTCCATAGACTGAATTTTTGCGTGGATGAACAAACTCATTACGAGACTACATAATGAGACATTTTATCCCCAAGGAAATGGCATTTTTGGTCAATACCTCAGGTATAATTATGTGGGTGCGAAATTATCCTCAGTAAAGAATGTGGAACCGCTATGTGCAGCAGTAAGCACTGGGCTTCTTCTTACTATGGTAAGGCCTTCAATCTTAAGTCGTTGTAGCACCGACCTCGATGCGTATGCACAGGAATCCAATTATCTCTCAATGAAGGCTTAACTAACTGCATCTCTACACTGCATAAAACAGTGACATGGCTTTTGACACAATCAACTGCTTGAGCTGCAATCAAGGCTAGCTGAGCCTTCTTCAGTCACACACAAATTCCACATATGCTTTAAATCTTCTATTAGTCTCACGTGTACTTAGACTTTGCCTTCAAATTCTTCTGAGCATAAAGGTAAGCAAATCCACGAATATAGGCCTGACTTTGACACTTAACCTCTTTTCACCAACTCTACCCACTCTCATTACCAAATTACCTACTTTTGCATTCTAGGCGACTTGGAGAAATTTGTTTTTACGGTTTAAATGCCTCCTTTGAGCATCGTGGACAGGCTTAGCCAGCTTCACACATTATTTATATACGGTCCGGAGTAACTTCTACAAATTCCACAAGTAGAGGAGAAGAAGAAGGAATAAATAGGCGGATGGGTAATTTAAAAACGGAGATAGGGTCATGGCGGTCATGAGATTTAGAGATGGACAAGGATATCAGTAGGCCCCGGACAGACGATTCTGGCTTTGCTGCCTCGCTTGTTCCTTGACTCTACCTTTACAAACTGGCTAACTATTTAAACAAAGAGGAACAAGAGAGCGAATAGGTAAGCAAACACATTTGTAGCCATGAAAGCCATCGTTTTACCAAAGGATAAAAATGTACGCGATAGTGGAAAAGGATACTATAAGTTGGGGTGGAAAGCGGGAACGTGACATGCCCAATAAAATCGAACTCGCACGGTAGGGGTATGGTTAGCTCAAGTAACAAAAGCAGGATGCTGCTGGGCCCTTTTCTGTCCCCTCGAAATTTGTCAGAAAGATGTCAGCCCATACAGTGGGACTACACCGAAAGGAAGCCTTGCAATATCAACATTCATTGTTTCTAATGCTGTAGAAAAGAAGTAGATCATCCTAGACCACTGCCTCTATGTCTGTACTTTTCATGCATGGGCAGGATATCAGAATAAATAGATCTTAATAAAGCAAATGGCCATAAACGGCTTCAATGTATGAGCACACTAACGGCGTAGGAATTCTCAGGCCAAACTATTAATCAAAAAACAAAGGATCGAAAAGTGTCGCGTATGTCTACTGAAGATACTTATGTTTAGAAAGAATTTGGGGTAAAAATAAGTTGCGAAAAACTAAGGTGTCAATCAATGAACAGTTGATCAGCGGATTCTGTCAAAATAGGTAAGGAACTGCATTAGCTGATGCGCAAAACTGGTAAGGAGTCAAAGGCAGCACTTTATTACTGCATTTTTGCTTCAGTTGTTCCGAATTCCTGATTACCATAGTAAGAAAAGGAACAATGAATGCCCTGCTAATTGCATTGGCGTTCTCAAAAGACATCGCTTAGACCTCTGGTGCCAACGCCCGTGCCTTACTCCGACGTCTATTTAGAAATGGCATTCTTGACGATTGCAAAACTATAATTATTTACAAAGTCGATTCAAATTTGGCAGTCGTTGAGAAGGCTTGGAATGTCTCGGGTCCCAAAAGTGCTATTAAACTAAGGTATGGAGCTTAAAGTTGAGGTGACTGTCCGTTTGTGCAAAAGCTAAAAGCGTTGATAGCAAAAACATTTGCCTTTGGATGAGTCATAGCTTTCTAAAATGATATCAATTGATAATCTACGAGAATTGTGTAACCCATGTTTCTGTTCATCACACAATCTGCACAATAAATTATGTAGAATACGGAAAGCAACACCTTCCGAATCCACATGTTATGAGGGCAACGGCCAAACAGGAGAGTATTGAAACTGTCACGCGGATATAACTCAGAGGTTAGTGAAGCGTGGCCAGGATATGAAGGTCTATTAAAAGCACACCAAAATTATTAAGTATCGCATTGTTCCAAAGGAGTACGGGACCACTTTTGCCATAGCATGTGGCCTATGTCATCCGAAACGATTAACGTATCCGCCACGTTAATCATCTGTGTCCGAATTTCGGTGCCAAAAATGGTCACAGTTGTCAAGATGGAGTTAGCAACCATACTTCTTTCAAATCATTGTGTCATAGCATTGGGAACTCTGTGTTTCCGCTGAAGGAAAACATGAAGGCATAGGCGGTGGTCCCTATTGTAAGCAGGGCCGCTAATTTGGGGACTGCGGCTGCTGAAGTAGAAGCGAGCATGGAATATTCAGGGACATTTATGACTTCATGCAACATCAAGCCAGAGAACGATTCAGTGAACCATTCTAGGATTGTTTGCCTAGTCGGAAACCAAAATATAAATATCACAACTTACGGTTACGTCAGCATGGCATAATCCGCCCCCACACTTCCCTCAAATTCAGCATCAGCATCATCATTGGCGTGTGCCTTTAAACTGCATTTCCACTCACGCTATCCGCCCTATTCATCTTTTAATGATAATGTTTCTAGGCTTCTCCGTCCAGCGTTACAAATGTCCTTCATTTTTAGCCTTCACAATAAATCCATTTTTTTAAAAAATTCGCTTCTCAGCTTACTTCTCCATACATTCTCGCTGCTTGCAGCTCACGTGCTACTCCGCGTCTGCCCACATTCGGAAGTGTACGAATTTCCAATGGGTACGGCCGCATAATGTAGGACATTACGTGCATCTGCAGGCTTGTTAACCGCTTGCGGGCAGTTAAAGGCGCTACGGTTACCAGGTTTGTTCACTTACGCGCATTTAAAATGTTTTTGACTGTTACCCTCGGGCGGTAATCCGCAGACCTAGAGAAAATAAAGACTTCTCAAGGGTCAGTGGGGAGGGACAGAACAGAAATACACATCTATGTAAAGGTAGAAGTCGAGAAATAAAGCAAATACCCACAAAAAATTGTAGCCGAAAAAGTAAGGGAGAAATCAATGTTAGCAAGTGAAGGCGTCGTTCTGATCAGGTAGCGATTCATTCGAGGCACACACTGGTTGAATTTAAGGTCAATCGTGTCAGCAGCGATTAAGAGAGCCTAGGATTTCGTTAAGTTTCCTTTCCCAAAGCACAAACCCTATTTAGTTACAATCCTGGGGTTGTTAAAATTAGAACGCACTTCTACTTGCTTCAGCTCACCTAATTGTCGATGTCTCCGTAGTTGTTGAGTTAATTGTATTCAAAACTCTATTTTGCCCCATACAGCTATAATTGGCTCGCATTAGAAATGTAGCGTACCATTCAGGCATTTATACTCTCATGATCAGTTTCAGTGAATTAGATCGGAATAAATGGGCTTGGAAAATGCGATTCTCTATTGTCTGCCCTTCATAGATTGCAATCACAATCATTTGTCCCCGGCCAATTTGCAGAACAGTAGAATCGGTAATGAACACTTAAGTTCTTTGGATTTACAAGTGCGGATCAAGCTGGTACAAATCGTTAGCCTCAAATGGTTTCATTATTGTAGGCGATACAAACACTGGAGCATTGTAAGTGATCTGTTCGAAACTTTGGCTCCCTCGAAAACCATGGTCACTTACTAAAGGACAACTTGGCACAGCGGCCACAACGCTCCCTGATCCCATTGCGTCGTCGGTGAGCTCTTTTTTAGGATTTCGGAGAAAAGGAATCAGGTTATTACGCAGTCTATTGACTAGCTGCTCTGACCACACCCAACTGTCCTCTGATTAATCTCTATGATTGTCTCTGATGCGATCAAACTATCTATATCCATAACATATTATTCTTAAACAAAATTATGTGGCACATAAAATATTGGACTTTCCATTTATAGGAACATTTGAATGATCATTAGGCACGCCTTTTTAATGCTAGGCCCATTTTCAGGAAACTTGAAGATAACGAATGCATTGCAGCGGCTACACAAGTAGCCGACACCCCAATTCCAAATTTCACGGTTTCGTCGCATACCACTTTAGTGATAAATGATTCATCCTTCCTTCCTAATGTTTGTGAAACTCTAAGGGAATTCCTAAATAGATGATACCAGACACCTGTTACCAACGTGGTTTCTAAGCGATCATCTTTGTGAGGCCGTTTCCACTGAAATCAGTGTGTCCTCAATGTTTATCAAAGCGTCTTTCAAATTTATGACGCATTCGCCAGGCATTTCCTAATGCCAACGATTTAATTTCCGGCATGACCGCAGTAAATCGATCAAAGCGAGTCTTTTCGGTCTTTAATGGATTTACCTCCATCGATACTTACGTGTCTGATATCAGCAAATGTAATACCCTAGATGCTTCAAGCCGCGCCTCTAAATGCAACGTGCAAGCTCATACGACCAAGCTGCGTCAGAATGCGTGGTGTCTGAGGCTCAGTTGACCATCGGAAAATAACATATCTATTCACTTATTAATAAGCTAATGCCTTAACTCTTACCTCTATTGTGAGTTCTATGCCAAATCTCTGTAACGACTGTGGCAACACGAGTTGATTTTTAATTCTATCTAAGGCTTGTGGCAGGTTCTCGTTCTTTGAGGAGATTATTGGTACTCAATGCATCAAAGAATGTTGGATCTCTCACACTCTGAGTGGAAGAATGGGACAAAATATAAGGTAACATTTCATGAAATCGCGCTTTTTATTAGTGTTTTAGCAGGACACTGGGCTTTACACTCGAATACTCATTTGCATGAGCTAAGATCTTTCATTTGAGACTTCTTTTGCAATGGCAGGCCCAGCTAGCACAGTTCCTTGCTACCAATGGACTGCACTGCGTCATGGTTCACAGACTGGTAGTTCGCTCATTAGCATACTTTTTCCAGCTTACGAGAGCATAGCAGTAGTTCATTGGAAACTACTATTCTTTATGAAAAGAACGATTTCTCCTGCAGGTCATTGCAATCAATATGCTTTACAGTTTGCAGCGATGAATATTTGATCTCATAATTTATTGTGGTTTGGAGACGTGGAATAACTTGCATATTTACATCGCAGCTTTACTGATGTAAAGGTTTAATATTAAGTGTTTAAATGTAAGAAGATTGCAGTACTTTTCATTTGTGAGTGATTAGATTTAGTTTAAACATTTCCGAGGAGGAAGTTTTATAGTATTCGTGCCTATCGATTGATACCACATGCAGTTGTGGCGAACCCCGCATTCCAAATCGCCTCATCCCATACTGAACTCTTTGCTTTTGTTGGTTCCGGTCATTGCATTTTGAAGTCGATTGACATGTTTATTGGGGAAATGCTCAATTGAATTGATACCTTCCGAATTCGGTGTGCACTTTTTTAGAACTTCATGGCTGAAGGGTTCACGTTCTCAAGCCGATCAATGGATCGTTGGTCTAATCACGCCTTTCTAGTCTCTGGATCATTTCTTTGTCAACCACAATGCCCTCATGTATGACTGTGTTACCTTCATGACATGCGGGCTTCCGGAATGTCATATTTCTTTTGCTACATTATTGGTGATTTAAAATGTGCGTCTGGCAAAATATGCGGTGGCTTGGATTATCAACAGATACGCGTGTGCAGTGCCACGACTAAAATATAAATTGAATGCTGCAATTTGAAAAGCCGATGCCAGTATTCCATCAAATAGAACGAACAAATTAGTAACAGTGAATCACAAAGCCTTATCACCACAAGGATTTATTAATGATTTATTAAGTAAATCCGGCAGTTATTTTGCTAATGCCGTTCCATAATGTTGAAGGTAAGACTACAAAAATGTATTTGGTTCTATCAGGTGGCGGTCGAAATGCTGCTCTGTTACAGGGCAACAAAGCTGACCAATCGCAAGTCTTTACGATGTTTAGCTCAAAGTTGTGTGCCTGAGTCTTCTTTGTAAATGGCAATTGGAATGTGCAAATGACTCAATGTAGTGATAGCTGTTTGAATAGTTGGGCTTTCCATTGAAGAGCTAAGATGCAAGTGTGGATAAAAAGGATGTGCAGAGACTCCATAAAAGCTGCGGGTCTCTTTAGACACCAAGGCCTCACCATCAGTGAGAGTCGTGGCTGTTGCATCTTTTCTATTTCCTTCTGCACAAAGCAGATCCTCCGAAATACCTAAATTTGAGTAATGCGGCATTTGTTGCATTTTCGGCGGACGAGTAAATAGGATTCGAACAAAAGTAGAAGCCATGAATAACAGACTTTATTTTGTACTTACCTGATGAGAGATAGCTTCTTAAATGGTGTGTTAACGGGCAAATTAAAAAAAAACACCACGGCTCTCTTAAAGTTTAAAAGAGAACCTTCAAAGAGCGCCACTTCTACCCCATCGATAATGCATGCGCCATTTATGGACATAAAATGAATTCTGCACTGTGGAGGATCTCAAAACACACTTAAATTGGAGAACCCGTATGTTTGCACAAGTGTTTTGTGGTGCCTAAAGAAGCAAGGCTACAAAAAAGTGCTAAACTTGCATAATCACTAGTAGAACTGAATAATCGACTGCATGATGAGGAGATTTAGGCATGATTTTGAAGCGCATCACCACTCTAATTTCATGTCAAAGCCAAGATGATGCTTAAGGAGATGTCTGGAGTGGATTTTAAATTCTCCCATTACCTAAGTGGAGAGAGATCATTTGAAAACAAAAAGGATTCGCTTCCCACCGTTCTACTACAGCCATGCTGAAAATTGAATCATCAAGCTAAGAAAAAGCTTGATGGATGCACCAAAACAAGACAATCAACAGACCGCCTATTACTAACGACCAGTCTGATATTATTCTAATTGTGGAGATTAATCAAAACATTTTAACGGAAAATGAGAATCCGAAATTCCCTGTCATACGAAGAATTGAATTTATCAAGGTCGGCTGCTTGCATCAAGATCGTGTGACGTTTGTCAGTTCCGACCCTGTTTTACGTGGTGAGTCGACGGAGTCCTCGACAAGTGAGTTCCTGAAGTAGTGATGACCCAATCAGCGCAAACTAAGCAAACCTATGCCAATTATAGCACAATGCAAAAAGTTAACTGCTGTATGGCAAAGTTAAATGGCATGTGTATGCGTCATGCGGCTGGCATTAGTTTTTCATACTTTTGCCTGGTTGATGCCACCACAGCCTTGCTTGATGATTGCACGCAGCAACATTGCACAGCTTAGTTGTAGAAGCCGAAATTTGACCTTACTGAATAGCAAATGGTAATGATATCATCAGCTAGTGCAATATAAAAGTGCTTGCATGCAAGTGGGAGACTGTATGGTTAATAGCAAGTGATCGGCAGTCTTGCTTTATTCGTCCCTTTTTAATCGCAGGGGTGAAGAAACAAGAAACGCGATTCACCCTTGCTAAATAAATAGAGCATTCAGCGTACAAAATCAGTTAATGCAACTACCAACAAAACGCATCATCAGATACACCATTTTAAACAATGGAAACTTGGATTTTCAACTACATGCACGCCTTGGCTGTATTCCAAGTAGCATCAGGTGCAGGCAAATATCGCACACAAAATTTAAATGCATGTATTCATTCTTCTGATGTTAATCCCAAAGTGATTATAAAGTGGATGGTTTCTCACCTACTGCAAATGTTCTATAACTCATCGATTCGAGAAGATTTTTCTTCATAGCGAAATCCTGTTGTTTGCTTCGACCTTCGACGGCATCAGGGGTTCGCATGTACCCAGTAACCGAAACAATGCAGGTCGCGGCCTATGCGCTTTTCCTCTTGATTTGGTCCATTAAGACAAACTGTCACATTGTACACTGCGTTTCCATAAGCTAGCTGCAACAAGATGCACGGATGTGAAAATAAAAATCAGACTAATAGTTGCGGAGACAGATAAGCAGACGTTTAAAAGAGGAAAAAATGGACATAGTGTTAATTCACAATTGTCTTTTTTATGTGTAATAAAAGCAGAAGGGTCAAATATTGATCAACTTGATGAATCACCAAAATGCGTATGCAGCGGTACTAAAGAGGTGTGCCTAACGATTATGCAGGAGGACGAAAATCGAAACATGTTCTGGAGGAGTGGGTCGATTTCCATATAGTAGGCAGTGCAATCTTCTATCTTCTATTAATATGTTATCTACAGATTGTTGCAACTACTGCCATGAAGATTTCTAAGAACATCTGGCCACCTCATGCCAGGACTATTAGCAGGAAAGAGGAGGAGAAGGAAGGAGCCCACCATTGTTGCAAGCGTTGGCGGACCTTTTACTCATCAAGGATGGTATGGGCCTAAAAGACTGAATCAAAACCGCTGAAAACCACTGAATATTTTTATAAGTGTCCTGCTAATCCCTTGTGCACTTCTGCGGGGATCACTCTTGGTAACAAAGACGACAATGTCTTCTATGACCCTGATATCGGCCGATGCTGTTCAGCTTGCCATCGATAAACAGGAGCGGTCTCTTATAAGTGACCATTTCCACTAGAATGGAAAAGTGGTGAGGATGTTGAAGTGCACTTAGTAACTTCATTACCTATCAAAACATGCCTTTCTAGGCTCAACAGCCTTCAGCGTCAACGGGCTAGTAGCCTTTCAGTTCAGGGTGAGAGCCCAACCAGCCATCATCCTAAAGAAATTCTGCGCAATAAAATTAACGATCTCAGCTAGCTGGTCATGTGTGCAACTAGTAAGCCTCGGGACCTGTGCATGTCATCAAATTCCTAGAGCTCAAACTATTATTTAAACTCTACGCCCTCATATCGGACACCTAGTGTTGTTAGACGCTTGAATTAGGCTTTGTAGAATATAAAAAGCAGCTTTTTTGTGTTTTTGTTTAGAAAACACTGCTGCCAAAAAATGTGCATCTGCTACTTAAGTTCAGTCACAGATGCAAGCTTCTACGATCGGGCTTGAGTAAAATTTTTTTTTAATCGAAATAAGATAGCATTACTATCTGGACAGGTATCGCAAGAGGGATCCTCCGGGTATCAACGCAGCCTTAGCAAGATCGAAAATGCCATGGTGGTGGATCCGAAGACAGTGCATAACGACCCAAAGTAAAGAGGCTTTCGTTAGCAGTTGCAATTAGTACGGGCGGCAGAACATCGGTTACGCTGATGCATCGGAACAAACGCAGCGATTCCTCGAAAGGGTAAAAACCAAAATGAACGAAACAAATAATTTAATAATGCGAGTGACGAGACATATTCACGTAATATTGTTTGGGTAGACGGTGAAAGTGATGTATAAGATGGTTGGAAAGACCGAGTGGAGATGTGGAAGAGTGGCAAAATCGGTATTAGGGGGAGCCGTGCTGACGCGGTAGTGCGTAGTGAATTTGGGACAGAGGGACTAGATCAAAACGCATTGGATGGAAGTTGCTAATGGGAAGATCTAGAAGCCAAGCCGGTATGGCCTAATGGATAGGGCGTCTGTCTCCTAGGTAGAAGGTTACGGGTTCGAGTCCCTTTACCGGTGCTTTGCTGGCGACTTTACTAATCTAATCGTTTTCCATTTGGTGACGTTGGTGAGGGTCCAGTAATAAGTGATGCAATGTGTCGAATTCAACACCTCTTACCCTCCGAACCTCCTCATTCAGTGAGCTGGCCCAGATTCTACTTTATGCGTGATTGAATGCATGCAGCCGATAAAGGCATGTATAATGACAGGAGTTATGAAGCTGACCGTATGTGACAGCATTGTCTACAAAAATTTGACCTCGAATAGGATGATTAGGATTTACCAGTGTTAACAAAAGACCATAAAATGCCTAGATCGGCAATCGCCTATTGTTTCATCAACCAATTAGTCCCTTGTAGTCCGTCGGTTCGTCAGCCGACTATAGGTAGATGTTCATCACAAAGCAGTTGAGTGGAATGGATTAGAGTGGATTAAATGCGAGCTAGATGCATGATAGCAGCTCCTCGGAGATGGTGGTTAGAAGTGCAGACGCAGAATAATAACGCATTTGTAGGCCCAATCTGTCTAAAGGTAGGACTCGCAACCTAATTGCTTGATATTCCGAATTTTAATTAAGAACACCATCTCCTTTGATTTATTTCTCCATCCGTCAATAATGACTGCAATAATTAGTATCCGACGGGCCTCAGAAACCCCAAGTTGTATAGTGATTCTCCCTCGTGGAAATGCATAGGGTCTATCGGATGGATTATACAGTCATAGAAGTAATACCTATACCCATTCTCTAAAACTTTATTTGGTTGATAATACAATTCATACCTATAGCACAGCTACACTCACTTATGCTAGCAGGATGTCTATACGTTGGACACTTATTTTTTGGGAACTGATTAACAAATGCTACTTTTAGTGCTTTTGACCGAAACATGCGTTCTTAGTGCAACATCGCGTGGAGCAAACGTCTATGGTTAGACGAGCATGTTTTGATTCTGTGAAGTTGGTTTTGATCATATGCGGATAAAAAAAGCATTGCAGTCTTCTCATGCAGGCAAGAACAGCACTCACTAAATTGCAATTATAGAATCATCCTCAGTTATCAGGGGCAGGTCGCGCGTAACCATACTTTGAATCCTCAGAGCAGTTATAGCGCCCTATTGAGACCGATTGCAAACAGTAAGCAGAATTCATGAGTGCACTTAAAATTTTGTCTGCCGATTGATATTTGCTTTTGGATGATTAAGAAAAGTTAGGAGCTTGAGGCTAACATATAGAAGAAAAGCGAAAGGTTTGGTGGCCGGAAGTTAACCAAATGAAAAGAGCAGGTGGGTATTTCTAGTAACAATGTTATCATTAAAGTATTTTTTGAAAAGACGAAGTGCGAAACATTGCATTTTTATTAAGAAACAATTGAAAGTTTAAGCCTAACCAAATGGTCTGATTTGCCACTTATACCGGCGCTAAGGGAGTCAAAGTTTTAACCGAAGAAGGCAAGGAACTGATACTGCATTATTGGTTCCTATCAACACGCTATGGTTTTTCATTATCATTGTTAAGCATTGTTTTTGGTATTAGCGGAATTTGGAATAAAGGACAAAAACTTAGTGAAGGGGTAGTGAAAAAACGAATATAGGCGATTAATAAATGTAAACGTAACAGCTGAAACGCAAAAAGCAGGCAGGCAATCTGTGTGTAAATAAGCAAAGTGTTCAGGGGAAGCTAAGGGCAGAAAACAAACGCAGATTAATACAGGAATCTAGATTTCGGCATCGTCAGGAAGGCAGCTATGATAATCGCTCATATTTTTGAGGCTGCCACTGTTGATCAGTTCTTATGACAGGCATAGAATGCAATCAGACGACACTTTGGGCAAAACATTGCCACAAGTTTTTTGTCATCTCACAAAGGGAAAGAACTAAACCGTGAAGGAAGTGCGTGAAATAGCTGTAAAATTGTACCTTCGAATGCGTTCGAAGAAGTTCATGCGCAGAATCAAAGTTCGAGGTCAGGAGCTGTGTTAATTAGAAAACAGCAGAAGATTGGAATTAAGAACGAAGCAACAAATGCTTAATGAATGCGATGAAATGCCAAGTGCTGCAGGAATAAAAAAATAAAACTTATATGCATAGATTTTGTGTGCTCGTCCAAATAAAAAGCAGAAAGCAACTTACGATGCTGACACTTTTGTAAACTAAACTTATTAAAGAAAGTCTGGCTTACCTATTATGGAACTAGTTCATGGAAAACTCATGAAATACATGAGGATCAAAACTAAGATATCTGCATTCCTGCATTTATACGGCTAAGTCTGTCATTCATTGACTTAAATAATAGGTGAAGCAGTGATGCTCTGGAGCAAATGAACTACAGGTCACCCATCAATTAGCTATTTACATTTTGCCCAACAGTAACACCAAGTAATGCTTCAGCCTTTGGTTACCATCGACAGCATTTTAACTGAAAATTTTCTTAAGATTTCAAATTAAATAAAATTGCATAAGTGCAAAAATGTGGTCCACGATTGTAACTAGCAATAGCTGAAGGGCGACCAATGGGCTATTAAACGGACATAGTGGCAGATAAAGGCAAATCTAAACCTAAATGCGCCTTAATGAAACTGTCATATTTAGTACATCGACCGATTTTTAACGTAAACTTGCAATTCAATCAAAAACTTCGTTAAATTTTGTTAAATTACCACCAAATATGCAAGAGCAGCGGTAATAATTTAATTAGGCCCAGACAATTGGGTGGGCAGACTTCAAAGGGCTCTTAAGCTACATTAACTTCCTTCCACACTGTACCCGTGCTTTGCATCCTAAGCTCTTACCACGGCATTCGCTTTGTTACATCAGCTACCTCTAAACACTCAGCTTTAAATCGAAAAGATATTTTGCTGTGATGAGCTTATGCGGAGGTAAAAGCAAGCGTGCAATCAAGCACAGATTATTTACTGCCAAATTTATTGTTCCCAAAAAAACACACCAGCAATAAAGCAGCAGGCTGACCCGTTTGCAGCCCATTTAGGTAACTGCGGCACAACAGCTCGAATGGAGACCTAATTGGGCTATCCAGGCCATTTGATATGTAAGTGTTTTAAAGTGTGAAATGAATCATTTCTAAGTAGTGGTGGCGGAAGGAAGTTGGAGAAGTTCTGGGTTCTTCGTGTCCATAGGCAGTTTAGTAAGAGCCTGCAGATGACCACGAAGTCTGAGACATTAAATCTGCTTCCGCCAACGACAGTACCACCACCACTTTAACTAGCATTACTCAATGCAATCCAGTAGTATGCAAAAGATTCCACTCGTTGGGGGAGGGCGAAGAAAATGATATGTGAGGGCATTTTATTGTGCGGAATGTAGCAAATACGCAGCGATTAAGGTTGATAGTTTGAAAATAGGGAGTGAGGAGAATCGTAGACAAGGAAGTGCGATAAAGTATAATAGTAGCACGGCGCGTACTACAGCCGTTACCAGTTCGTGAGCCACCACGATACGACGTAGCGTAATCCTGTGGTGTGACGAGGATCAGAGATTACCACCCCGTGCAATCACTGACGTTCGTGTTGTCAATTGGATGAGCCTACTACAATGCTAGGGTGATAGGCTAACCTATACGGAGATGTATTGTTATTTTCCTACTGCAATGCCACAATCCAACTGATATAAAGATGGGATTTGCCTGAGAAGATTATCCTACCAGTAGTCAAAAGCAGGTCCAGCCATGAAATGCATTGCAGTAAAATCTCTTTGGTCGCGTGCATAATGCACTCTTCTATTCGTGATGGTATATTCGGTACTGCAATGCATGCGGCATTTTTCAGGTCTGCGAACCGTTGTAAAAAATATAGGCTATTGCTATAAAATGGTACTTATTCTCTAAAAGATTAACTACTTTTTACAGTTTTAAAAGGGTACTTAGCTTACCAGCATAAACAGCCGAAATTCGGAAGCATGAAGGACCAAATCCTCAATCTGCCTTGCACTATAATACATTAGAAGCACACTTGGACTAGTCACTTCTCTCACATTTGACACAATCACAGGATATCTCTGCTTCGATGCTAATGATTCCCTCTTTCAAAACTCTAGCAGAAAACGGAAGGCAGCGCAAATGAAACCGCGTTTGGATTGCGTTAAAAATTGGGACAAAGACTTTGCCCCTAGGGAGGCACAAGACTCCAAATATAGTGACCAACCTGACTACAAACGTACAATGCTTGCGTGTTAAAGTAGTTGGAGTAAAGGGGTGCAAATTTTAGTATGAAAACCTATCTCACTCATCCACTCAGAAATAACAACAAAAGAATATAAAGCTTTGCTTGCAATACCCGTGTTTCCAGCCTAATTGAATCGACATAAAGGCTTATAACTTGTCCTTAGAATGCCTAATTCTTTGGTGGATGCGCGATAGAGCGTTCCAGCTGCGGCTGCGGTGAGCAGGAGTGTAAGGTGGACATCTTCTGTAAATATCTGTCGAACTTTGGACGTTAATAGGCCTACACAAGCCAATGTGCTAGCCGACACGTGGATTCCATTTCTATCATCTTCTTTCAGAAGGATAAACTGTGGCGTTTAAACATGTCCAAGAACTGCAATTTTAGAAGCTCTCAACTGTCCAACGCGCGTAACGTATGCGAATACATTTTTAAACATATCCTTGCAAAAAATCGTCATTGAGAAGCAGCAGACCCGTGACACACTGCTACAGGAAGGTGAGTCAAATAGTGCTGTGGCATTTCCGTGTTAACCAGTTTGCTCAATTTAAAATGGCTAACTTCTAAGCATGACTATCAGAAGTAGTATTCAAAGGATTCGCCATTTTCTGGTTGCACTGAGCAATGCGCTCTCTTGGTCAGAACCACCGTCCCATTGCCTCTGAGTAGTGAAAGCGGAGAACTTTATCAATGAACCAGTTATACATCTATTGAAAGATATTTTAAAATAAATATAGAAGAGCGTTCGGATCAATAACCATCAAAAGCTGGTCATCTGTCAAGAGCGCCATGCATGGAGATGTTGAAGCGTAGCTCTTATCAGCGGCATTACAATACCGCAAAGAAGTCAAGAAAAATCTAACCTGAGGTAGAAAATGCCAATGTAGAACTAGACAGGTTTCCAAGTTCACATCCTCCTTTAGTGTGCGCCCTTAATGGGTTGCTTGCCCGCATTGTTATAAAAAACGCCACCTTTCCCCACCCTATTATCCCTTCAGTCTTCTAACTACGAGCTAACGAATCAACCGAACGATGACTTCATTTTTACTTATTTCTAACAACAATCTCACTGAACTTGTTTAGTTGGCTACTCCAAAGACCATCCTCAAAAAGACCGACGTACTACTTTCTCACAAGTATCACGCTGGGAGACAGAAATACACGGCTCATAGCTTGAATTTAAGATGGTTTTCTTGCATAGTTTCCTCCGTTGGTGCGCAATGATAACGAACAACGCATTAACATCACAGCGGATATCCCATCTCCTTATCCAATCTCGTAGTTGCTTCTTCGTAGGCTTTCCCTTCCGTTTATTGTTGCTTGAGCTCACCAAGCAACAAATGCCCAAGTTCCTATAGCAGGAGCTTTGCGAATCCAAAAAATAGTAAGCCGCAATTACTAGTTGTATAGGCTACCATTACATTCTTGAAACACCCAGTCCTGCATTCGGCGTGCCCTAACATCGGCAGAAGCTGGATGTCATGCAAATCCTTTGCATCATCTTAATCTTTACGTAACTCTAAGGTAGACGCATTATAAATTTGAAGAAAGCCTTCAGGTTTTGTCTGTCTTTACCAAAATGTCGAGATAAGTGCACGGTGATCTCTGACCTATAGCACCTGAGACAAAGCGTGTTTACATGAATACACATGAAACAGAACACATCTCCCGGTAGAGGTGAATCCACTGAGTGACCTTAGCGATTTGCTGTCTGTGGAAAGATGTGGGAAACAACTGAGTCTGCGATTGAATTTAATTAGTCAGTAAGTGTAATGGATAGAGCGCCGGTTTCCAGAGTCGAAGAATGCGGGTTGGAGTCCCGTTCATGATTAGTCTCTTTCGACGTAGACTTTCAGATTATCATAAAGGTTAGCATTGAGTTGGTGTGAGACAGCGATGCTTTTCGCCCAAAATGAATCTTGAGGCCCATAAGAGAAAGCATTTTGTTTATGATTTTTTGCATGAATAACATTGCAAGCAAATAAATTCACATCCGCTACTCGAATTCATCTGTGATTGCAGGCTTTTATGGGTCTCCTGAACAGTAAAGCACCAGACTCACTTCCACGTTTCTAGGTCTTTTATGCAAGCAACCAATATATTTGCTGCAGTAGAACATACCCATGAACTCGCCTCCAGTCGCCTGGCGAGTCGAGTGTTCTTACCAACGAAAATACGTGGTGCGAGCCTAAAAATGAGTAGCCTCATTCAGTTAATAGAAACATGTTGCAGCCGTTATTAAAGCAACATACTGCTGGGCAGAAATGGAGTGTGAAGAGCTATCTGCATAGCCGTAGACATCTTTCAAAAACATAGGTTTTTGGTTTTTTGAGGCGACAGTTCCTAAATTTTATTTTAAGAACATGCTCATAAAATTGCATTGAGGCATCAGTTCTGGTACGTTAAATTAAACATTCCAAAATGCTCCTATGATAAATCGTTAATATGCTATTCTATTCCTTCACAATTTAAAAAAATGCGACTTTTTATTCTGAGACAATGCAGAAGCAGATAAGGGGTGGTTTCAGAACATCGTGCCTGTATCGATCTAAGAGCACCCAAGTACGCGGCTGTTGTCCTTCTGCATTTCAACCACACGTGGGGTTTTGAGAAAGATACAGGGTGCTCTATTGGGTGCTCAATGAATTTTATTAGAAGCTCTGTTGCAAAATCTCACACAACTCGGCTTTCATCTTTTCGATTACTCAGAGCAACAGCTCATAAATTTGTTTACATTTCATTCCATACAGCTTCAAGACAGTTCTTAATCCTTGTTGAGGCATGGACTCGAACGTACCAAAATAAAGTCCCGTGAAATACCCGGTACATTAAGGCGTCTTCTTTGACAAGCGTATTCTCATTTCTTACAAAAAAAGAATTGAGTCTAATTAAGAGCTCATCACTAAGGAAAAATAACGAAGAAGCATGCTAAGCGCAGTGGACTTTAACCGCAAGTCTGTTTTGCTCAAAGTTTCGGCAAAACACGCGACGACTACTGCTCTGCGTTGCAATCACATGTCTGGTTGAGGGCTGATTCAGGAGGGCCTCCTGCCTACTCATTATATTCACTGCAGTCTTCGTTGCAGGAGGTCACACAACTCGCCTTTTTCTTGGCTAAAATGGGTGTCTGCACATGCAATTTGTGCTCAGCACCATTCAGAAGCATCATCCTTTGCTTCAAACATCTGGAATACTTTCACCAAGGTAGATGGATTGTGGTTTTAAGATGCACTTTATGTGCACATCAATCATTGTGAATATGAAAGCATACATTAGTGGAAGCATGTTAATATGCAGAGATGTGTGTGTTAATGCAAAGAGAGTTAGGAGTAGCTTACGAATAGTTAAATCATGTTGAGTGGATCAATACTTGTTATAATGCACATGATTTGGCTTTGTGACACAAGCAATCAACTTAGGTGAGTAGCAGCATGTTTGTTGTGTTTTTAGTAAACATCGCTTTTGATTGTCTAAATTGCTCAAGGCGTTGCGAATGCCTCGGAACGTTCTTACTGCACCATAAAGGTAAGACTTACAAAACGCACCCTCGAATCTTTCATTCGACAATCATAGGTATCGAAATTAACACAAGTACTTTCCTTCGTGTCTCGTAAATAGCTTGGAATCACAGCACGTGTTATGCATGCAACAACCCATTTGAAAACTTTGATTTGCTCCTCCGCCATTTCATAGGGACACATGTTTGTGAGTTTAAGTCCGTCGACCTCTGATGAATCTACTGTGGTCTGCTTCCCAAACATAGCACTAGCATCTCATACAGACTTCCTTTTAAATAGATAATTTATTGAACCACACTGTAGTTACGAGAATGGGGAACTCAGAAATACGCCTCCACTGCACAGATTGCTACGCCGAATTTGTAACGCTTGAGGCATTGCAGGAACACGTGTCCTCTCATCACTTCTGTAGGTATTGCTTTATCCATCAGACATGTTTCACAATGACTGTTTACTAAAATGCCTTAATATCTTCTGCCTTCCAGATGCCTGCCTCGCATCGTTTGCTTAAATTGTGGGTGAATGCTATTGCGTCAGCAAAAATTTGTAAGTCGCGGTAATAGCAACATTAATTCGTTTTTCATCTTAACCTTAACTGATAGCTTAGTGAGGTAAGGGCGATCGCTGAGGCGATGCGCTAGTAAACAGCAAAAACTCTTGTTTCATGTCTTGTACATGCCGATAGCAAGGCAGAATCGGCACTGCATAACGCCAAATTTCGTCAGTCGTTTTGGTAGCAATTGACAGCGACATGGTAATATTACTTGATCGATAGTCGAGTGCCATTATGAAATGCATCGGTATCTTGATTGCACTGTATACCGAGATGAAAATTTAATATGCTCATTTAGTTGTGCTTTCGTGCAATCCAGCGAGCCACCTTAATACTAAACTGTGGGTTTCGCTAGTAACCTTATGCGCAATGAGAAGGGAGAAACTTACCTATTCTGATGCTATTTTATCCTGACTGGCGTTACGCTTAGGGTGGATTTTTGATATAATGCTAAGAAATTGAACTGAGGATGCCAGAATTTTTAGTGTGTTGGGGTAATAAGACGCTGAGAATAAGTAAACGATTTGATTTTTAAGCAAAAATGGTATACAAGAAAAATTATCATGTGTGAGGATTAACTTAGGTTGTAGAATACCACAAGGCACATGCGTACCTTCATTACCCACTTAGGCATGACTAACTTTTGGCTGCAAAGCCACGTAAATAGTGCAGTGCGGCAACTCAATCCAATTTCAGGTGCCTTCATGCTGAGATGTATCCTAATTAACCAAAGATTGAACATGCGTGCATGCATGGGAGGAGCATGAGAGGAGCGAGAATCATAAATGGGCCAGAAGGTAAAGGAAACTATTGTGCCCGCTAGAAATTTGAATCGCACTGCACAACTGATTTGATGATGGTCTCAAGCCGATTATTCTGCTTCTCTTGTTCACCCTTACAAGCGGTAGTGCAGGCAATTGCCACCTTGTAGCAATATTAATTGAGTCACCAGTATCACAGCACCTATTGGGCATTAGCTTTAGTGATGGTACTCCAGCTGTCTAACCTCTAGCTATTAAAAATTACTTATAGGATGCTACAAAACTTTTCTTTAATGCTGCGAGTGGAGGGTTTGCACACTGCTACAGGAGAAAGAATAATGCAGAACAGTTCAACTGGCTAATGAACAAGCTGCATCACTAAATTGGTGACGCTGAAAATGATCCATGTCTTTTCCATCCGTTTCTTTGTCTTCGTACTTGTATACCTTTGCGGAGCCACACCCTCACATTCCACTCACATATACAGTTGCAACTTGTGTGAAACTGGTGGTAACGCATTGAGATCCCATTCGCGGCATCGCACGGTGTTGCGGGAGTAATGGAGCTGGTATCAATCAATTCGCATCCCTTTTTTTTATTCCCCCATATGCAGTGCCTCTTTAGCAAGCTTCATGCCAAAATTGACGATAAGCAGTCTTTCTGGTGGATTCCATAGTTATGTTTGGGAAAACGAGTAGCCTCAGCGAATGGTCTCTTCATATCTGCTCAACGAGATCGCAGTGCGCAAAGTCAGCTTAGGGCTAGAAAAGTGGCAGGTTTAGTCAAAAGAAACTAACGAGGTAAACGCAAATTCATTGACCCAATAAAAGCATCGGAAATATGGCACTAACATGGTTAATTAACTTGCGAGTTACTTCGTGGATTAAGACCAGCAATCAAGTAATCAGTCTGCACTGAGAGCCCAACATCGAATCACACTCAGTGAGTTGATTTTGGCTAAGGACTTAGCTTGGTAAAATACTCATTTATGAGAACTCGAATTGTCGCTAGTGCAACGGATCAGCGCTTGATGAGCACCCTTTTCGTTTTCTAAGGTGAGCTTCAATTGCAGCAAAGTGGACAGAGTTTCCTCATTAATCCTGGTATTTATTAACACTTCCATTGCAACATATTTTAAAATTCAGATAACAAAGAGATTTGAGAAAGTGTTTAGCTTACAGGCGAGGCAAAAACACACCAAATGAATTGCAAGTTTCTATTAGCAGAACGCTAGACTTTTTTTAAGAAATGGCTTCTGCAATGTCATGCTAATAGGATCAGTGACAGACAAAATCAGCATTTAATGATTTGTGAGCTCATATGACAGCGAACAGAAGAAAAAAACAACCTTGATTAAAACGAGACAAAGTTAAAACTGGGAAGTCCTATACCCAACAATAGTCGGCAGCATGGTGATAAAGCTGGCATTTCCACGCAATCAAACCACAGCTGAAGTCTACAATCGTTTACTTTAAAAATTGAATGCTGTTTGGATACAATTCCAAGGCCAGCACAAGCATTTACTAGGGCTGTAAATGGAAGCAGTGTTAAAGTACACATTCTTTTAAGGATCCAAATTGCTCTCTTAAGTAAGAAGAAGCAGCAATATTGCACATGGCCTCCAATTTCCACAAATAAGTGGGAGGCTATCATCGACAGTGACTGCACCGCTGTGAAGCAGTAAATACTTAAATAGATTATGCGCACCATCTTTGATGTCGTGCTGTTTGGCAATTGTATTCACTCCCGAGGTGCATTTTTTCTTTCTCCTTTCCTTATATGTAGTACATCTCAGCAAGATGCATACGGGAATTGACGGCATGCAGCCTTGTAAGTGCAGTTCACAGATAAACTTGGGTAAGCGATGGCCTCAGGAAAAGGCCTCCTCATATTTTGTTATATGGTGCATTGTAAAATTGGTTTTTTCCAACTAGGCCTTAGGAATTTATATCAATCAATTATTTTTATTTATTGTATATTGTTAATTTTCCACACCGAAATGTAAACAAACCGCGCTCATTCCAATGAATCAGAGGTAGAAGGCTTTGAAAGTCAGGGTCATACAAATTTATTACAAAATTTTCGCCAGTTATAAAATATATTCCTTAAAAGTGCTGAAGCCCAGAAAAAAAACATACTTATCCCCTTGGTTACCATGGTACGAAACTATGCATTTGCGCAAAAACGAATGTTTCTTGACTCGATTATTAGTTATCGTTTTTCTTTATCATAAACGCGGTAAGGTCCTTGAGAATTTAAATGCATAAAGAAGGTTGCATTTTGGAGAAGAGCAATGCGTACAAACGTGAATTCTAAAGTAGGGTCTGGTTTACTTTATTTTGTTCAATAAAATTCTCTTCTCTTGGAAGCAGTTTAGAACAAACTACAGTGACAGAAAGGAAGATAGGAATGAAGAATTAATGGCGACGCCGGCTAGGCTATGCTAAAATGAGATTTGTTATAAGTGGAGCGTGATGGATCCAGATGCAGTATAGGCTGTGCTATCTTGATGTGGGTTATGAATCTTGGTGTTATTGAATCCTGTCATAGTGTAGAGCGAGACTAGTGGAGAGATGAATGAGACTTACAAAGAGGGTGTTGGCAGGCATTGAGGTGGGAGAGGGAGGCTAGGGCAAATTGAGATTGGGTTTAAAAAAGGGGAAGGCAAGCGCAGCGTATAGGAGGCAGAGAGGCGGGTGCTTTTTGTGCCACTGAATTTGAAAAATAAAGACAAGAAAATGAAATGCAGGGAGCACTTACTCCGTGCCGTTTGATTTGAATGCATAGAGCAAAGACAGTGAAACATATTGCGAAGCACAACACTTAGAAACATATGGAGCGTTGTAGTAGGAGACAAAGGAAGCACTCACCGAAGGCTCGTTTTGGAGGAGCATGGGCAGGGGACAGGTAAGAAAGATGTGGTTTTCCCATTTCGAAGACGTCGTCAGGCCTACACATAGTCTGAGCACCTTGATCTCTAGTGTCTGCGAAAAAGAAAGAAGGAATGTAAGATAAGACCTCAAGTTACATAGTATGAGTTGTGTCGGATGGATTAGGTGGGCCAAATTAGAGTGTTGTTAAGGTTGACTTCAACGGTAGCGCATAAGGCGCCTCTCAGGATGAGATATGCACGACAGTTGTGGCAGGCCTGTACATCCTCTTCCTTTCCTTCGACAAAATACAAGAAATGCATAAACTAACTAGCAAAATTGAGAAAGTGGCCTTATATTAAAATGCAGAAACTTGCACATTTGACCATACAATTCTCGCGCTGAAATAGTTTAGCCAGAGAAAGTTGCATAATAGGTTCCTGTTACTCTGAACACGCCATGATGGAATTTTGATCATACTTAGATCACCGTATAAGGGTGGCATTACAATGCTGATTTTACAGTTATTTGGCCTGCCATCCGCAAATGCGGATTCCTTCCACGCCTAGTGCTTTCTTTGACCTGAGCTGTATTTTAGCAGGCGGAAAGAACCTGCCACGTTGTTATTGTAGTCCTTGCTCCCTTGCAAACACATCAACCAAATTTAGTAGCGACACAACCTTTTTGGATTTTGCCCTATTTCTTCTTCTTTGAATAAGAAAAAGGTAAAATAATGCTAGGAATTCATGAGGTGCTCACATAGGCTATTTACTAAACTGGATGCGAAGAATTTGCCGTGTAACTAACTTCCTAGAAGCGAGTTCGTGCAAAGCCACAAAGGTACTTTGGAGAAAACGCAGCGTCAGCTTCAAGCAGTAATCTAATACCACAACATTCCGGACTAACCTTTCAAATATTTAGCCTTCTCCACTCTCTCCAAGCCATCGGAATTTCACCATGTCAAAAACAGTTAGGCCAGTAATGCACATATTGGCCATAACTCTGGGGACTGAACTCTATCCCGACAAATGTGTTCAGGCAGTTTCCTCTTGACCAGCATTTGTGTGCAAAGTCGCCACAAGGAAAAAATTTCGAGTCCAAATGTGGCGTGGTAGAAAACAAGCTTAAAAATAATTTGGGCTATTCCTTTAAGCTAGAATCAAGCATTCTCATAGGCATCGAAAGAGGAGTCGTCGTGCAAAATACTGACGAGCCTACCTATAGCGTAGGGTAAAAAGTACCGTATCCTTTGTCCAGTCAGGCCTGACTGCCTCCTCTCATTCACTCTCATCCAGTTTTCTGGTCCAGCGAAAAATTGATACTACCAAAGGGCAGTTCAAATAGGCAGCCAACTTGGATTGCTGCTAAATCACAAGATTTTACAGCAAAATACGCTGTAAAATACATACAAGCTGGTATGTATTCCGTTACTTCATAGGCACAGCACGTGCTGTGTTGCAGGAAGACGTGTTAATATTGTGCATGGGGTCCCGCATTTCAGTACCTTATTAAGCAGAAATTCGCGTTTGTGTCAATTCCAAATTAAAGATTCGAAATAAAAGTTTGTTAATTAACCTTGGCAACCACCAATCCGTGCGGGCTTTTATCATAGGCTAGACAATTCGATTTACCGACCTTAGATCATGGATTCACCGACTGTGCAAATCCTCATTCAGAGAAACATGACCCATGCGCCTGTAATCCACCAAGATTATTAAAACTCTTTGCAATGGAACAGTTTGATATTTTATCAGTGAGAGTTCTTTGCTGTCAAAAGAGCATGTATTTCATGTGTGAGTCAAGATCCTAGCAGGTCTAAAAACTTTGTCGTCCACCAATTATGTCGCCGTCTGGAAATCTGTTCAACCCCCCTTAAGCGTCCTGAATATGATAAAGTGTGACAGTGGGAAGTAATGGATTCGGCGTTTATCCGTTTCGGAAGAAGTGAAAAAATTAAATTAAGTCATGCATTTTGGCAAAATTACGAGTAGGATTTACTGGTAGCCAATCTGCATTTCAGAGTTTACTTCTTCCTCGGGTGAGATATCATCTGTTTCGTCACAGGACTCGCAGTCACTGAGTGCTTATCTCCAAAAATTTGTAATCAAGTAAGCAAACATTGCAGACGTATTCACGCACGAATAGCAGTCTTGACCTAAATTTTTACAAAATAGATAAGGTGCATTAATTAATTAGAGAAATGCAGGCGAACCTTAGAGATATGTAGTCGTATGACTTTGGAAAAATGAAAGAATCTTGTGCATTATATCATTCAATGTGCCCATTGAAACAAATCTGAAAGCAGGATACGCTTGTCTTTATCGTGTGCATCAGCACATTCGCGTGGGACGTTGTCGCAACGCTCGTCTTTAATCCAGCATATTAACTAGAATTCTTAAGACATAGAAATGAAAAAGAACCATTGACTGTAGTTGGGACTGGGACGCCATACGACTTAATAGTAACTTTTGCATCTAGTGGGTGTTGCTGATGCAAGCTCATTGCACTTCATCCCTATTTGTTCGCAGACTAGCCTTCAAGGCGATAATATGACACAATCAATGTAGTAAGAGCAGCGAGGGCAGAAAATCAGTGCGGGTGACGGCTAGTGATAGTATATAGTGGCAGCAGGTCATGGATGATGGCATTCTTCGCCACGTGCATGAATCCGTTTTCTCGTAAATCAGCGAAGCACGCACTTGATCCCCAAATTTTCAAAAAGTGTAAAGTAGGCATTGGAATGACCACATAATGAATTGGCGCAAAAAAGCAGACGAGTGGCGAAGTCTTTTTGCTATTGCAATGCTTTCCACACCCACATCCTCCCACCCTAATTAACTGACTCTTTAAGAGAACTCCAGCCAGTGCCCACAAATGTATATCATGCACACACCCACAGCTGCAATCAGTGTGGAATTAATAGCCCTTTCTTGTTCTTCCTTGGCTTTGTGTATTAATTCTAATAAAGAACGAGTGAAATTGGCATAAGGCGGCTCCGAAAATCTAAAGGATTGAAGTCGTGCAATTGTTAGGTCAACATACTGCACTGAAACATGAGGGAAAAAGAGCATTTTAGCCTATTTCAGGTTTTTTGGGAAAGTGTAGTCAGTGTCAGGGATTTCGTTGCTTTCGAGTCCATAAAGTAACGATTTTGGTGACTATATTTTATAGATGACTAATTGTTTGTTTTATCGGTTTTTATTTTGATAATCTTATTGCAAGCGCCACCATTCCGTGCACAGAAATCGCTACTGGAGGGTAATCTAAAAATTTACAGGCCTTATTTCAATCCAGTCTGGAATAACTGTTGACGGTGCTTAGCGTTGGATACGGTCTGTTCACTTTTGATTTCATGGGTATCGTGGCATAGATCAAGACAAGTGCTGGACGGCAAAATAATTTTTCCCCTTTAAGTGTATATCACTGCACATCCGTTGGTCAGAGAAATCAAAGATCCCGGCATTTATTGTGCAGGCCTTAAAAAAGGAGAACTCAGTTGTATTCACACACGAGAAGGGTTTCGTATCAAGTAAGTTCGTTCTCTCTAGTGGATGCCTCTGCCTGTGAATACCGTTGCGTTTGTTTGGATCTTAGTTACCTTAACAGTCCCTACTTATGTGAACCTGACCTCGACGTAAAGAAGAGGTCAGTATACGCACGGAAATCGCTGTAATCGATCTCAAGCTCATCAAACTCTTAAGAGTTCTCAGCCAATGTCTGAGACTCTTCTTGTCATTTTGATAAATTGGTTCACAGATCAAGGCATGAGATTTCTGAGCGCGCGTTTAATGAGTAAAGGACAAAATCGCAACGCAATGCAGTCTGATTGTGTCGAGGATGAATTGAACCGGTAAGTTTTACCTAGTTGCTAATTTCACACCCTTGGTAAGGTGTTAATTTTTAAAACTGAAATGTCTCTTTATGGCACGAAAGTGTGCGATCAGGAGTATAATATCGATAGGCTGCGAGTACATCGGGTGGGCTAACTAAGAAACACTTAATTCTTCCGACTTATATGAGACGAAATCGTCCACTTAAAAGGAAGCCGAGCAAGCGGGAGGGAACGATGAACCTGAAATCAAAACGAAATGATAAGCAAAATTTTATCGTTGAACTAAAAGGGACCTAAATTAGCAGGTATTCAAGGACCTCCTTTTATTGTCGATCGCACTATTGTCAGTGTATTCATCCTCATGAACACGAATTGCAAAAATATGAATCAAATCAGCATTTCACCGCAAATGGTATGCACTATCACTTTTCAACTTTTGCATCTTCAGTTGATTTCAGTCAATAAATGCATCTGTATACGAATCAGGCGTTTTCAAAACAACGAAAAGCTTTTAGTGGACATTGCGTTGGAGAGGTAATCTCGCGACCCACCACATAATTTCCAAACATCTTTTCACTTTTCCCTTAATTGCTACTCGCTTCGTTTGACCTTAAGAGCAAGAATTCCATCAGCCAGTCAGAATTGACTCCATGTTCCACCTTGGTATGAGCAACTGCTTCAGTAGTCCGTGCCATAGCGTGTAAATTTTTGTTTCCTCTTGCTAGCGATTCTCGTCACAAAATTCACATTAATTTAATTTTAGTAGCACTGTTGCAGTGTCAAATACACGCGTGTCATTGCAACTACTATACATCTACTCCATTATTTTGCAAAGCATTCACACTATTCCATGTAGGCGAGTACAAACAATCTTTGGTTAATTGGGACACATCTCAGCGTGAAGGCGCTTATAATTGGGTTAGGTTGCCACACCGCGCTAGTCACTTGGCGTCACAGCCAAAAATTTGTCAAGTGCCAGTGAGTAATGTAGATTTGTGTGCCTCATAGTACTCTGCAACCGCACTTCAGCCTCAAGCATGTCAATGCCGTTAGCATACCATCTTTGTTCGAAAAAGCATCTTGCTTCCAAGCTCATTCTTTGTTCTCAGCGGTGTGTCCACTCTAATGCACTACAAATTTTAGCATAATCAATTCAATTTCGCAGGACTTAATTAGAAGCTACCGTCACGTGTAAAGTCGAATGGCACAATAGTGACACTAGCTGAAGCAAAGGATCTTCATCTTATCAATTGAAAGTCCATTGGTAAAATCCATAGCTGGGTACCAAGGCAGCTTCCTGGACCGCATTATAACATAGGAAAATTAGTGCGTAATTTGCTCTCTTTGCGACTATATGTAAAGTGCTCGACTGTTGATCACGTAATGCTACCGTGTCGCTGTCTATTACTGCCTGAACTATCAATGTGATTTGACGGAATCTGATGCAATGCTTACTAGTCATGTCAACTAAGCAATGCTCAACCAATTTCACACAGTGAGGTCCACCTATGCAGCACCTAACGCAAATAATATTTTTAATGCATTAACAATCACCCACCAGTGATTGCTCTTGCTTTACTTAGCCAACAGTCCAGATTAAAAGAAGAACAAGTTAATGTGAAGGTTACTACAACTTACAAATTTTTGTTGACGCAATAGCATTCACTTTGTATTCTAAGCAAATACTGCGAGATGGGAGAGACCATGGCATTTGTGCTTTTTTGTGGCGTTAGCTGCGATGGCACTCAGCATCAATGATGGGCAGGTTTTCAAAGTAGAATTTGTCACAAGGCTTTTCGGGTAGATAAATGGGCGGGAGAAGAGGACTTGGCAGAAGCGCTTAATATGAAGCGCATCAGATGAGCAACTTCTTAATGACATCGCACATAGAAGTCGTTCAGTGTAGGCGCTATGGTGTATCGCTGACGCTTTATGGGCAATCTTCCTCCCAATATTCACCACAATTTAATTCGATAATCCAATTTTCTCAAAGCTCTGGCTTTATTTGCTTGAACAACAAATCCTGCAAAGGCTTGGGTTGACAAGTGACGTGAAAATGCGAACAGATTTTAGCTGCTTATCATTATTCAATAAAAACCGCCTTGTAACACTTTGTAAGACTACCTTAAACTATTGCATTGTCGTCGAAGGGATCAATTAACAAAAGGTCGATTTTGATTTACTAGTCCTTGCTACATTTCTTTTTGAAATTGATGCAATCATAGTAATTATAGCACATTACAAATATGATGGAGCTTGATCATTCCTTTTATCAAAAGCAAGACAAGAATGAGTCGAAATAAAGAGTAGTGGAATAAAAACTAATTGTTGCAAAATACACAGCCACTAAGCATTAATTAGCTAGTCATTTCCTTAGATCATGCTTAAGGCTTTTTCGTCAACAAAGAATTAAAGAGATAGAATAAGGAATGGAGCTATCGAAGAAAATCAAATTTACAGGAGTAGCAGCAAATCAGAAAATGACAAAAATGAACTCGCTGACTGTGCGTGAGCACCACAGATTGGCTGCATTACGTATTCTTAGTTTACACTTCCCCATTTATGCGTTGCTCTTTCCACTCGCATTTTTCCTCCTCTTCCTTTCCTTACTTTATCCTTTGCAGCAAAACAGTTGTTTTCTTTCCTTACTTAGGAGAGATCAGGTCACCCCTCACCCTCCACTCCAGCGAAGGCAAAGCAGTTGAAAAGGCAGAGGGTAAAGAATATTCACTAGCAACTTGCATTTACCCATATGGTTGCAGCATTTAGAAAATAAGTGATCACCTTTCCATTTACACTCCTTCCATCTTTGTCTATTTAAATTTCTTTTTGTAAATAAGGAAGTGGCATCTGATGCAGGCAATCAAGATTGTTTGCGTTGCATCGCTTGCTCATTTGTAGAGGCATTCAAAAGGGGAGGTAAAATTATTGACATTTCTGATGAGAGGCTCGAATCCTTGATATTCGCGCTATTAAGACGATGCATAACTTAATGGACTACTTCATCACCACCAATTTCCTTCCTTCACTCCTTTCCCCTCCGCTCGCTCCACTATCATCGATATCCCACGCATTTGGTTCTCACATTTATTCTCCTCCATGCCTCCTTCCCTAACTTTCGTAGCTGACCTCTCTCCTTTAATCAGGTGCTATGCTTTGCCGCAGTGAATAGGAATGATGTAGTCACATGAATGCAATCGATACAACACAGGCCAACTCACCGCTCTCGCAACGTCATCCTCAGTCACATGAGGAAAATCGGTGCATCACAGGCGAATGCTTCTCTCTCACTTAACGTCAGCCTCAGTCATATGATTGCAATCGATTCGTTTGTATTAGTACGTACGATCCGAGACATCTTTTAACCTAACATATTATTTGAAAAATATGAACCTCGTCAATTTTTTGGCAAGTAAATTTAATAAATATTTATTGAGTGCTTAAGAATTCAAGTCTGCCTTGAAATTAGTAGCCATCGGTTGTACATTAAAGATAGTTATGAAATTTTCGGAACCCAAATCTTAAAGGCCCTTGATAAGGAATGAAATCTAACTACATCACCTTGACGAAACATCAAAGGCCAACTGCGGAAAAGCAGTCTGGGTAACTATCCGTAATTATTGTATTGTGTGCTATCCACGTCCAAATAGAGCTTAACTCTATACAGCGCCTCTGGAATGAAATGTCTACATTTAGAATGGCGGCAATATTTGGCAGTTATCTAGAAGTGGAAATGCCATGAGAAATATAGTTAAAATAGCCACTTTTGCCTCTGAGAGTTCAATTGCGCAACTTGAATTTATGCGTGCTTACAATAACATCTTTGAAAGATTAATGCGCAGTGACAGTTATAAATGTTTCATCCTTGTAAATTAATGCCCAAAAATGGGAATTGTACTGCCCAAGAAATATTTAAACAATTTTCTACGCTGCGAATTCACTCGACCTAGGCACGTGGTCTGTGGAATGTGCAGCAGCCCTTTCCTAAATTGATGCGCTTAAGTAGAGTTTTGAGACGCCTTTATGAAAAACAAAAAGTGGGTTTTAAGTCGCTACATTATGCATTAGGAAAAATGAGTGGTCGGTGTGCTACCTCCATTGGCAAGGAAGAATTTATAGAGCAGGCAGGTGATCGATCTTGAAAACAATATCGTTCCGTCCTAAGTCCAAAGAGATCAAAATACATCTACTCTGCATTTGAAATAGGCAAAGGGAAACATTTTAATACGGATGAAGCAGTTAAATCAGCAAACATCTGGGCGTCTTTCGTGCATGATGTTTATGGATCGCTGTCTTCTAAAAGTGCCCAAATTTTATTCAAAGTTATAAGAAACCCTTCGTGAACAAGAAGTCTAATCATACAAATATTCTCTTTTATTTCAAAATTCGTTTAAGCTATATAATTTGGATTATCATAAGAAGCTATGTGCTTTAGGTCAATTCTTTCATTCGCATGAATCTTGTCAAAAACATTGCCAATTAGTTAAGGTTTTTATAACCATTGCTTGGACATATATGTACTTAGTCTAGAGTTATTAGGTTTAGATGATAATCTTGCGTTTTGTTCTAATTATCCCTGCCTGACATCTCAGTGTTGAGTACATACGTTGGCAATTTGCGTTTGTGGGTTCCTGACTGCATCGCGGTTTCAGTCATGTTTCATTTTTATAACCAAATACATTAATGCAGTATTCAGAACCTTTTGCCTCGTCCTTTGCTAATAACTGCACATTTTTCCTTCAAAAGCCCGGTAGTGATAAGGTTTTCCATTTGGTCCCTCTCCGCCGTTGCAGGGTCACGCTCAACAAGTCCATTCCCATGGCTGACTCATTATCATCGAGTGACCATCGGAAAATACTATGCGGCGTTCCTTTTACTATTTTTTGGCATTGAATGCTCCGAATGAGACGATGAAGCATCGTACTACTTGGTGCTTGGATATCGAAGTCTAAACCCTCAATGGTACCGCTCTACTTAACAAGTTGTCGATATCAAGGACGTATTTGTCAGTAAATGGTAATTGTTTTACTTAATGTAGGAACAAATACTAGTGGTGGCAATGGTTTTCATACCGAGTAAAATTAGCCATCCGAGAGAAAATCAGCACTTGTGAAGTTCATACAGGCTGCCTCTGCTCTGTTTGGAGTGACGAAAGGTTTCTAGGCCATTGGGTATAAGCCAATGAAAGTGGGACGTTTTCCTTCAGAAGGCTGACCTCCTTTTGGGGGTTAAACGTTATCAGTGAGCTTATTTCAGCATGGTCCAAATTTGACAAACTAAATACGAGGCATTTGCTTAAAGTGAACCATAGTGAAAAGATTCACATACCCGTGTTGTTTAGGAAAAAGGCATTTAGAACAAAAATGAAAGACCATATTCTTGTATACCATTCCGGTTTGCATTTTAGTGCCAAAATTTGGACGTAATGAATAAATTTGAGACTTGAGATCTCTTTTAATGGGAAAGAGAGAAACGGGAATCAACAATCTGGCTGGCTTTTTACACAAATACTCGTCTATTTAGTAAGCCTTAAGTTAAAAAGAACGTAATCTTTTGGGATGGGCCTATATCCTGATACGTTATTAAGGGTTTATCAGGAATGCCCACAGACCAGCGTAGACGGAGAAGGGAAAGGCCTTTGCATATAAAGGAATCGAAAGAAATGCAGGTCCGCATTGCGATTATTTAGGAAGCGGCATAATATTTCCAGCAACTCTTACATATTTATAGTTGCCTGGGAAACATAGGTTGAGCATTTGTCATACCTGGAAGGACAGGCTATAATAGACAAGGCCCTATCCTTTGACTCTTTTCAAAGGCTGCTACTGCAATATCCAGATATGGATCATGAAATCCAATGCCGTTATCCATGACAATTTCCTTTATACCTTACGCAAATCGGCAATGCCTGACTGTGAGGGCACGCTTGCGCCTCTATTAGGTTGTTGTTTTCGTGTAGTTGTGCAAGCGATTAAATCGATCGTGCTATAGATATCTTGCACAGTCTCATCTAAGAGCGTTTTAATGGCAGAATGCAAACTAAACACTCGTTGACGCTGCATTAATTTCATTCAGCGCAAATAATGCCATATGTGGATTTATTTTAGCTGCAATGCATGTTTTGCCATCGAAATGCCATAATAACCCCAAATTCCCTTGAGCATGCCATTTTGTTTAGCTAAATAAAGCAGAATACCCACAGGATAATTATTATGGGAAAAACCGCATATCTGTGGAGGCGGCTGTTCCGGATGTCTAAAGGGATGCACATTACATTGTAATTAGAATAGAGAACATCCCGCAGATGCCGCAATATGTCCGACAAAGAAGTTAAGGAAAATGCAACGACAGATTTGTGTACAATGAGCAATGGCTCATTCTTCTTAACTATCAAACGCCAATGGACGAAGTCATTCGAACTAAAGACCATGATTTTCGCAATAAGCAACTCCGTTTACTCATTAATCCGTAAAACACTTTCGAGAGCTATAACAGCATTAGTAAAGCAAGTTTTTAGATTCACCGTTTGCTTTGTGTTACGTCTTTACTTGCTCTTCGTGCATGACATCAGATCACTCGCTTTGGAGTCTTTACCTCTCCTGCTTTTTGCTTCCATCTCTATTTATTGCTGTGCTAGTTTTGTTTTCGATTTGGATATATGTATTGTTTTATATTTCAAAGGTGTCTGTGCTCACCTAACTCATAGAAAATCACAACCGTTAATAGTAGCGATTTATGCCATTTTATTTTGATGCAAACTGCGGCTGCTAATACAGATGTAAGGACGGAGAGCGCAGGGAATTTTATGACTTTACGTAGTGTCAAGCTAGCAAATGTTCCAATAGGTCATTCCGGGGTTATAATTGCATAGTTGGTTAAAACTTCCAAGTTGTCTGCCACGATGGCTTATGCCACTCCGTTGGCAATTATGGCAAACTGCATCAACCTGCATTGATCGCATCCCTGACTATAGCTATGACCTCATGATGACATATGGTATGCCAGGCTATGATTGTCTGATGCAATTACAACCTCCAGTGCCAAGTTCTCCCACTTCGGTGCGCAATGCAGCCTCGGATGTTTTTCCATCCAATGCACATTGACATCTTAAAATTGATTCAATCTTCAATATTTGCGAATCCAGTGTTAGAGATTGATAATTTTGCCTCCAATAGGGGCTCATATACTTTGCGGTCAATGACTGTTAGTTTGCTACACATCAAGTGTATCCCTGTAGGAATGGGTCCACTACTTCTCTGATGGATCATCGCAACTGCACCTGACGTTGACTGCATGTTATTTCGCATCAGTCCATAAATCAGTCAACCCACGATACCTTATATACCTAAGTAGAAGCAAGCTGTCATGATGTCTAAAGATACGATTTTAAAGCCTTTTAATAAGAAGCCCAATTTGGTAAAAGCCATTGATCCAAACGTTGTACTGGCAATTAACGATTGTACCAATAATTGCTGAATGAAGATCCGATATAAAAGAAAAGACTATTCTCTACGTCAATGCAATGTTCCTAGATTTCTTCAAATTTGGTCGAAGGAGAATCCAAACGCATTCAGAGCCGTATTTGGCAAACTGTTCAACACCATAAAATGCTTAAAATCCGTGGATCCCGAGGTGTTGCAAGCACTTGTAGAGAAATTGTCTCCTCTAGCAAAAATCACACGCGTCCACTGCAAACTGCAACTACTCCAGATATGATCAGCACTCGTGCCTAAGAAGGAAAAGGAAGTCAGGGCATTGGCACTAACAACAGTTACAAACGACGTGGCTTTAATCTTGAAGAAGCAGCTTGATACGATGCGGTTGGCAATACCTTCCCTTGATTATGTTTTGAAGTTTATGGGTGCAAAGGATTTGACTGCTCCGGGTGATATGGTGCTCCATATCCCAAAACTCTTGGTCGACTTGGAGTCATTGAAGGCAAAAACCGTCGATTTGCACTTGCCCAATGTAACTTGATTCTTTAATGATGTGAAAGATGCAATCTGTAGGGGCACACTTTAGGATTTGAAGGAAGACCATAATCCCTTCAATTTTCTCGTCGGCATGCTCTTTTAGCCTACAGTAGCATAAAAGTGTTTTAGTAACAGCCACTTATTCCCCGGCAGTGAATTGGCCCTCTCTCATACTTTTGTGATCAATGCAGCTTTTTAGATGGTTGAAAGAAATGTTTAATTTGCCTATATCTGTTTGACAAGACGACTACATTGCTGTAGGGGAATGTGGCAGTTAGGGCAGTAACTCGCGTACTTGGTTTTTAACTCTACTGATGAAAATGCTTGGTATCAAGCAATCAGAAACAAGAATGATAAGAACAAGCCTAAATATTTTCAGGGGAGAAATCCGGTAGCATACCTAGCCGACAATTAGTACCATGTATAGTGGTGGTAATACCTTTCTTCTTAATTACCTCATCTTTTATTAAATGCTCTTTTTTGATGGGTTTGGGCATCGCATAGTGAAATTAGTTGCTAATTTACTTAGAGCACATTCTGCTCATATAGTTTTTCCCAGTCTTGATGTGCCCTTTTGAGGTCTCCAAGGAGAAGGGGCCTACGCAGACCACTGGACCATTGGTTTGGTCGCGTCCCACTAGCCTTTTTATTTATCTTGTTTTTTTTAGCTACAATATGCGCGTATTCGACTGTGTTATTATAATAGCATGCGGATTACCGGAGGTGCTATTTATTTCGTGTACTGCATCACACGTGATTTAAAACGTGTGGGGGTTTCGCTATTTTCCATGTATAGGATATGAATTTAATGAAACGGATTTCGAACTCATGCGTCACTGCACGACTTCATTCGTGTTCTTGGTACTAAACTAATGGCTAATGTGTCGATGTCAACCTGGTTCCTATGGGAGGAAAGAAGATTACTGCTGCATAATAAAGTGATGAAGTCGAGCAGCTATAAGTCTTTACGAAGTAGAGCATAATTTAGGCGCTTTAGCTTTGTTCATAATTGCCACTTGCGATGCGCAAATGGACTTAATAAGGTAGAATATGTTTAGATCTATAAGCCATTTATCGGAAAACTAAAAATGCTAATTGGAGTGGGATGGGATGTGTTAGAGCCTTATAATTGGGAATGAATGAATGACAGTCACCCAAAGGGCTGCGAAGAGACTGGTAAACTTAGTACTTGCAACAAAGTAGGGTTGAAAAACAAAATGATGGGGGATAGAAGGAGTACATATAAAGGCCACTTAATTGATAAATGCTTGATAAGTGCTCAGGTGGGTGAACAGGCTACCCAATGATTGCCTTATAATTTCACTGCTAGTAGACTCACTAGAAAACGAAGAAATGAACTGGTAATCCTATGCTTCATGGGTAGTTGCCACGTACGTACGCTTAGCTATTTGAATGGTCAGGGTGCTATACCGCACATCATTGATAAAGAACACGGTGGAGTGGATGAACGTTTTCATTCCTTACCACACATGAACGGCAACCTTCACTCTCATCATCTTGATCCTCTTTGCCAATGTTTCCCTAATTACCATCATTGTCGCTGGATCATTTATTCAAACGACGTTTTTCACGTTACACTCTTACCTGCTTATGTGTCTAAGGTACGTGGCTATAAATTAGGGCTTAACACCTCCCTTTCTAACAGCTATACTCATATGCTACAGCGGTCACCTGCCATACTGGTCAAAGTTCTGATATCTATGTTGTCCACTCACGAGGCAAATTACTTAATGTGGGTGGTGCTTGCTACAGTTTTAGCTGAATAACATTTCGATCTCCTGCAAATCACTTTTCTTTATTGGCATGAAGGGACTTTTTATGAGCATTGAAGGTTTTATTAGGATCTAATGCTATTCCCCTTGGTGGTGAAAGGCTGCCTACTGGCGCCCAGTAAAATACTGCAAGAAAGGGAACTTGTAAAAGATGCAAAGATTTTATTTAAGATTGCCAGTGAGAGAAAACTATTTTAACCTTATGGGCTTCCCTATGCAGCATAACTGACACATTTCCTAGGCTTTGTAAAGCCAGACTTATTTAACCAAACACTCATTTTGAATTCTGGGCTTCACCTAACAGCGTGAAGCAACAGTTTCAAATATAACATCGGTTATTGAGCTCTGATTTCTATGGGTGTGAGATCACGAGTACGTTATAAAGTCGCGATCCACCACTTCCACTGGGCCAAATTTAAGCTGTGACTGCGTTCACCAGTGGCTGGTTAGGAGTGTGTTTGATGGCATTTTGCTTGAAAAAACTGTATAGTTTCCTTAAACAGCATGACATTTTTAGCTTCTTCTCATCACCACTTCTCATGCTTTTCTGTCCAACTATCCGTCCATCTGCTTATCTAACCATCTATTCAGCAGAAATAATTAACATTGATTTAGTCACAACCTGCCTGCGATTCATTGAATAACACAAAAGACCTGCACATTCCTTTCCATACACGCATAGGGCCAAAAAACCAAAAAGTTTAAAGGCTGAAATAACTAATCTAATAAGCGTTGCCCACTTCTAAGTGCTTTGGTGTAGGAGCTCCCATTGACCACTGCGTCAGAAACATGCTTATTGGGATAGATAGTTATGGCTATGAACTACATGCTCAAGGCCTGCTGAGAATCCCTTTATTGTCCCTTTACATTTGGTGGATGCACAAAGTCTTCTGTAGGTGCTAATTGGGATCTGCATGATGTGAGCAAATATCAAAGCAAAGACCTAGATGAACTTAGAGTGAACTTTCGCAATGATAAATTTAGGCTAAGGTCCAACTTCTCACATCGACGTAGGACAGATCGGGCACTAGCGCCAAGATCAACTGCCTAATTCTTCTTGATAGCAATGCTGGAATCGTTAATGGCCTTGATTTGCTTGCAATCTACACCAAAAGCCATCAAATTCAAACGTTTTGCATGCGCCGCGTGATGCATTGATTTGAAAAGCTGGAAGAAACAAAAGGACGTCTATTGGGATTGTATTTTCAAGACGAAAATATGGGTACTAATTTACAGAGGCAAGCTTTCTACACGCGTTCATCTGCATTGATTTGATGGGTGTGGATGGCTGAGAGTCTGGCAGGTCATCCAGTGGGTAGACTGGATTCTGTGTATCAAGTCCAAGAACAAAGCGTATCTCTCATCAACCTCTAAGCCCTCAACGATGACTGTGGGTGTAGGGAATGTCCGCTTGCACAAAACAAATCACCGAATGAGAGAATTGAGATTGACACGAAGAAATTTGAAAATCGTAACCATTTACCTGTCATTCTTGCATGTAATCATCTCCATCAGATAGGGCAACATCGCCTACTATGATGCCTTGCCGAGCAATCGTAGGGCAATTACCGAACGTTCTACTAAATTTAAAAGCCTAAAAGCCGATTCAAACACGCAAATGGACGAAAACTTGCCTTTTGAACCGTCAAAGTGTGCATACTACGCATCGAGCGCTGTCTTACTAGCGGCCGGCAAATCCGAGTGTAGGGCCAGCTTTACAGTTGGAGGAATATTGAACAAACCTTTTTGCGCTCCTAATCTAGCAAATGAACTGTCCACCGCTACCCTAGATAGAACTCCTTTGTGGCTGCTTCCATGTTTAGCTTCAATATTGTTGACCACTCGTGAGACATTAAGGGGAAGATTAGTGAGCCGTTATGTATATTGCGTCGCCATACCGAATGGTTCTCAACCACCTGTCACAATCAGAGTGTCTTTCCAGTTGTCCAGACCAGCATCAAGCAATTTTGCTGCAGTTTGTAAGCGGAATTTGTGTTTTTGTAGACATGAAAATCTCGGTGACAATCAAGAGCGGTCAGATGTGGCTTAATACACGTACTGTCATTGTAGTCAATTTAGCAGTTTCCTGATGAGAGACAAAGTGGATCTTGATGGTAAGGATAGCGTATCATGGAGCCTGCAGTATTAAAGTGTAGGGCCGCCTCTTAATAAAAACCTGCAAAAACTCCCTATTTACTTGCCTGCTAACTTACTGGTCTCCTAGTCAATACAAATTGAATAAAGAAAATTTGCAATCAGGCGATTTATAACATGGATTCATTAACGAATAATTGGTTAACGCATGAGCTGCAGATCCACCTACCACCAATAAATGCGCTTCCGGTGATGATCCCTACACTAGCATATTCCACATCGCTCAATATCAAACATTTTCATTCAAAATAGATTTATGTGCTTTGGCTGCGGCTGGCGGCCATATGCTATTAATAATGCCCGTGAAATAAGTTTTATCTTGATCAAGATTTTTTCACTAACTGCAGTATGGCTTAAGAGTTAGGGGTATAGACAAATGCAAAGGGATTTAAACGATGCCTTAATAACGTTTGCAATGTAATCTCAAAAGAGTTTGAAGTGTACAAAAGTCACGGCAACCCAAAGTACTTAGACAAACAGTTGGCTAAGTACAAACAAAGTAAAGTAACGCTTCACAATAAGGAATATTACTGCGATGCAATTTGGAAGCAAACTTTTGAATCTATTTGGGACTAGCATAGGTTAAGGACTCACCAAATATACAGGCGGCCGGGAATAAAAGAATTAAGCTTTGCCAAAATATTCAGTGAGCATGTGTCATCCTGAAATGCTTTGTTAACAAATGCGGCAAAAATGTGTGACCTTAGGTTTGTCCTGCAATCAAACTTCGAACAGTAAACACCGTCGCGTACATGGAGGTAGGCGAACTCAGGCGGTGGCATCACACCCGCACAATCTCTGAACAACGTCAAGTCATTTACCGTCTACACACGCAACTTTTACCAAACTGGACGAAAGAGGGTCAGATGTCGATCCTATCTCTGTTGCCCATGTTTAAAAATGAGATAATGAACAGCAAGCTTAATCCCTACTATAGAACCAAATGATTTTCAAACCACCCAAGCACCACGTCTCTTCAGCATTTTTGAGCACATAAGATCACAACACATCAGAGCATACAGTGCTTAAGAAAGGTTTAGCTAAATAGATTCGTCCAAGAGGCCTTCTTTAGACTAGATACATGACCATCAAAGCTATTGTCCGGAACCACAAGTAACATTTATGCCACAGAAATTCGCGCAGCAGTTCTATAGCAGCAGCGGCCAAAGAGGCTGGTACACCTTAAAGCTTCTTTATATGAAAGCGTTAGACTACGTCTCGCAACAGCTTTAATACCGGGGAATTTGCATTTTAGATGTACAACTATCTCTGTAAGGTATGGAATGCTAAGAAAAATGGCAACTTAGATAAGTGGCTATAGGTTATACTGCCCGATTTCTCCTAACTGCTATTTCCTTGCAATTGGAGTGACTTACCCTATGCCGAGTTAAGCAACTTCTCTTGTTTAATGTGCAGCGCAAAGCACAACGACAGCATTATATGCCCACCACACATTGCTTGCTATCCGATGGAACACGTGGTTTTGACTCGTGATGGTGGCACCGGCGTCCTGCTTAGCAATTGCATGCACCTCGTTGACATACGTAATTCTTCACGCCAGCTGCAAAAGGATGCAAAAATCACGGTCGAAAAATTCCCGCACTCTAGCAGACAAGCATGTTTAGGATGTAGGTGGTTTCTTTAGAGAACTTAAATTTCCCATGCCTGTCGTTTTTTCAGGGAACCTTTATTATGTTACAAAACCACAAAAGTTGGAACCATAAAAACATCTCCAATATTGTACACGCGTCAGAGACATCGTCTTGAGCACCGTCAAGTCCTTTAAAGGATCTCGTTCTAACAACCCTATTCCATCAAATTTCACCCAGCTAATAAAGCTCGCTTTATGGCGCCTGGCACACCATCTTCGCCATTTCATCAATATGGAAGATGGGAAATAACCATTGTAGAGACTGAGATTGGGAAGGAAAATTGCGAGATAGTTATTCTCTTTTGACGCATTTGTCATCGCACTTATAATAACTGCAATAAATCAAACCTGATGAGCTGCGAGAGAATCTAAAGTAGTTTTATATCATCCTTGGAAAACTGCAATGATCCACCGCAATCGGGTTCAGTCTCATTCTTTAATGTTACAATCCTTAAAATGATGTTAAGTATGCTGCTTTTTAGCCAAAATAAACCTATGTGTACAATCACTACAATGAACAACGCATGTGTATTCGTTATAACAAAATTTGGAACGGTTCTAATTGTACTGCACGTTCGTGATGTTGCAGCTGACTTGGATTTGGCTTAAACTAGCGAATAAAGTGCGATAAAAGAATAATGATGTAATGAACAGAGAGGATTAACTATAAATAAATAAGTGTAAATAAATATTGGCCCTGCATTTCATCATTGCGGAGGGGAGTTAACCCATACTGATGACATGACAGGTAAGACAAATTTCAAATGCATTGTGTTGAGGGCCAAGATTTCGATTGATCTCACCGTGACGACAACGAATCGGTTCTCCCCCTACCGTCCTGCCCGAATTCGCCCAATCATGACGCATATCTGGTTCTTCTTAGTTCAGCTATGAATAATGTTGCTCAGTAACATGGAACTTATAATCCTTTTACGCGGAGTGACATCACAGCAAAAGTGGCACCGACACCTGTTAATTAAGCATCCCCCAAGCGACTTCATTTGATGCCATGTAGAACAAAATAATACATTTTGGTGTCGGTTTCAAGCGAAATCTCCCCTTGGTGCTTTATGCGTTCAACAAGTATAATTATCGTTGAAACCAAAGGTTAGCATTATAGGAGATGTGCTGGGACTGGCGCAGACTAATTTTAATTTAGTCGATAGTATTGCGATCCACTAAATAACCTCGTCTAATGGGCGCGCAATGTGGTTTTATTAGCAAAAATATGAGGATAGTGAGGGATCGCGTATTTTATGCCACCCATAAAGATGTCCGAGACTTCGAAGCTGTGAGCAGTGGTAAATATTCTGCGGAAAAGTGAGGCCGGTGTAATTAATGCAAGCAGAAGTGGCGACTTTGATCAACGCCATATACTGTGATATTCTTTGGAAAAAAGTGCATAGCACTCAAGAGAATTTGCCTTCAAGCAGGTTTATGAAAAAAAATTGGAAGAGCGGAGGAAGGCTCTATCATACACTCGCAGCAGCAAATATTCGCAATGCAAAAATCCACTAATTTTTTGCCGCAACAACAACGCAAAATGAGAAGGGATTAGAAAAGGATCAGCGAGAGAATCGGCAAGTGCTTAATTAGCAAAACTGATTAATAGTTGCGCTATAAAATCCTCTTGAATTAGGCTCACAATTTGCGGCAATTTGATGTTCGCCTCTGCCTAAAAAACTGCTCTTCAGGGGCTGCGTAGGTCAGATGAGGACTTTAAAAGCATTATATCAACTTACCCTGCAGTTCTTTAAACCCTCGTTGCATTCACTCAGAACCGTATGTTAGACAAGTTGGAAAACTCGTCCCTTGGAACAAGAGCGCATGAATTAAAGGCCCTGCAGAGCCTCTGTGTTTCTCAGCAGCCTTCCAATCAAAGAGACCACTTATGCATTTAGGCACGATTTCCTTATCCATTGAAAGGGGTAGATGAATCGAAGCCCAATTCTCGATGAAAAATTTACCGGGATTTCCACTGCTACGTGTAAAACGTTGAGAACATTTTGATAAAGCGTAGTTTGAACTGTGCTTCAATTTCTTAGCATAAGTTAAGTAGCCAAATCGGGCTCAGGTAGCTATATGCACTGAAATTGAAATATATATATGTATCAACGTCCTTCTGCTCCCTTCTAGCAACGAAATCAACGTTCCTGGTGCAATTTCCTAAATCTGTAGTTTTCAGTTATCTCTACTAAGCGTATTCGTAAAGGAAATGGATTTTCTGCTAATCTATTGTCACTAATCGTGATACCTGATCTATGGTCCACGCAGTGCGGGTAAACTCTCGGCATACGAAGAATGGGAAAACTCATTCCTCCTGGATGCTCACCTAGCCGAGATATTAGGTCGCAGCTTAGGCTTTAGCATCCACTCAGTTTATTTTTCGGAATGATGGAGAAAGACGCATAGGCCCTCTTAACCAATTAGTGGCCTAGACTGATTTTCGTCTTTATTAGCTGCTTTAGTAAATAATCAGAAAAGTCCTAGTAAAACACCACGTGCGTCCACCTTCCAATAACGCCTCAGTGGCGGATTATTTGTCTTTTGGTTTTGTCCTTGACGCAGATATGCGTTCTGCCTGCTGTGCCCTACTCTTCTATGCAGCTGGAAGATTTAAATTGCCTGCGTCATCAGGCATGACTGTCGATAGTGTGAGTTGTTGGGTCTCTTTCGTCGATTTGGCTACCTATGTATCCGTAGAATTAAGAGGTGGAGTGGATATAGACATGTAGCTACTACCCTATGCCGGATAGTCTACCACATTCGGCTTGGTGCATGGCTCCCACGCACAACATAATGGCCATCTGTCTTTTCGTTCTCCTGGTGTTTTTCATGATCCATGAAGGACCCTGTACACTGTAACATGTAAAAGCCTTAAAATTACCATTGATTTTCATTCCTGCATAAACCTAATTTCACACAGAACTCTCAGGCTTAACTTGATTTTGTGCCAAATTCCGATAGTATAACCGATTTCCATGCATCTGTCAACTGTCTAACCCTTAATCGTGGCATTGAGCTTAACTAAAGAACCGTCACAACGCATTCAGATAGGGACCATTGCTTGGCTAAACATTATTTATCAAAGCTGCTGCGGAAAGACGTTAATCGCATTTAAGTCAATCAAGCAGCTCTAGCTGCATGCGCTATTGAGGCACTGACTTAATGAGGAGCATGCAAAACCATTGTTCACCATGCTTAGCTAGGCTTGTGTGCTGAGCAAAGTAAAATGCTAGAAGGAGGAAATAATGACTTCTCAAAATTTGGCCGAGTAATACCAGAAACTAAGCAGTTAGGTTAAAATGGCTTGGTCAAGCACTACGGTTGCAAAACAGCACTACTACATCAATGCCTTCATGCTTAACAGGTAAAACCTAACACCTTATATTGCAACCTCCTTCACCGTAAACAGAAATGAGGCTTGAGCTATCGCACTTTAACAGTGGAAGAACTTGTTGGGGTCTTACTAACCCCACAACAAGGAATGCAGAGCAGCTGCCGGAGTTAGCGTAGTGAATTAGACTGAAGCCACCTGCTTCATGATACGTAGTAAAGCATGAAGAAAATGCAACAAATGTGGTGGGAAACGCAATTGTGCTCCAGCTGCGGATGAAAATAATGGTGAATCTTCGAGGTTGACACACACAACTCTTAATGCTAATGTCTTGCTGACTATTTGCTATGCGAATTCAGCAGAACTCAATTCACTTTTTATAATTGAGTTAATAAGATTTCTACCTTATTGTTGCGCCAAATACCCCACTTTTAAAATTGGTAATGCTCCATGATTTCAGAAATAGCATTAATAACTGTGCATCCACCAACTACAGTCGATGTGTCATTGCCTCGATATGTCACCTAGTAAATTGTTGCATCTCTTTTGCTATGTTTTTTTGTTTTGGAGGGCTTAATAAAATGCCAGAAGATTAGTATCGTCTCATGTTCTACCGCACTTGCCGGAACGAAATGCTCGAATCGTCACATGAACAGCCTTATAAATTTGCCCGATTAAAAACTAGAACTATGAGCAATGCATGTACACACAGTGTTCGCGTCCACACAAGACAGCATATTTGGTACTTTTGTGGCTCTCACTGGATAACTTCTTGTTTCCCATTACACTTTTTCATTGCGTCATCATTTGCGCGTACACTAGGACACAAAGCACTAGTAATGATTGTGCGCATCGAAACGTGAAGCTGTGCACCTCTGCATTAGGTAAACACTTCGCTACTTAAAATAGCGTTTTCGAAACCTTGTGTTTGTGTGGCCTCACATGTCGCCCCGCGTCAGACAGCAGTAACTTTTCTAGAGGACTTCCAACCAGGGTTATAACGTCTGCATTTTATGTTCGCATTTTCCTTCTGCACACCCATCCACCTTGAGCTATTTCTGTTAGTATCCGCTCCAAGTTGCACACATTCCTCACCATAATTCGTATTCTTACTTCTGGTATCCACGTTGGGCCGAGGCTTTCATTTTATATCTTAGTGCATATTTTTGGGTCCGAATCGGCACTATTCTGTGCACCATCTCAAACTACTTAGTGACGAAACTATTAAAACCTTAATCTTTAGGTTATTTTCCTTACGCAGACTGCTAACAAAGTTTCCATCAATTCACCAATGGGTATGGATGGAAATCCAACTTCATTTTGCTCTATATGACGTGAAGAGATAAACGCGGCTCAACACTTGCATAAGGTTAAGAGCATTAACTGCTGTCTTCAAGGACTCAAGCATAATTTATGCGGCCACGATTAAAGGCTTGATAGCCCACGCTACTGCAGAATCCAGGGTGCTCGGGTTGGTAGACGATACTGCCATATTCACCCCATATTTTGCAAGAAAGGCTCTGGTGACTATCCTGGATGCCTCACTTGAAATTTTAAAAATGCAACGTGTTGTGTCATGATTTGTATAGCAATGGGTTATGAATTGATTGCATGATTGCCAAGTGGTGAGAGGGTATACTGATCCCGTACATCCGCCCCCGTTCGAAAGTAAACATTGAGATTGAAAGATAAGCAAAGCTATCGAGATGCCTACAAAGCACCACGTAGAGGGTACGCAAAGCATACCCAACAAAATCAGCACCAGCTCTGCATTAATACAGCATGCGTTCATTGCAAGCTCTAGTATGTCTGTTTCTTCTCTTCGCCTTTACTTCACGCCCCACCTTTTCCGCGTCTTTGGCGATTAGCGAGGTTGCGCTGAGGTCAGAGGCAGACCTTTCCGACTTGTCAGACGGTCCAGAGGGTGAAGACGTAGTCGAGGACGTGGTTGAGAGGGGGACGTTCAATGAACTCGATAAAGATGACATGAGCGAGAATGCCCTCATGCCAGCTGGGTTTCTTCGTCTTTCAGTAAGATACAAATATGTCTACGATCGTAGATTCAAAAAGATTCGATGCCTTTCGATTCTACTTCGTCATTGTCCACTTGATCTCACTTGATTATATGCCATTTATCTTGCAGAATAGATGTGTGGATATGCTCTGCTCCATAACTTTGTCATGCAATACTGTGAAAAGCCGCAGCACTAAAATTTAGCATTTCACTTACCATTTTAGTAAGTTAAATGAGCAGTTGTATTGGCTGTATCTCTTCTTAAGAACTCTCTTTAATAAAGCTGGCTCTAAACTGTTGTGTTTTGATTACGCGATTCCAGAAAATGGTAATAATGAATTTTGAAATCAAATTGTAACTTCTTTAATGTGTACTCTAGCACTTAATGGAAGAGAAAGAAGAAGAATATGAGTGAAGTAGGCAGATGGAAATAAAAAATCATTTGTCGAGGGTTATAGAAGATCCATAAAAGTTGATCAAATGGACAAAGGGTAGAAGAAGGAACTCCTTTACCTTAGCGAAGTATACCGCAGAACTTGTAACGCAAATCACCGTCCACCCAAAGCACTTAGAAAGCAAAAGGTGAGGCATGAATGGCAGATTTGCAAGACTTAGTGCAGAAGAAGTGGCTTTGGTTTATACAATTACCCCTTAATCAAGAGGGAGGCTAAATGAAATGCTTTCATCTGATAGCTTTACGGTAATGTAAGTGTTCTGTCCGGCTGAAACACAGGTTTCATGATGCGTAACGAATGTGGAGGACCGGAGGAAATTGTGAATGCAAACGAACAAAGTTAAGTGATCAGTGAATATACGAAATGTAAGGCCTGCATTAGACTAAAAGAGAATGCTGCGCATGGGGGACTGAGTTAGTGACGAGGCTCTGGCATTAACACCCATTGGATGACGGACCAAAAGAAGCCGATCTATGAACCATTTAAATGCATCATAAATGGTGCGGCTTGGTATTATAAAGGCCAGCATCGCTAGAATTTTATGTATGCAGATGGATACGAGTAGATCTCAAAAGACATCGAAGTCCCCTGTGTGTTCTTTGGAGAAGCCTAACGACTCACCATCAAAGGTAATGAGAACCATTTGGCGCGGAAATACCTTCTCTCCCCTCATTTTCCTTAGGCACACCTAGCGCTTCGGTCTCCTCCATATACCGTTCTCATCACCACTCTTTGGGTGAAGGTGCCCATGTGATCAGCTTCTATGCTACTTCAGCGTCCTCCACAATAGTGCTAAGGATGAGCCAGGGATGGTAACGATCGCAACCTGTAAGCGCATAGACGGACTAACCACCTAAAAATGCGTGCCTTGGACCAGAAGCTCATGCCTAAAGTCAATTATCCGGAGGACTAATTGCAGACACATGCAATCTGCTGGGTCGATACTAGTCCTTATGGAATCACAAGATAAAACCGCGAAAAAAAGAGCCCAATAGTAAAATTTACGCCATTTTTCACCACAACCTTACACAATTGATAAGTATGGACATTTAATGCCGTTTTGGAGCTTAGGAGCTAAAATTACGAACAGCAGTGCAGCATGAGCTTGTTCATGAAGCAGCGTTTTCCAATGGAGTGTTTGCATTCTATTGCCATTGACGTAATGGCATGGGAATTTCTTCAAAAAAAATTTATCATCTTTTAAAACCACTTTCTTATGTTTTAGGCTTTGGTGTGTGCAAATAAGGGCTGGTTACAATCGTCACGGAGGAATTGAAAGACATATTTGCCCACCACTCTTAATTAAATAAGAGTGCACCATGCCCAACAAGCTAAGAAGAAATTGTTCCGAGAAAAAAATTCACAATGGACGACGACATGCGCACACAGAAGTCAAAGCATAGTATCATAAGAGGAGCCTGATATCAAAGCATGCACTCATGTTTCAGCTCTCCGCCAACTGTTTAACTGGTATGCGAAACTCCTATACCCAAATCATGCACTGCAGTTGCTCCTTAAAACGTCTGTTTGAATTTATGGGCTTATCTTTAAACGACCTAAAGGAATGTATGAAGGTCAGCATTCCCTGTGCCGCGACCACGGTAAAGAAATGAGCGACAGTAAAACTGGCATGAGGGATCCCTTTGCCACTCCTGCCATCGTTCACCACGCAGTTTAGCTAAGGCTAAGAATTGAAGGGTAGATACAAGTTTCAGAAGTTGAGAGATAAAGAACTGCAGGTACTGAAGTTAACGACTTAAAAAGTAGCTGCAAAACGGGTTATAACTGCCTACCGATTAGGTAAGATGAAGCTGTTGCAGGGACGGCGATCCTAACAGGAGAAGGAGTGAATTACTGGCTGCTGGGAATGGCTGGTGCCCACCAATTTGTAAATCAATGAATTAAATTAGCAGCCACCGCAAGGTTGCTTTTTACTATTAGTTACAATAAAAACTGTTATTTAACTGCACAAGCCTTGAGCTAAGCCGACGATTTGTTTGTGATAATCGTTCTCATTTGTATACATGTCAGCTAGCACCCAAATGTTTAAGGTAGCCAACTAAAAGTCCAGGACGTGCACTTCTACGTATTCTATATATGTGGAGACACTAAAACTGCTGTCTTCTGCGCTGATTAAAGAAGCCTAAAGCTTAAACAGGTTTATTACGACGCACTCCAATTTCACTGTGTGTTGCGCTAGTTCAGTATCCCTCTGGGTACCTGCAGAAGTAAAGGGCATATTTTGACCTCTGCTTAAGGGGTCGGCCATGCATTTTACATTCCAGCCCACTGCTTCTGATCTCATTAAGACTAAGCTGAGCTTATCGCATTCTTCCTTAAATTTTTATGGAAGCACTTTAAATGCTGACTTGATAAGTCTTCTTTAATAGGTGGACTATCTTCCTTTGTGGCATTCTAAATTACTACAGAAATGAAATTCAGCCTAATTAGTGACACTTTAGCACTAGTCTGTTAAATGGGATATACTCCGTTTACAAATGCATAATCGGACAGTTGTAGGGCTCCATAAATGGCACCGTGAGCTTTTATTTTCATGTCTTGCATATTCTTCCTATTAGGATACTATGGACAGTTCGGAAATAGGAGCCGGGAGTACGATAAGATCATCCCTATACGTAGTGCATGAAAATTCTTAGACTGCTTGAAGTGCTGAAACATAACCAATGGTTACCCAGTTTGATGTTAATTTTTAAATTATTTGTTTTCTGGGCCCATTCTTCTATTTTGGAATTGACAGTTTTAATGAGGTTACGAAAACAGCTCAAAATTGAAGCAAAACTAAGGTTTACCATACATCACCAACTGCAACAATGTGAGCAAATGAAAATGTAGCTCTTCACTTTTCCCATCTTGCTCTCTAGCATATGTTTTCTGCTTGCAGAGTTTTGCTGCATTCCAAATAGGCTCAGTTTGGGCAGAGATAAGCCGATTTGAAAAAGTAGCTCGCACTATATCTTAAGGTATCGAATGCAGAGCATACCTTTGGTCCATGATATCATGAGGTCAACCACGCCGGAGTCGTTGATGCCTTATAAACTACTGCCAAGCTGTCCCTATGCCGGAGTCAATAAGACCATTTGCAACACATTTTTTACGATACTATTGTCGCCAGCCCTTTTTAATTATCAGGAGAGCTCACCGGTTACATTTAGCGGGACACCACCGACGCAAATGTGTATCCAGGCCACAGCTTGCCAGAACAGTAGTTAGTTTTGGTCATTACGATGGATGTTCAGGCCTAATTATGCACATCACCCATGGGTTTCATTTGTAGAGGAGTTATCGTTCCAAAATCTTATACCGATTTGCAACATGTTTCAAAATTTATAGGCTTGATCCAATCCCTGTCCAGATTTATCAAATCATCATGTGTATCACTTGATGAGCTGCTAAAACTAAGTTAAAAATAATGTGGGTCAAAACAGAAGAGTGCCAACATTCCTAAGCAATCTTATGTTAAACTACTTAATTCTAGGTCAGATGGAATGACTTCAACATATTGCATCTTAAGAAAAATAATGTAGAGTACTCCAGTAATTATGCGATCTGGATTTGACTGAAGACTTATAAACCAAAATCTGCAATTAATAAAATTAGTAACTCACGCTAAGTGTCGAGGTGCAAAATTACGTAGAAGAAACATTAGTTGAGTTAAGTAAAATTACCGCTACAACTTTGCACCATTTGTGGTAGTACAGAGGCAACATCGGCTCAGGTATGTCAGGTGGTTTTTTAAAAACAAATGTATTTCGTACAATATTTGCTAATTAGTGCGTTCAAAGAACAGTGAACCAAAAAAGAGGCAGCCTTTACAAAATCAAGATGGGGATGGGAATGTGGGGTCCCGGTTCCAACAGCGATCGGTAACATGGTAGCGAGGTTGTCAATTCTGAAAAACCTGACCACAGCTGAGGTCCACGTTTGGGCATCCAATGAAATTAATGCAGGGTGGATACAATTAAAAGGCCAGCGCGATCATTTACAAAGGATATGAATGGAAGTAATGTAAAAGTTTATACCTTCATTCAAATGGTAAAATACCCCTCTGAAGTGCTAAGAACAGGGACTCTTCTTATTCTTGGCTTCAGATTTTAACACCATTCAGGCATGATAACACACCTCATTAGCGATTGTGGCTGCATAAACATCTTGATCAAGTGTTGGGCATGCATCCCCAACTCTTATCTACGGATATTAGATAGTGAGACTTTAGAGAGGATGGTACATAGTGAAGTAAACATTTGTTTTTTATACTTTTGTGACACACAGCATGAGGGTCATGGAAAACGAAACTTAACTGCAAATTTCAATTTGCTTATTGGAACACAACAAATACTTTAGGGTTATCAGTGCATTACTATAAAATTTTGGGCAACAATATTTTCAACTAATTGTCTCAAACGTAGTTGTCATGAACGTCTACGCATCGTAGAAGTTACGAAGCCTAGTTCTTAGCCCGATGTTGATTGGTATGATGAGGGTTGGTTTGCCTTGCGGGTTATCATTTCCGGTGTGGTCATGCCTGCTAGCATACTCCTTTTAGTAGGTTAGTTGATATGCAACAAGTTTGAGATGCTTGTTTCACCTATTGGTCATGTTTGCAGGATTATGGCCCTTTACCTTTCCATAGAAAATCCTGCAAATGATGCATGAAGCTTGTGTCTCATTGAGGTCAGCCTGTAGGATGGGTTCCACTTGAGTTATGGGTGCTCGTGTTTCGACCATCGGTAGTGTGCATGCCTAGAGGTACTTATTAGCTATTCTTTGTAATCTTAAAGCCGCTCATTCCTTTCTGCAATCCTCTACTTCTGGTTAAACAATTTTTTTTATTTGACTACTAAGCAACACTTATTTGGCCGCCAGCAATCAAGGTTCGACTGATCAAAAGGCATTCTCCTCGCCAATGTTGATTTTGCTCTTGCCTCAGGGTAATATCGGCTGTTTTTTTTAAGACAGAAAGCTTCCCACCTTATCGCGACTTGGTTTTATTTGAAACCGCAGCACAGCGCAGTGCAGCCCAACATAGCACACGGCGTGTTGGCAAGTCATGGCCTCCCACCCGAATTCTTAGGTTGGAGATCTGTGTTCCGCCATCATTGTGCACTTAGGCTTGTGTTGCTGCAACAAGCAAACGTTTTTATTCTTGGCTTGTGTAGCTAATGCATTGTCACGCATTGGAAACTAAGGTTCGTGGATATGCATAATCACAAATGATTGCTTTCACTTTTGTCGTGCGTTTTGAACACTGCATATCAGAAACCCCATTTAAGACAATAACTCTATTAGATATCCGACTTACCCGCCGGTTAAATTATGTATCGTTGCTCTTTTTATTCGGCAGAACTCCTAGTGGCTAAGGAGAATTTCGACACAGTTTTTATTGCTTTCAAGCTCATTGGATTAAGCACATGTGATTGTATTCCTCACTATAGCTCCATAATGCAACCGTACTCTTGTGGCACTGCAATAACATCTCGCCTTAGCATGCGCAGCTATTAGGTCCCTTTAATTTGTGATTTGACTCACCCAGTGCTAATTACTTAACAGTTAAATTCTGTCTTAGGCGGCAATTCAAAGCATTAGTGAGTAGGCTGACGCAATCAAGTGACAGTTGAGCTTCAGACAGAAGTCCTTTCTAAGGTCATAATTAAATCGAGAGAAAGGGCTTGCAATGGTTAGGGTATGAGTGCGACGTAGAACAGTAGAAAGCGGTGATGCGTTTTTATAAGGACATAGTTAAAGTAGTAGGTCTCTTGTTGATTAACAGATTAGAGATGTTGAATTTCGGCTAACACACTTCTATCAGCCCAATCATATGTGCATGTCCTTCAAGATGCGATTCGATGCAAGTGATTCGACAGCCTAAAAAAATCGCCTCAAAATGGTTGCGTAAGAATTGCTTAAGAGTTGACTCATAATTCTCAAAGTATGACAGTTTCCATAGCATCAGGGCTCAAGACAACCAATTAAAATACTAGGGATGCGAATCGCCTTTTGCCAGTATGCGCTTATTGTAATACCGCTCCTGCTACCCAGTTAATATATTACGAGCATGTGTTTCGACACTAAGGCGGATTGCGATTTGAATTAAAGCTGAAGCGATAGAAAAAATGTATTAGTCGGTTGTCCTTAGGCCTACACTGTGAGGGCACTCTTGGTTTGCGCACTTCTAGTTGTCACTACTCACACGCCAACAGTGGCAACATATGTAACCGCGGGACCCCAAAGCAATGACGAAAATTGTGGTTCGAAACTAGGTAACGCCACATATTGTGTGGGAGATTACATTAAATCACCGCGATCTCTACAAAATGTGAGCTAAAAATCCCATGCTGTATGAGATGCTGTTTTCGCATTACTTAACTCCACCTATTTTCATTTGCGAAGAACTTCTACTCCTCTTTGTTGCTTGATTAACCTATCATACGTGTCATGGACTTCTGTTTCTGTAGCGGCTTCTATAAAACATTATAAAAGTCTACTTGGGCGCTTAATTTGATGGCGACGGAGTTTCTGAAGAATTTCTTAGCCCAGTGGAAGGAATCGTCGCAGAGGGAAGGTTTATTAGATCACAAGTAATGGCCCTTTTTGCTTTTAATCTCATTCCTGAGTCTAGCAGCCGATCCAGCATTGGTTTCAGATTGGCTTTGCGTCCTTACATGTCTTTACCAGAAGCATGAACGTCATGAAGACATATTTGCATAATTACTTAGCAAGTCGCAAAGTCCCTTCCTATTTCTTTTTCTTGCTATGAGGTATCAATATTTCTTTTGCTGGCCTATGGTATTATTTTGCTTTTTCGGAATTTTACCACAAAAGTGTATTTTATCTACTGCAGAATAAGAAAAGGCCTCTTATATACGTGGTTATGATCCGATTTCTCCTCTTGCCACAATGGTTGAGATTTCTACTCACACAACTGCTTGGCGACGCTTGATTTGAGGTATTGGAATATATGGCGGTTATGGGTTTTCTCGTTGTCCTTCTAACATTACTGCAGCATTATATCAACAGGATTACAAAGGTGCAACTTCAAGTTGGAAGTGTTTATCAGGCCACTTTCTTAATCTTTTTGCCCTTATTTGGCACAAAATGGAACGAAGTCCTGATGTGGTGATGTGCTCTACTTAGACGAATTAAAGGCAAGTTCAAATTCTCAGACTAAGAGGCCACTGTCATCTCAGCAAAACTTACAAATGTGTGAGGAAAATACCTCATATGAATTTTCGAGCGAAGCCTGTGCTTTGGTTTTTGTTTCCATTCCGAGGAGTTTTCGTCCCCTCCCCTCACCTGGTACAAATTAATGTTGAATGAAGGCATAAGTAACGGTCAACTGCATCGACAAATTTATTTGCCTTTCTCTAAAGTGCTCCGAATACGCAGTTAACATCATTGAGGCCTTATGCTAGCCAAGGCATGGTTGCGATTGCAAAATTTTGCCTGGTCCCTTTTATAGTGTCCCAAAGAGCATGGCTCTTACTCGTATCAACACATGCCAAACAGAGCAAGAATTCTCGAGCGATGCCATTTGTCAAATTATTTGGTTTGTTGTTCATAACAATCCCAGGATTAAACAGCATGGCATTTGTTGCATTCGCACATGTGTGTGAACACATTCAAAGATAAAATAAATAATGTGTGTTTGTGTATCCTGCTGGCATTAGAAAAGAGTTAAAATAGGCAATATGTCCTTGCTCATATTTTAACCAGGTTAATTAATCCTGCATGCCAATTTGCAAATTTGATTATGCTAGATTAGTTTAACGATTCATGTGTGTCAGGCTCAACTGAGAACTGCTGTCGGTGTGTTAACTTCAAGTGCACTTTCATATTTATCATAGGGTTAGACGTCGCTGCATTCACGTTCGTGTAACGAGCTTTTTATTCTCCATAACGTGAGCTATTTCCGTTCTTCGTTCCTTCTCTCGATACTCCTGTAAAATAAGACATTTTTTAAAAAGACCTATGCTTATTTTGCTTATTCCTCTTAAACTATTCTTTGCCTTCTAAACTGATGGATGATAGCAACAATACCTTATCCTATTCAAATGGTAATTCTGCCTTTGCGAATTTTCCCATTTGGCACTACCCACTCGTTAATTGAAAAAAATGTAGTGAATTAACCACCAGCTATTCATTTTGATGTTTCACTCAGCATAGCACAATTTAACTGCGTTCCACCAGCACAATAATAACAGTTTATATTTAAATCGCTTTCAATTTCTTGCGCCCTTTACAAATGAGTTCCAAAATAATTAAGCCCTGCGCCTCGTCTAACCCTACTCTTACCGGGTGCCCCATTGCGCGTCCAACCTATCATGCATTGAAGCCAATTCCTGTAAAAGCTAGATTAGGTTGCATGGTTTTCTGTCGACTAGAGCGGTTGGCTCATAGAAGTTCTCTCTCTACAACCCACTACTTTGTGATGGCTAAGCTTCGAAAATTTGAACAAGGAGATGCCAAGGAATAAGCTTGATATAAGACAGAGGCCATATTTAACTCTCAAAAGTTAGTCGCGGCGGTGTGAGCTGTTTTTAGGCCCGGTTAGCAACCTTAAGCCCTAAAGTGTGCATAAAATGCATTTTAACCGATCCTTGCCTCCTTCCGCTCTCAAGGGATTCCAGGTAATCTCTGAAGATGCATTTGCATAACAGCAATGCCTGTTTGTGCAAAACATTGCCTACTTGTTGTTTTATAACATTGGTTTACCCCATTTTTCATTCAAGTAAATAAGTTGCAGTGAAACACTCAGGCTGTTGTCACTTTATTTGTGTTTCAAACCCCACTTGACATCGGTTAATTTATAGTTTTATTAGAATACTTCCTGCTTTACGTGAAGAGTGTATGCAGAAATTTAAGTAATTTAGCGCCATTACCTCAAGTGATGGCAAGCATTATGTGCACGCATCTACAAACTTAGTGGGGAAGAAATACTATGGTCAAGCGAACGGAATCAAAATGAATAAGATTATTCATTTACTTCAAAAGCACTTACGGCCGTTTGGAGGGTGTAGAGGGTAACAGCCGACAACCCATGATGGCAGGTTGCAAAGGTGCTTATCCTGAGAGTGCAACAAATGCGCAACATTCGAAGGACCACCATTAACCGCATCCTCTAGACTAGTAGTTAAGAATGGAGGTTCCTTACAGGATTGCAATCTAATGTAGAGAATCCGAAACTGACCAATCCTTTAGAAAGAATTCGACGACCGGATTCGTACACTGAGTTGATCGATTTGTTTAATAATGACTTGCAATTCTTCTGTCAATATAGGCTGCGTGAGATGATAAAGGCACAAGACAACGTTGCATGTATTCGCTATCCTGAATTTTGCGAATGAGCTTGGTATTGATTCTGTAGCATTTATTTCTTACTGGAGGTCACAATGATGTATGGCAATCCTAAACAGCGCAATCCGTGAAATGGAAGGCATCATTTAGAGGGATTGGGACCGTTGGTAACATGTAATCACGCCGCATCGGGTCGCTTTGCCCGGTACTTAAAGCAAGATATTCGGATCTGCCTTTTACTCAATTACACAAGGTCATCTTCAATAAATTACACAGTTAACACTTATTCATTCATTTTTGATGATTAAACATTCCACACCCATTTGCATCCATACAACACATATCTAGGAGCAGACAGCGCCCAACAGAGCTCCATCGGCCTCCCACCAGCTATGAGAAAAACGATGCACTTTAAATTGTGTTCCCAGGACGTAAAACTTAAAGCAATCAACCCCCAGATGGTGCGCATAATATTAGATCCACCACGTCAACCCAAGAGCCTTATTGTAGGCTATTTTGCGGCCTAAAATTCTGACAAAAGTATACAGAACAAACTATTTCTGCGACTGTTACTGCACCTACCCAAAAGAAGGAATCAGAAAATGTGACGAGGTTAGCGATTTCAGTAGAGGAATGGGATAACTACACCACGTTTAGATGGAATGGGGTGCGATTTACTCATTCCACTTGATGTCAAGGCGTATTTAGAACCCAGTAGACTTAATGATTGTGAGTCTATGACCGTGCCCATTTGACTCCACTTGGATATTTCCGTAGGTTAACTCTCATCATCTCCCACTACGAATTCTACTTCAGGGAGTAAGACAAGTTTACCAAATAAGGTAGTCCGAAACTCTCATGGTGTACAGTTAACAGCCATCTGTCCTGCGGTTCCTAACGAATAATATAGACGTCTTTTAATTTTAAATACAAGAGGAAGGAGTGTCGGTTACTGATAAAATTGGCCGAATCGAGACCCAGCGAGACCACTCAAAGAGGTTTAAATTCAAAGTCCGTAACCAAGAATGACTAAGCAGTCCATCTCTACTGGTTTGGCTAATGCGAGTTCAATCACTTCCATGATATAAGGTCATTTGCTGTGAATGAGCGAAAACCCAAAGCACGGTATTCACTTCTAAGGACAATACAAAAGACAGAATTAAATTTTCGAGCGTTAATAGAATGAGTATGAGTGCGCAATTAGAACTATTGCATCAAAATAAAATGCGTAGAACATTCCCGAATGTACAATATAAAGAACTAAATAGATGAGAGTTTACAGATTAATATGACAATTTTGCATTGCCAATAATTGATTCTACTGATTGTCAATTAGTAGGGCTTATAGAGTCATCAAGTGCTGAAACGTCCGGCACGCTCGATGCAGATTTAAGCGTATAACGCGCTATCGCATCGACCCTTCAAAACGCATACAAGGACCTAAGCTTCTGCATCGTAACACACGCACATGGGTCATGATCTTCGTACGATGCTGTCTAATGGGCTCTATATTTCTTCCCTCGTATTTTATGCCAACCAGATTCAATTCGGCCTGTTAGCCCGAAAAACCCGAGCTACGTTCAGCTAAAATTTGCACAGAGCGCTTACAGTAGAAGCGACAATATCTTCCTGACCCAATCAGGAACTCTTTGATAATGCCATTTCACTGCAATGAGGCTGTCTCACTTCCGAGTTGTTATCGTATCCCTTTCAGCGACAAATCGGGCCACTTATCGACCTAAGTGATGTGTCTACCTATTTGGAGGCTTAACAATGACCGAGAAGAGGGAGTCACAAGAACATCTTGTGGACAGCATCAGCAGGGATTAATTCTAATTTGCAGACAATGTGCCTCGATGGTTCCCACTTCTACACTTTGGACGACAAAATCATACTGAGCGCACATTTTAGCTTACTGGCCAACAAACTGACAGCTATGTTTGAGGCTAACGAATTCGCTTAACGCCTTTCTAAACAACCTTTTCATGTGTGGTTACAAAGTAGCGAATGTTAATTCTACGAATTGAAGAAAAGCTACTTTCTGAATATAGGGCAACCAAAATTAGAACTTTTTAAACATTTCATAGATGTACCACAAAAAGCATAAAATTGGTGTATTTGTATGCTCTGCATTATCAGCCATTAAATGCTCGATTAGGCAAACTATGTGGAACAATGGCCTTCGGTGAAGTTCGACACGCAATCTTGCATGGTTCTGCGATTTGTGATAAATTTTGAAATCTTATGGAGGCATATTTTGAGACGTGTGCATTGCTTTTTATTATTCTAGGTCAAATTTATTGATTGGTTTCAACTCCATTTCCACAAACATCGTCGCCTCCCGATGCGTTCCATTTGGACTTTGCTGCACAAGCCTTAGCATGTATGATGTAGTGGCACAACTTGAAGTACCTCAAGCCGAGACAGCAGCAACGACAGCATTTTTCCACCTCAGTACTTCAGAAACACCTATTTTAACCAGATGAGGATATGCAGCCTCTAATATCAGAAGTATCTCTTATGGCGCAAGTAGGAAGCCGTTTCCTATCCTTTGCTGTAGGTTTTTCTTTTTGGTCATCTGCCTTCATGCTTCGCTTTTAGTTATTCAATCATGCATGCTTAGCTACCCTCAGTTCAAAACAAGTAATTTTGTACTTGCTTTTCCTTTCTTTTGCCCCTTTTAAAATAGGCTTTTAGAATATTTAACTCCCTGTGTCCTCACCAGCAGTGAGTGTTTATGACGTAGCTCAAGTACTTACCCATCATCCTCAACGATCCGCTACTTATGGGTCAATGATAGAGGGCTCTGAAGGCTCCAAATTGTTCATCAATATTTCCCAAGGACATAGTAAAATGCTCCCATTTACTCTTTTGAGTCGTTTGGGCGAGAGTTGAGGGTGAAGGTATTTGCGATCAGAGTAACAAACCAGAGCATCGGCTTCAATGCGTACACATTAGAGTGATTGTTAATTTCCACGTTCTCAAGTAATTGCAGTGTGTTCACTCGCAGGCGGAGAAGTTGTGGGAAGGAAAGGATTAAAAGTTCAGCTGAATTACTCCATTAGCATACCTATTTTAAGCCCCAGGCCTTAAACACTGCCATAGCTCCTGCCGGTGTGCTTTTAAGTATTTTCCTTTTTCTCATGAAGGCCAATTTGAATTATGCATTTTAAGTGTTGACGCTGTGTAGTGGACTGCCGATTAGCTCTACAGCTCACTCTTCTTGGTCCCTGTCAGTTTTTCTAGATGATTCATAGCCTTGAGGGTAGTTAATCTGCCGTATTAGCAGCATTCAAATCAATTTCAACTTTCCATTTTAAAAACATTTATGCAGGCTTTTAGTGGCCCACTATGATGCTGTAGGCTTCACCTCTCAGTGTTTTCATGAGTGTCATCAGTGTCCTCACCGAAGTTGTTGCCCTCAACTCCTACACCCTTGTTGTGTTGCGCGACTACCAGTTTTAATGAATTGTGGTGAATGTACTTTAATTAGCTCTAACAAATTGGTGCATGCAACTTAGCTCTCCACATTGCGAGTCATGCCTTACACAGGTTTTAAATGCTCCTCTCCGCTTGCTTTAGCTGATGCAAAGTTCCGTAAAATTTCAACATATTCGACAGATAAACATTTTACCACTCTACTGTCGTTCGATTGAAAGTAAGTTCTTTGCCAATTTTCCGGGATATTAATGGTCACCTGTGTTTGAGGAAACCAATCCCATGTGCCTTTTAAATAAGGCTCTTGGAGGATACATTCACACTTTTCCTTAACATAGATTCGCAAACTAAGCATGTGTGTGATCTGTTTGACGAACGGCATGCATATTAGGCGAGAAAGTCGCGGTCTCTGAAACTTACTCTGATTTAGCAGACTATTTGAGCATCACTTGCTTCGTATCTTCTGCAACTCTCATGCATTACATTTATAAAGCTTTCAATGCCTATACATGGCGGTGTGCCTTCTTTTAAGGCCATAGTAGAATATACTGTCGCATATTTCTCTGTTAATCGGCTGCGCAGCCGAATAACAGAGAAAGTTTACCATTTGACGAGGGTCACTGAACAACTTTTAAGTGTAATAAAGTCGCAATTAGTAACATTCCTTATTTCTGCCTTGATTTTACCACTGCATACAATTCGTACCATAATGGTTATCATTGGCGTTTGCCAGGAAATGAGATCAAATTTTTGGTTAATGCCAACTTATTTGCCACATGTATAGCGCTCTCATCCTTCCAGAAATTCACAGTGGGCTATGGTAAGACGATGAATGTTATATGATCAATGTTCGGAAGCAGCGTAGCTATACGCCATTAGTCTACTACCTGACATGTTCTCCCTAAAAATATTCATTCAATGGTGACAGCAACCATCCGATAGCGACTAATAAAATTGTTGAATCCCATGCTCACCACCCACTCATCCGCAGCCACTTTCATTGCATCGCCGCCTATGGCGAGTCACTTTGTTCTATGGGGAGGAGGCAGCATTTTAGTGCTCAGAGTACAGTCACGCTTAGGAGGAAGATTAACATGTAAGGAGAAGACTGTTCGACTGCTTCTTAGTGTGAGCTTGAGAGTGCATAAATGCGGATCTGTCATTTGCTTGGCTGTCATCGAGGTCAGTGATACCTACAGTGCATGCTTGCGGGTTATAATGACCCAAATTTACTTGTTTTGTTTTCGCAAAATTCTAGTTTTGCTAATTTAAAATTTAGATCGAAACCGACTGCCTTTCACTCCACATAGAAGTTATTTGCGCAAATCGAACGAGGAAGATCTTTGATGGTTGGGATGTCCTAGAAATGTTCTTAAAATTTTTTGGACCTTGTGCTAGTGATCTCGCGAACGGCGCTTTTACTGAACCCCATCCAAATTTGACCCATCTCACCAGACCCAGCGTCCAGTAAATGGGATATCTGTGCCTCTGAAAAGTAGGGGACTGCAATAAGCTCATAGAAGTGATGATCCTTAACAGATCGACTGCTAAACAATCGTCCGTGCACTTAAACCCAGTATCGCCATCGTCTTTTGACACACTTCATTTTGGCGGTCGGCTCTAAGCTTTGGTGTTAACTAATTGGAAGCGGGCGCAATTCGATTGCTATATTATTAAGAGCATCAGAACTTGACTGGATTCTGTTGCTTTGACTGCACTTTTATACTCATTGTCCGATACACTGGTTTAAATTATGCCAAATTTAATTATGTAGGACAAGGTGGGATTTCATTAGAACTGTTTAAACTACAAGCAGGTGACTTCACCCGGAGTAGACGAATCATTATTCAAGAATGGAAAGACTGAGAGCAATAGCAATTAAATCTAAGCTTAAGACATGCTAAAGACAATGTTATCTGCCATCGGTTCATTTGTGACTTTACAGCAAGTTATCAGGCATTGGTGAAGTTAGTGGGCAGGGGAGCAACATCGAGATGTGAGGGAATGAATGCTTGCAGACGCGGAGGCACGAAAGTTGCCTTCCTTGGAGCGCAGCACTCTGCTGGTGACGGTGGAGACTCGATGGTGGGGGCGATCGCATGGCCTCTGTACACAAAAGCAAAGAAGAGCGTTTGTGTCATATCAAGCGACTCAAATTTAATTAGACTGAGACTATTTATCAATGGGAATGGGCGTACCAATCTAGCACGTGATTGTCAATTTACATGCAAAATACACCAGAGTACTTTTCTTCAACCTGATTCAATTCCATTGTTTCAAAAGTCCCTCATAAACTTTGCACTGAGGCTTTACTTGATAGGAAATCGAGCGTAAGCAACGTCAGTACGATGACACAGCTGTTGTGCGGAAGAACGATATGATTCCTATGAAGGTCTACAGCGAATCAAAAATAAAATTACGCAAATAAAATTCTATCTTTACCCAAGGTTTGCAGGAGAAAGGAAAGCAGGGACAGCGCCAACTAAGACCAAGAATGCAATAATAAGCAATAAAGAAATGATAACTAATAAGGATAAAATGCAATCATTGTGCTCTTAACACATGGATCACCAGGCGAATTCTGTACCCAGACCACACACAATCTGCTGTACCGCTCATTGATTTCGGTTTCTGTAAAAGCCTTGGAAACTAGTAATCTCATATTTGCGACGTCAAGTTGAGAAAGGTGCATTGTAGTTTACAATCCTTTCCGTCGTTTAGGAATTCGGCTAGCAAAAGCAGGCTGCTTCACCCTACAACTTGGCACTTAACATATTCCTAAAGAGGAGCGATTACCTTAGAAGGAAATCCGCCCGCCAAGTGGTGGGCAGTTCTCAATGAACTCAAAAAGAACAACTTACATTCCTAGTCTGAACTTTTGTTCTTTGTTAAGGAATTCACTAATTCCGCTGACACCCTCTCTATCACAAATTCACAGAGCAAATTATGGGTCTTGGCGCATTCCTACCGACAAGTGGAGAAATGTTGAAAATGAACTACCTCAGGCAACAAAGGTTCCTAAAAAAGAAAAAAAGTTATATTATTTGAATTAACATTAATGCTCACGTCCATCATCGGTTGCGCCATGTTTAATTTGATAAGTGCACCTTGAACTGCGGTATGACAGGTCTTCCCATTTAAGAGGTTAAGCATGCTGCCTGCCATTGAACGCTGAAAAGTTCCAACAGAGTAGGCCTTTGAATAAATGAATATAATAAAGGCATTCAATTGCTGCTTTAACAAGTATAAGAGTACATAGTCGAAGGAAGCGACAGTTGAAGTTAAAGGAAGTAAGAGGACTTGGTAAACGGGAGGAGAGCAAGCGAGAATGGTTCTAAGGAATGGAGGGAGAAGAGAGGGGAGGAAGGACAAGGCTTGGAATAGGATGCATTTAAGCAATTTGCAGGTGCTAAAAATACTACTTTTAATCTGTCTGCATCACGACACTCAAGTCACACGATTGGATGAACTTCCATTAAAAAATTTTGTGAAGGCAACTCAGGTTGTGACTAAGTTCATTTGTCGAGGAAGTTGTTCCCTGATTATAAGGTGATTTCTAGGCATGGAGGTCATAAGACCACGTAGCATGCAGTATAGCGTACGCACGCCGCAACGCCAAAATCCATAGATCCTTCCCATACGTAGGCCACTTTTAGCTGGAAATTATTTTCTCTAGGTGGGTAAACACAGATAACTAAGGCAAGAAGAATGAAGTCTCACTTGTACCGTGAGTTGAAGACATGCAGCGTCATTAGTAACCACTTTAAAATTATTTTATGCCTTTTTTAAAAGTTGTGGTCATTGTTTGAAAGCAGGAAGAGTCTTAAAATAGCGAAGTTTGTGTCCCCAAACAAGGGAGCCAGCGAATGGACTGATTGAACTCGAAGCAATTTCACTCAGGCTATATCCAGGTAACACTCGTAATGAGATGTAACTTTTGAGCATTGGTCACATTTATGCAATGGCTGTGCTTGAAGTGCGCTCGCAAGTTTTATGGGCAAAAGGTTAAGAATGGGTGAGATGGTACCCATGCTTATCCCTGTACGAGCAATGGTGTCATATTGATTTAAAATTTAACAAAACTCGGTAGAGTTTCAAATAGTTTATTTGACGCAGATTCGTATTAAAAGTGCTGTTTTTGCTCATCCCATCGCTTGCTGAATGTAAGCCTGGTTCATCTTCATAAAAGCTCTTCTTTCTGCATCGTCTACATCACAAGACTCTTAGATGCGGCGAAATTGATATCTGGCGAACCTCTTATCAGATGCTTTTTTCAAGCCCTCCTTTTTCGCAAAGTCACTTTCCTGCAACTACTTGTGGCAGAATCTGTCTTGGCAGCCTAAATGTCATTGATGTTAGACATGCGCGAAGGGTTGCATCTTCCTTTTATCAACACAGAAAACATATACATTACTGCCCATGTCACACAGAAGCTGTGTGGTCAAAATCTGGAAAATTCATTGAAAAGAGCAAATGTTAAGTAGGAAAACGTGAAAGAAGCAAGGGAGCAGGAAAATCGTGTCGCAACTTTTACTGTCAGTGTGACTTGGTCAGCATATTTAATCAAGCGCTTAGGCATTTTTCAGTCAGCTGCTGGTCACTCTCAGATTGCAGTTGCAAAGCACGCATAAGGGAGGAGGCAGATGGTGCTTTTACAGCCGAATTGCCTTGATTCTATGCTGTATTGGGTGCAAGGATTTAGAGAGAAAATGGTTTGGAGCACGTGGACAACATAGAAGGTTAGTGTTGAGCTGACAGACAAGCTTATTGTTCCTTTGGGAAAGGATGGGAATTGCCGAACAATTGTAAAGGAGTAGCTGAAGCTCTCCTGATTTGTCGTTGGATAGCAAATCATTTTAACGGAGGGGTCGCGGCGAGGGAGGTCTAACTTGTTGGAGACAATTGGGAAATCCCACTAAGCACTTGGCCTTACATGGTGCCAAATTCATCGCATTTTTCCCATGGAACATTATATGGTTAGCATATGAACATCTACCAATGGCGGTAGATGTTGATTTTGCGTGCAAGATTTGTCAGCGCAGTACATCTGTGTTGGAATAGTCAGCTTCGCAAGGATTGTGAATCACGGTTTATACTAATGAGCGACCTCACGTCATGTATTTGTGGCGCAAGTGAGGCGTTAAGACTATTTGATTTGAGTCTAGAAGCAAGGAGGTCAGAGCATATATCACCAAGCCCGATGCAATTTGTGATAGCAGATTTGAAACACCAGCAGTCTGACCATACGAACCACTGAAGCGTGGTTGACGTGATAATTAGTTAAGCAGCGTCGCAGTTGCACACATCTTTTAGGCGTCTTTTAGTGTTTTTCGACCAACAACAGTGGGAGTGTTACTGAAACTTTAACTTGCATGATTTGAACTTGAAATCGTTGCGTAACACCTCCCAATCATGATCTGTAAGTACAATGTCTTCCCTTCTCCCCACCTCTTTACTACCATTAGTTCCAATGAATGGAAGTGATGGCCTTGAAAGGTGCCATATCGTTCTGCGAATCTTGATATTACCCTCAATTCTGTCATGACCTGTGAAAAAGTGCGAGATTCTAAAGAGGATTGTAAAACACCTACACCTTTGCTTGAAATAGAGCTGGACCAGATATCAACAATCCCCTACACTTATGCTCATTTTCGCCCTAAAATCCATTAAACTTGATTACTTACTCTTGTATTTCAGGTTTCTTTTAACCATAATTTCGTGCAATGTTCTATAGTATCCCTGTTGGGTTAAAAACAAAATCATTTTGCATTTATCATTAATAATTTTCATCTTACCTCACTGTGATTCCGCAGTAGGCTATTTTGACTCAGACTGTAGTGGTTTCATTTTGCATCTTGTCTTCTACTACAGCCGTCCATGCTATCAGTTGCCGGGCAGCTAACGCTTTGTCTAGCGAACCGTGTGGCACCGATCCTTCAAGGGGATCAGGATCTTTAGCTTACCTTTAAATCGTACTGAGCTAAGAGCTTCCATGCTGTCAGTGTGAGATGGCTTCACCGGACCTTTTTGATCCAATGACCTGAAATCAGCAACAGAGTAGACCACTACCTAAAAGAATGCAGTGATATACATATTTGGGAAAATCAAAAGCCCTATATGTGGACTTTTTTTGATAACTTACCTTGTGTTCAAGTTTTTATTGACCAATAACATTTAAATCCCAATTGCAAGTGAAAGAATAAAAGAAAGTTGCCATGCATTATAAGCTTCGCTAGTCAGAGGAAACAATTAATAAAAGTCTAGGCAATCACGCTTTTTCTCAAAGGAAATGGTGAAGTCGTGAGCAGCGTCATAAATGGCCAAAATAAGGGGTATTTTACGGTTCCGAAAACTAGTGCTCATAATAAATAAAGCAAAAGGTCACGCTCACAAACATTCGTCAAATTGACTGATTGAAAAAGTTTTGTTAATCTTGAGAAAATGCTGCTAAAAGATCATCCGTCTTGCCTGTTAAAGCGAGTGCCATCTGATTCCACGAGATAGTAGGAATTGCGATTTATGGGCCCGGTAGCATAATTGTGCGGATTCTATTGTACATAGTAAGCACGGATATTTTAATTATGCTTAGCATTAGAGTATATCATGCATCACATTTCGACAACCAAGATGCTGGCTATTCTTGAAGCTTTCTGTTGATCAAGTATCACTTCCTCAGCGAGAACCGAGAGGCGATAGCTACGAGAACATCAAGCAATACTAAGAAGGAAACGCTCCTAAGGGGCAGCAACAGCACTTATGCAATTAAGAAAAATTAAGTGATTTATTTGCCTTGTAACTAGTAGCTTTCTAATATATTTACAAAAGTATTTGCATTTTTACCTTTATTCTTACGATTCTTCAAATGTTCCTTCATATTGATAACACCAGGAGAGGAATTCCATTGTGGCAGGTATATTTGAGGGATGGGCAGTACATTCTGGCAACGCTAATCTAGGTACGCTTTAAAAACTTCGTTTCAAAACTTTGAAAAGAAGATGTTGCTCATATTTTGTCCTCTACGATTGCATTGGATGCTTTACATGGGTCCTCAGCGTTGTTACTCTAAAGCATATTTTTGCAGAAAGAGTTTCCTTGGTGTCATAGCTACGCTTTTGATTGTTCGCTTGCACACTTGAAAAGGATGGCAATACAATTGATGGGATAGAGCACATAAGCATATAAGTGCTTTCTTCACGTAAATTAGCTGTAGCGGTCTTTTATATTCCCCTAACGCATTCATAGTGTAGGATGATCCACCAAGTACTGCGCAATTATGCATTGCTGTGACACCAAGAAGAGGTTACTCGTGCTTAAATAGATCAAACTGTGAGGAGTAGTATGCAATACCTTAAAAATTTATATAATTCCCTTCTTAGTAAAGGCAGCAACAGAAATTCTGCATCATCTGGTCAGTAAATCACTTCCATCTCGTTTGTTAGGGGCTGTTACTGTGCCAGTTTAAGAACAAGAACACGAAAACCGCGCAATTATTGCACAAATTTCCTTACTATTAGCAATAAGAAAACAAGATTGCTCAATTTGAAAACTCTTCATCATTCTTGTCGGCTGCTCCCCTTTTGGACATTGTTGCAATCTCGCAGCACTCATTATGTAGATCCGAGATGTGTGCGGAGAGGTTTATGTCAACAACGTTGAGATGGGTGATGTCAGCGCAATATTTGGAAAAGCTGAATTCGTTTAAAACGGGTGAGCTATTTGATTGCCATCTTTCACTCCATTTAAAAAAATGCACCCACGCTAGCAGTTTTGACGCATGGTGATGAATGTGACAGCTTATGACTTAGTTGGGGTTATGATCCAAGTTCCGTTTTTGTGGCTGAACCAAACCATTTGCTTCTCATTATAACTTAATCGGATACGACAGCCACTAAGGTACACAGGCGCACCTGCAGTCAAGCGTGGCTACACTGTGAAAGAAGAGGCCTTGAAATGAAGGTAATTTAGATTGAAGTGATGGTGCCCAAAGTGGTGAGTCCATTGAATTTATTCTCGCAATGCAAGCGCATCCTAAGAATTAAACGGTGGGCCCTCGCTGTCATACTGCATGCTTTATGCGCATGTATATAAATATGGCTATAATACGCTTGGAGCAAAACCATTAAAAGGGCCTTTAATTAACTTTATTTAATTTTGAATGTTGTTTCCATTGCGTTGGTTAAAAGGAACCCCTAAGTAATTGTTCAGGTTTGCCGAGAAACAAGGTATTTTGAGTTCACAAACCTACCGATGGAACCAAAAGTCCGCCGCTTTCGAATTTCGGTTGGAAGCAAGTTTGATTGCAGACTTAACGCAGTTCCTCAAATCATCCAATTAAGCAGCCGAAGACTTGTTACCGAATCGCACGATTAGGCTAACTATTTCCTCAGCCAATCTTGCTATTTAGTGATTCATATTGGCGAATCTGCCACATCTAATTAGACCGCGACATAGCATTCACAAGCCGCTTGCTAACGCAAGGTTACGGTATGCTGCAAACCATGGCGACCAGAGGCTCGTCATGCAAATGGCTTTCTTGATGGTACACATGTAACAGAAACACTTGAAATGATGGAAAATAGATTGGCAGTGATAAAGATGACAGATGCTGATAAACACCTTCAGCCTGGAGTTAAACAAGAGACCAGAGACAGTTCAGGTTTGCATTGATAATCTTCGATTGCATTCCCATGCCACTAATTCATTATGCTAAAATTGTGACCCAGGAATTGATTGTTGGGTAAAGAAATAATCTTGTTGCGCATTTGCAGGGACTTTTGCTATTAAACGTGCACGAGAACCGCATGGCTGTGTTCGTCATTACAATCAGAATAGGTGGGATTTCACCAAATTTATGCATTTGCCACTACCTCATCAAACTAAATTACAGCCTTTTGTGGTGCCGCTTGTAAGGACCCGTACCAGATCAGAATTCAGAGCTCTTAACATTAAGCAACACATGGCGTTAAATGGTAGAATTATGGATTTGAACAATGCAAGTTACGAAGTACAACGCATTTCATTTAGCCCAGTTTAATTGCTGTAGTAGTGGCACAGAATGGTAGGATGTATAATCGTGTATACATGCATAAACATCTGGTACGGAGATGGAGGTGAGAAGAGCTGGTAATCTCTTCGTGTGGATTCGTGAACGGTGGGCCAGGTATGCATGCCTCTCATAGCATTAATCCCTTAATGAAATTGTTAGGGCTGACCACTCTTAAATACAGCGACACATGCATTTGAGTCAACCGCGAACATTGAATTTGCACCGCACCATCAATTAGCTCAGGTCAATGTCAAGACGTCTTACAATCGTACAAGATCGTGGAGAAGTAGTTTAGTAAACATTTGGGGAAGTTCACCTCTGAACAAACCAACACTCGATCTTCCAAAATGCTAAAGGATAAAATGTCAGTCCTGTTTGCTTATTTATGCTAAAATAAACAATATTTATCTAAACTCTCTCAATTTTATGCCAAGCGAATGTAATTGAGCAAGTAAAGGCAAAAGCCATGGTAGAAAGTTCGCACAGTAATGTTACCTCACGATTTACTTAATCAAACAAAGTTAACTGCTCCATATAAACATGGCAACTCGAAATAGATTGAAATGCGACCTTTTTATAGCCCCGTGCGTTACATTGATTTATTCGAATCATGAATAAAAACCATGTGCCAAGCGGGTCTTCAACCGTTTGGTCCAGACTTCAGGTTATTCGGTTCTTTCTACTTGCCTAATTTCCGTGCGAGTGGATAATTCCGCTGGACGCCGCAGACTTCTGTGCCATTCTACGACCTACGCATACAGCGATTGCAGTGTGGCCGTGGATAGGAACAAATTGAAATTCGCTTCATCATTATCAAGAAGTAGAATAGCCATAACTGAAAGGGACTCATATTATTTTAGGTAAAGCAGGATGAAAGGAGCGCTTTTTAACGGACTACTCCATTTACTACTTTAAAAAGGTCAGAGTATTGGGTAGAGGTGCATGGCTAGCCCACCTGATATTCTTTCAGCTCTCCGATATTGCACAAATTTTCACAATCTTTCTCGCCAGAAGTACGACTTCAACAAATAGGCAAAAGGGATTGGCTCGACTTACCTTTGACACTCGACTTTGATCATAGCTGCTAAACCACAGGATATTACCATTCAACTACTGCAGCATGCTCAAAAATGGGAACGGTAATAGCTGATAAGTCACTTGAAATCAGGTCTGGAGCCTTTGTTTTGCAGCGCTAGTGCTTGAAGCTTAAATGGATCGTAAGTAACGGGCCGCAAGTGACTTTCCATCCAGCTGTCACCGCCTTCTTGAAATCCGCTCAGGCCGCATCCATCGAGTAGTGAATCAACGCTTGTTTCGTGGTGTGCTTCAGCCGCCCACTAGCGCTTACAACAGCCACCACTTTTATTAAGAACTCAACATCTCATCCTTTGTTTTTCGCTGTAGCTAACCCGTGATCGTGCTTTTGTACTAACCCGATTCATGTCGCTGAAAAGCTCATTTATCCTACTAATAGGATTTTATCTTCTGGTAGACATTTTCAGGAGGCCAGCTTCACTGTCATAATCTTGCTCTGACTCAGCGCAGTGACTGCGAAAATCAAATCCTCTATGTATTTATATGGCCAAATAAAATGAGCGGTGCTTTTAAAGAGATGGCCTTGGATGAGGATGATGCAATGGTTATGGATAGCACGACATTAGAGTTTGGCAGGTTAAAGCAGTATAAAAGTAATAACTTCATGGTTCAAAGTTTTAAAAGCATTACACAAGCAACGAAAGCACATAGGCAAATAAAACGACATGAATAAAATTCCAGCTTACCTATGCCTTTAAATGATTTTAAATTTACTGCAATGACTTTAAATCGAATCTGGCTTCGACGCAGCTGATCGCAACTAGGAGAGCTAGCTCGAGAGAGTATGTGTTTCTTATTCAGTGTGCACACTTAGTGGAGCAAAAGATAGTGAAATCTCAAATATCAATTGGGAGGAGGAGAGACCACCACATAAGCATAACGATGCCTTTACCCTGCAAAAGCAGTTTGCTGCCGTTACCCGCGTCTACGCTCTTATTGTACCTTGAAGAAAGCCTAGATTAATTTCCCTTTCCCATTTACCACTAGTTTTAATCCTCACTCGTCAGCTTAATGCGCCGCTATCTGGCAACACCCAAACCTTTTACCAACGCCTCGATAATCCCAACCGTGTTGCTTTCGGGTGTTAATCTCTATTGTTGACGCAATTCTTCGCAAAATGTAGGCAAACCATTCTAGTGCTTTAAAATTGGTATAATACAGTTTGGCTCAATCTTTACTTGCTTTTAGATAAAGATTAATTTATAACTTAAAACCCTAGTAGTTATCAAAATAACTTGCAATTTATGAATAGGAGGATGGGATTTTGCATTCCTTGCCTAGGACTAGCGTTCGAAGGTAACAATGTGAAGATGAAGCCAAAAAGTGTACTCAGAGAAAGGAAGCAATCTTAATGGGTAAAGTCATTAATAAGTACTCAAGTATTAAAGCTTCCTTATGAACACTGCGATCATTCCTTGTTAGATTTGGCATTCAAAACCGAGAAAAAAGGGGGCAGTAGAATTTTATTCGACCGCTTATAGTTTAAAGAAGACGTTTAAAGTGTCAATTTTTCACTTCTACTGTGACACTACACCACAATCGGCATTAATTTCATACTAGTCGTAGTTGGGGACTTGTGCGCGCTATGTACTTGTGGGCACTGGTTGGAATTACCTTAGAGTGCCAGTTAGCCTGCGTGGTGAGATTGAGGGTAGGAGAATGCGGGTGCGGGAAAGTTGCAATAAAGGGAAAGGCTTCGCCGATCGTCTGCCCTTTGCACCGCTTAATTATATGATCATTCCAATGACACTGAATTAACCCGTGGGTTGAATGGCGAAGAAGTGAAGTTGTAAGGAGGCTGTGGGGTAGACAGTAATGAGTTTGATCACTAAACGGCAGCGCAATATATGAGGGAGGGAAATATCATAAACCACAGTCATATTGCGTTGGTGTTGGGTGATATGGTCCCTTTGTTTATGTGCTGATCTCCTTGCGTCTCCCTTATGCACTGCTGCGAGTCACCTCGGTTTACCTCATGAGTTGAGAACTGCAGCAAGAAATCAGAACAGCAATTTAAAGTTAAATTTTAATTTTAATTTTAATTTAACTTTTAATTTATGGTGCTAAATAGGCAAGAGAGTGCAGCTATATACTGCAGTTATTATATTAGGCCCCTTAAGCACCGGTCAGACCTAATCTGCCTACTTTACTTGAAGCGCGTACTTTGTTGATCTACGAGAAAACCGCTTCACGCACGTGGCGAAAAATGCCATCAATCATGGTCTGCTGCTACTGTATACTATCGCCAGCCATATATTGCACTGATTTTCTGCTCTTGCTGCCCTTACTACATTGATTGTGTCATATGTTATTACTTCGAAGGCTAGTCGTTTGCATTAGCGTTGCCCACTAAACGCAAAATTTGCTATTAGGTCCCCAACGAAATAGAACTTTTTCATTCCTAGGTCTAGCATTCTATTTGCTATGCCGGATTAAAGTCGAATATTGTAACGACGTCTCACGCGGCAGTGCTGATACACAGGACAGGTATTTTTATTCTGCTTTCCAGGTTTGCTTTAATGGGTAAATTGAATGATGTAATGCGCATGTTTTACGTTCTCCTGAAGTCACATGACTACATTTCTATGAGGGTCATATACATTTACCTGCTATATTAATGCGCTTTCTCCATTTTGTACAAAGTTAGGCCACTGTTGCAAAGTTTGCTTACTTGATTGCAAAATTTTGGCGATAAGTGCTCAGTGACTGCGAACCTTGTGACGAAACAGGCGATATCCCACCCGGGGAAGGAGTGAACTCTAAAATGCTAAATGGTTATCATTAAGTGGTTTCAGTAACTTTACCAAAATATATGACCTGATCCAATTCGTCTACTCCTCTCGAAACGGAAAGGCGCCGAATCTGCTACCTTCAACTTGACTTTATCATAGTAAGGGCGCTGAAGGGTGGCAAATGGGTTTACGGTTGACGGCATAAACAGCGGAAGGAAAAGCTATTCAACCTGATGGAATCTTGACGTACACATAAAATTTTATACTTTTTGACAACAAAAACTCTTACTGATGAAATGCTAAACTGACCCATTGCAAAAATTTTGGTATTCTTGATAGGCTACAAACACATGGCTCATGTTTTACCGAATGCGGATTTGCACTGTCAACTAATTTATAACCTAAAGCCGGCAAAACAAATTGTCTAGTTTATAAGGAAATATCGGCACAGATTGGTAGTGGGCAAGGATAATTACCAAACTTTTATTAAGACCTTTCGTTTGGGGTGGACATAAGCGCAAGAATTTGTTCAATAAGGCACTGAAATGCGGAATACTATGCACTGTATAGACAAGTCTTTCTTGAACACAGGACGTGATTTGCAAACAAATTCACGGTACGCATATCTAACCAGCGCATTTTGTTGCATAATCTTGTGACTGAGCGGCAATCTACGTCGGTTACATGTTTGAAGTGCCTTTTGGCAGTATCACTGTATCCCTAGATCAGAAAAGAGGATGAAAGCAGCTGGGAGGACACAGTCACACCCGACTGGGCAAACGATTCGATCCATTTTACTATACATTTCGCACGGAGGTTCCTCCTTCGGTATAATTGGAAATGATCGATTCAACTTTAAAGAAATAGGTTAACTTATTTTCCAGGTTGCCTTCCATTACGGCATATTTATGATTCGGAAAGCTTTTTGTTTGGGGAATTCGTATGCAGATGACGGTTGGAGAAAACTACCTGATTGCATTTATCGGGATAGAGTTCAGTGCCCAGAATTTGGGAATATATGCGCATTTTTAGCCTAACTGCTTTAGACTTGGTGAAATTTTGATGGCTCTGAGAGAGTGGGCAGGTCTCAATATTAGAAGCGTTAGTCCGGAATGTGGAGGTGGTGGATTAACGTTTGAAGCCAATGCTGTGTTTTCGCTAAAGTGTCTTTGTGGCTCCGCATAAACTTGCTTATAGAAAATTAGTTATAAGTTGGGTTATCCGCACCCAGTTTGGTTTATAGCCTATGTGAGCATCTCATAAGTTCCTAGCATGGTTTTACTTCTTTCAACTGCAAAGAAGAAATGGAGCAGAGCCGCAAGAGAATATGGTGTTATTACCAACTTTGGTTGCTGTGGTGGCACGGGAGTGAGGACTAAAATAATATCGAGGTAGTCTCTTACCGCCGTTACAGGCTCATGCTAGAATGCAGCTCAGGTCAAAGAGATCACTGGGCATGGAATAAACCCGCATTGACGACTTCAAAGTCCATGGTATGGCAGCCGAAATAACTGCAAAATCAGCGCTATAATACTGCGTCTAATGTGTGACCTAAGTATGAACGAAATTCCGTCAGGGCGTGTTCGCAGCGACAGAAACCTTTTATCCAAATCTTCCGGCTAAAATGTTTTAGTGTGCGAATTGCATTGTCATTTGTGCAAGTTTTGCACTTTGCTAAAAAGGAATTTCTCCATCTCGCTAGCTAATTTATAGATTATTTGTATTTTGTCAGAAATCTAGCCATGATTGCGACTTGCAATACAGGGACATTTGATGCTCCTGGTAATATACGGTAATAAAGTTGGTAATCTGAATGGGGAATTCACCATTATACCGCAGAGCTTCCGAGCATAATTCACAGTCCAATTGCCCAACAGGATGCAACACCTGCCAGTCTAGTAGCAAAAGGCCTGTTCTGATAGGCATCGGAGTCGCCTAGCAAAAAAAGACCTATTAGCACCAGTCTGCTCTTCATGACTGATGACTTACTGGGATGAGTTATTGCAGCATAGTTCCAAACTAGTGTCCGAGTAATTCCAAAATTCACTTTACCCAAAAAGGTCCTACCAGAGAGCACATAGGATGGTGTGTGTTCCTTGGCGTCGTTGACAGGTACGATGATATAACTTTGTAGTTATGAGCTAGTCTTCAATGTTTACGTGATCTTCACGCAGAGCCGGATCCGCCAGCACTGCAGCAGTACAAGAGGTCGCTCGTCTACCCCAGCCCTTGAATCCAGCAAAAAGGAGTTTTATTTATCAAAACCATATCTGCTATTGTAATTTGGCCATGCTAAGTAAAAATTTAGCAAAATGTGTGCTTTGAACTCTCCTCTGACTTGCTGAAGCTAACGACTACTTTGATGTGAGATATCATTCAACTCAATACCTCTCGTTTAAGTGGCGCCATGACTGAAGTTGTGTTCGTTAAATTTAATCCGATAGCCTTGTGCTGGTCGCGTTCAGCAGTGGTAGCCGTAACTATGAAAATGGAAGCAGAGGTGAGCTGGGTTGTTCAGACCTTGACAAGCGTTTCTAATTCACTTTAATCTAGATTCCTTTGTCATCGTTAAGTTGTTTAGTAGTACAAAATTTTTTTATATTTTATTCATAACCTAATTAAAAATTACTCTTTTCAAGGCAAAATAGCATGATTTCAAGATCGCTTACCTCCTTGAGGAAGTACGTAGAACAATATGCAGTATAAAGGGTCTCGGAACACATTTTAATTAGGAAACCGATATGCTTGCTTAAGTGTTTGTGGTGCTTAAAGCAATAAGGAGGGAAAAATATGCATTTGTGGTTCACCATTGGGCATAAAAGTGTCAAACTCGCATAATCGCTAGTGGAGCTGAATAATCGACTGCATGATGAAGAGATTCCGTCATAACTTCCTTGATTTCGGCATTCCGGGATACATCTCTACCCTAATTTTATGTTAAGCGAATATGAAACTTAAAGAAGTTGCTAAAGTAAAGTTTAAATTCGCCCAGCATTTTATCGTAGAGGTGGATCCCTTGGAGAAAAAAAGAACGTGCTTTCCGCCGTTCTACTACAGTCATGCCAAAATTTATCACCAAGCTAAGGAAAAGACTGGTGTATGCACCAAACGACGATAATCAATAGACGGCCTATTATAAGCGGCAGGTCTAAATTTAATCTCACTGTTCAACTTAATGAATGTATTCTACCAGCAACTAGTGGAGCTGAAATTCCCCATCAGATGAAGCACTGAGATGGTTAAAGTCAGTTGTTTGAATCAGGGTCATATGGAGTTTACCAGTTTGGACGTTGTATCCAGTTAATGCATCGGCAGGGCCTTGATATTTGAGTCACTAGGAGAGAGGTGACTTCTACTAGCAAAACACTGAGGAAGTTTATGCAAAATATGGCATAATGTTACAGATTAAATGCTGTATCGCAAAGTTAAATGGCAAGTGCATGCCCAACATTTGTGCGCAGCACCATTGCATGCCTTCGTTGTAAAAGCCGAATTTTGATCCTATTTGATAGCAAATGAAAATGACACCATCAGCCGGTTCATTGCAAAAGGTCTTGCATGCAAGCAAGAGACTGCATGGTTAATTACAATCGATCGGTAGTCTTGTACCATTCGCCCCCTTTTAATCGCAGACGTGAAGAAACAGACCTTTGCTAAAGGACTAGAGCAGTCAGCTTACCAAATCGGTTCATGTAACTATCAACGAAATATACCGCCAGATACGCCATGTTAATTAATATAAACTTGAATTTTCTGTTTTTACTCTGGGTAATCGCATTAACTCCACAGCCACGCCTTGACTGTATACCAAATACCAGCAGGTGCAGGCAAATGTTGCAAACAAAACTTTAAAAAAGGAATTCATTCCTTTGGCGTTAATGTCAAGGTAGTAGTAATGTGGATCGCTTCTCACTTACTACAAATGCATATAAAAATGCTCTGTAACTCTTCGACTCAAGCGACGACATCGGCAGTCCGTGTGCGCCCAATAGCCAGAACAATGCAGATCGTGGCCTATGCACTTTACCACATTATTTGACCTATTAAAACAAGGTGCTACGTCGCACACTGCTTTCTTAAGAGCTGGCTGAGCTGCGACTTTGAGTTTCTCTCGATTAAGGAGCAAAAATCGACTAAGCCCGACGCCAAGATGCACGGAGATGGAAGTAGAAAATCAAATGAATAAGCGGAGAGGCAGATAAGTTGATGACTAAAAGAAAAGAAGAAATTGATAAAGTGTCGAATTACAGTGATCTTTTCAGAAATGCATTGAAAGCAGAAGAGTCAAACATTAGGCAAATTGCTGCATTTTCTATATAAAGTGTATGTAGCGATATTAAAGAGGCACTTTTAGTAATCATATAGGCGAGAGGCGGGAGGACAAAAACCAAAGACGAAGGAGCAAACCCCACATTGTTGGCAGCGTCGGCGGACCTTCACACCATTAAGGGTGGTATGAGCTTAAAAGACTAAATCAAAACCGCCAAATTTATACCTTTAAGTATTTTGTTGACAATTTGTGCACTTCTGAAAGATTTGTTTTCTGTGACACAGACGCCAAGGCCTCCCATGAATCCGATATCGACCGATGGTGTTCAGCTTGCCATCATTCACCAGGAGCAGTCCCTTATCACGGGTCATTTTTAGTGCGAACAAAAAAGCGCTAAGAGTGATGAGAAGTACGCTAAATAGCATAAATAACTACTAGAACAGGTCTTCCGAGGCTCACCGCCCTACAGGGCCACCAACTAGGTAGCTGTTCAGTTTAGAGTAAGAGTCCAACCACCTATCATCCTAAGGAAATTCAGCGCAATAAAGATCAACTATCTAAGCCAGCTGGTCGAATATGCAATTAGTAAGCCTCGAAACCTTCACCTGCCATCGACTTCTTAAGATCTCAATTATTATTAAAACCCTATGCTCTCACATCGGACACCTGGTGTTGGTAGTCGCTTTAAATTAGGCTTGATAGCATGCGAGAAGCAGCGATTTTTGCCTCTTGTACAGAAAACATCGTAGTCATTAAATACACATATGCTACTTTGATTTCGTAACGGATGCAAGTAGCTACGATTGAGATTAGGTAAAATTTGCCCGTGGTCAAAATACGCTAGCATCAATATCTAAAATTGCATTGCAAAACGACCCCTCCGGGTATCAATATGGCTTTAATAAGTTTGAAAATATCATAGCAATTGGTTTGATAATAGTGCAAAATGGTCAGAAATATAGCAACCTTCGTCAACAGTTGCAATTAACAGAGGCGGTAAAACATCAATGCCACCAGTGCCAGCACGAAGCAAGCCATAGAGACAAAGGCCAATAGGAAATCGAACAAAGGTAGTCCCTCAAAAACACCTAGTCTAACAGTACAGAAGTTCGGAATAAGCTTTGCTTTAAAGGCTTGCATTCCTCCAAGCATGTTTATCAATTGAACTGTCAAAAATGTTGGGAAAATCAACAAAAGGAATAAAACAAATGATTTAATCACGAGACCAAATTATGACAAGCCGTTCTAATGAAAATCCTCTTGCACAGATTCCCCGACTTTTGATAAACCATAACGGTACCTTGGTCATTTCGGCTGCGTTCATCTTCAAGCGTGCTCCTAATTTCATTCGCACGTTTTTGGTGTTACTTAAGTCGCCAACACCTTAAGGTGTTGACTAAAAGCTCTCCAACCCCACACGCACTTCGTCGCTCCCCACTAAATGCTCAACACAGAAATGTCACAAAAAATTATTTGACCTTATTGGTTCTGCCAATCATAGTCTGCATCTGCCATCTAAAAATAAAAGTTAACACAAAATTAGGACAGCTATAAACATATCTGCAGTGTAAGCCATAACTGCAAGGAAAGGCACATTGCATAGTCGTTTCCTGAGATGTATCTATGCAAAATAAATTTACGCAGCAGAAAACATTGAGCGCTATTTTTGGAAATAATGACGACAACGTTCTGTTAACTAGGCACACTAATTTTGCCTTTACGTGTCTTGACTCTAGTGACTAGTGTGATTTAGCTTGCCAAGCAATGAAGCATCAGCGTTACACCTTAGTTTTAATATTACGTCTTGGATGAAGTTGTCCATGTACTTACAAATACAGCCCGTACAGCTGCATTCCGCAAAATATCGGTATGGGTACGTTCAAATCACATCAGACATTTCCACCAAAACGATCAGCACCATAGAATTTACCACTCCTACCAAAGTCCCCGCTAAGCAGATCAGCATTACCTAATATAACTTACTAATATAATCCTAAGCTGTGCATTTGAATAAGGTGCTAACTGATGCGATGCGGTGTAATGAGAAATGAGCTGCTTGTACAAAACCGCACAAATGAGTAAAAAAAGGGTGGATGAATAAAGAAGATAACAGAAAAAAGCGAAAGTAGATAAGTAAAGTTGACCAGCGATTTCGAGCCTTCCCACATCTTCATCAGGGCATGTGCTAACCCGAGTCAGCGCATCACAACCACGTTGGTAGAACAATGCAGTCACTAGTACCCCTGTAATAGTTTTTGCTCATCTATGACCTTCCTCATTTGGTCTCTCCTCTCATTATACCCTCGAAAATGAAGGTGTGCACGCTGGCGATTCGAATTGCAGACGGCTGCCTAATTACCTCATTGTCTACGTTTATTCTGTCATTTCATTTGTCTGCATACTTAGATCGTCACGAAAATTGGTAGGAATGCGCACCTGCTATTCAAAAGTCTGCCTGTCTAATTATCCAGGCTCAAATTTCGCTATTTTAAGAGTCGGATTAAGTAGCATACTACGGAAATTGTGACGAATACATGCACTTCTCACTCCAGCCCCATCATAAATCAGGTTAGAAATTGTTGTTTGGCAGATCAGTTTATTGTTTGACACTCCAACTTAATGCTTTAATTCTGATTGATTTAGCATCATCTATTTTATATCCCATTTTAGGTCCCATCTCTCGGAAATCACTCCTTCATTCAGCCGCCTTCAGTCTGAGAAAATGAAAAGAAAACGATTCCAATCCGTCGGGAAGAGCGGTACAAAATGCGCAGAGTATCATCCAGGGAATAAGGCTAAGAAGGACTAGAAAGGAAAGTGATGCTACTAAAAGCATTAAAAGAGATAAACCGCTATTGCTACCGAATCGATTTCTTTGGCAGCTGAAGTTCAACTAGAATTTTGAAGCAATCCTGATGGCTAGTATTTCAGCAGGCAAAAGAGTGGCCGATAAGATAGCCGACAAGATAACTAAACATTTAGGACATTTGATATTTTCTGGCCATTTAAATGAGCAGGAGGACAATCAACCAATCAGCATTAGAGCCAGTCAGTTAGGCATTTAGCTGACCGATAAGTCTGTGTAGCAGGCAGATAACTAGGCATCCATGAAGCCAGGTAGCCGGGAAGCCTGCCAGTCAGACAGAAGATTGTGCGAGAAAGGCAATGTCTAAGGAGTCAAGCAATTGGGCAGACTGTATGAGTGGACATAGCAGAGCGGGGGTTGAGAGTAATAGTGGCAGAAGGGGTAGGAGCTGGATGAGAATGATGTACCACTTTTGATTGCTCTCAATGTGAATAGTGTCTTGAAGCACCAAAGTGACATATTTGTGGATAGCACACGAGCAGTTCCTTCACATCACATCCATTGCCTAGTTGCATGGGGCTTTTGCGACAAGGACGCTTCAGCTTATTCCTTTTATGGCTCTTACGCTCTCCCTCTGAATCGAAGTTTTGCAATCGGTTAACTGTGACGGGACTGCCATGCCATTTGAATAACAGAGAAAATGGACATAGCTTAGCAAAAATTTACTTCGGCATTGATTGAGGATAGATTTTGAATTGTAATTACAAAAAAGGTAAATCAAAGCACTCGCCTCAACATCATAAGCATTTTTTCCTTATCTTAATGAGCGTAATCAAAGCTTGTTCGAATTTAAGGACAAAGCGCAGCATATCGAAATGCTAAGGGCGAACCACTTGGAACGTCTAGCTTTTATGGCTGAGAAAATGGTGATAGCAAGTATTTGACTAATCGGTGACATCATCCTGAGGAGAGCTGTTACTCATCTCCTTCTTGTCCATGGAATTATGCAACGAACTAACACTTTCATTAAATGCCGAAAGAAATCACACAAAAATATAAAGTATCTGGTGTGTGTAAGGTTTTTTGGAATCTAACTGACCTAAAATTAGCCTCGCAGCAATAGAGCTTTAAATTTGTGGACGGATTGCTTTAGATGGCTGAGCAGAATCTTGGATGAACCAAAATTCTTGTCAAAAACACAAGAACGCACATTCGCATCTATATTAGTGATTCCAGCGCATGACTTAAGAAGTCAAAAAAAAGTAATGCCTAATCTGTCTAGTTAGCCCTTAATTTATGCAAGAAAACGTAGTAGACGATTGTTTGAAAGGGTCCTAAACTGTCACAAACCTAATCAAATTCATCTGATCGACTTTGGGGCAACGTTATAATTGCCATCCCATTGCGTTCATTTCGACAAAAGAACCAGCGAAGGTTTGCAAGTGCTAAAGGGCACGATTGCCTTAATAAACTACTCGTGGTTGCTGGACAGCAACCACGCAAATGTCAAACTAACAGCAGGATTTCTAAAGTCTAATTGATCGAAATTCGTTAACTAAGAGAACAACATACATTCCGAAGGTGGGTGCTTAAAGGGTCCCGTCCAACTAGGTATTTACATTTTTCGTTAAGTATTCTTGATCGAGGCTCATGGACCAATTACAACTTACCTTCGTGGTGGTAGAGAGTGATGAGAGTTCAGGTGTATAGACCACCCAAAAGGAGAGCACCCGGAGCGTCTGCTTGAACGCTCTTCATGGACAGGAAGCGAACAGTGAGCGCAAATCGTTTGGCGGAACAGTTTTCATCGATTTTGATGTAAGGAACAAACACTGTTCCTCTCTCCAAACTGGATAACCCGCCAAATAGTTATGGTTCCAGCTAGTTATCTTACGAGTCAAATTAGCATGATAGCCAATGATGAGGATGCTAATCTCGTGCCCATTACACTGCGGTCGGCCTCATTTATGACGAGCACAAGCCACTGAAATAGGGCTATCTCACCCATCGATACCATCAAATTATTTTCTCAGCATCAAGAAGCCCTTTTGACAAAGTCTAGTTAACTGCAAGCAATTGTGCTAGATTTGATAAAGTGGGTAAAAATACTCACCTCTTTCCCTGTACGCTGTGGTCACGTTTACTATCCTACTGACATCACTAGCGTATCTGTGCTTCAACAACAGTCTCTTTTGCGTAAATGCTCTAAGATAGGCAGAAATGGTTTGCCCCAGAATTAAATCTGTGAAGACGTGGGTTGACAATGTAGCTAAGGATATGGCCGCAGAGTTCAGGAGGTGGAGCCCACTTCAGCCGCACCGAGGTGGAGGTGATTGCCCTTAGCCTTACCTTCCGCGGAACGCTAGGATCTATGCAAAGGAGAACATTGACTTGTCGCTATTGTTAGGAGGTTGATGAAATTTTATTTGTTTCAATGTGCTCTTACCTGTCTGTAACTAAATGCAAGTGGATGCCAAGTGGTCAAGGGCCAAGTTTGATTAGCAGATAGCTGGGGCTAATGCTAGAAGAATTGGCCCGAACGTTTTGTTTTAAGCGCTGATGTGTCAGGCAACATGCTTAAAGTACCAGGTAGTATGACTTAGCGCAAGTAGGCAACGTCAAAATATCTCCATGACCTTTTGCACTCTAGGCTTTTTGAAATTAAGGAGCATCATATTTTATTGAGACCTCAAATTTATTAAAAAGACATCCAATAACTCGGGATTGTGCAGCCTAATAGGCGAGCCACGGGAACAGGAGTAAGTTGCACTTTGTGCCTGGTTTGCACACCTGTTGTAAAAAATGAGGCAGTTTGCAGAGGCAATTATTATAAAATTGGGCAGTTCGCCGTAAATGTTCCTATCTTAGCATCGACTCACGCCTGACGCGAGAAAAAAGCATTTGTGTCTGTGGTTTGGTAGCCATTGAAATAAGTATTATTACTTTTGATGAAAACTTTCAGTATTTTCAATCAGCTAGGTTTGTGATATTTTCACAATACAGCCCAAAAAACAGATTGCAATGTATACCTTTGTATTGACGTTACTCAAGACATTAATCATGACTTTATGTCGCAAATGGTTAAATTTTAGTGACAATGCTTACGAAGTCCTTTGGCCAAACTTATTTTAACACAAGTTCCATACTTCTTGATACGCCCAGAGGCGAACGAAACTAGGCAGAAATCTGCTTACCAAACCTAAATGTTGATTTGAAGGCATCTTGACGATAAACTGGAAATGCCAGATGAGAGGTGGAAAGCAGTTAAAACATCAGGGAAAAGAATGAGTCTACTTAGCCACGCCGAAATAAATTCACTGCTTTATGGCATGAAACGATTATGTTTAACACCGTGCTACAATGTGATGCGGTGCAAAGTAGCAAAAGTAGCTATGATGTTTGTGCGACTAAGTCAAAGGCTATCGTCGAGAGTAACTTCAGCATTGTAGAGAAGCAAATAAGCAAACGGCTCATAAGTTCCATTTTTAACAAGTGTCTATGGGTGTGAGAGTACAAGAAAAAACATAAGATTGATTTGATTACAGCTAACTTAGTGACTTTCTCGTCAATGCTTCTTCACGATGATTCGAGGCAAGATAAGACATTAAAATCTTAGTCCTTTATAATATCGCCGACCAAGTGGTTAGGTTGGTCAATTTTTGGTGCCGTAAGAATAAGGCCTTACCCTTCTGGTATCAAGTCTTAGCTATTACAATAACAAAAAGCGTTCCGCAGACCTAGAATGCGTCCCGAGCAGTAAGGGACGGTATCCACTTCCATGAATCAATAGCCTCTCTTCACTGCGGTAGATGACCTTTTAGAACAGGATTCTGGCCACTAGGAGGAAAGATTTTTGGAGCGGATCTCACCTTTTTAAAAACTACAATGTAGAAGCATAAATTCAGAACAGCGGTGCTTCTCTGAGTCGGTGAATTCGTCGCCATAGCATCGCAGCATACCTGTCAATTGATGCATGAGATGGGTGTTCACATATAGGTAAGCACTCAAAACCTCCACGCAGCATATTGCGCCCATTCAGGTAGAGCTTTGGGTAAGGTAGAGCTGCTAGATTCAGGGAGAACCAAAATCCCTTAATAAGTATGAATTATAGGTGACTTGATATCACAAATTAAAGACATCTGCCTAATTTCCAAAACTTATAGATTTGTAAAACAGTTTTCTTTTTGCTGACAAAAATGTGATAGGGCATTGTTTCAAGCACGCTAGAAAACGTCTTTTAGATGATCATCGCACCGGAATTTCTCCATGGGCAAGCAAATTCTTGTCAAGCACAAGAAAACCCAACTCTAAAGAATAGTTCACTGCTTTCAGAACCAGGAAGAAGAAGTTATTAAGACGCAAAGCTTTAGCCAAACGTGCGACCACTGCTCCTCTGCATTTTAATCGTACACAAGGTTGAGAACAGATCCCGAAAGTCGCCTTTCGTTCTTACTGAATCCACCATAATCTCACTAGCGGAATCCGGCGCAACTCGCCATACTCTCTACCAAAATGAATGCACACGCTTGCGACTTGTGCACGAATTCATTCAGGGGCCTCATCTTATACCTTGCACACTTGGAACTCACACATCGCGGTAAGCGGTTTTCAATTTTAAGATGCACTTCTTTGTACGCATGCACAATCGCAAATATAGATCCACGCATGCATATGCGTACCTCCGTGTATGGATGTGTTTTATGCGTAATACAATGCGATTTGTCATGACTTGATAAAATATCACTAGGTTTAAGACAAACAATGAAGGCTTAGACAACAAGTAATCAATTTACTCAAGCCAAGGCTCTGCTTGAGCAGCTCACTTCACTTATATACGATGTGTTTCAGAACATGCGAATCTGTATTGCCCAGTATGCCGAATGCATTATCAAACTCTCCAGAAGCTTTTACAACATCAAATAGGTGAGAGAAGCTGTAAAATTCTCCACTATTCTTCTCTTGTACCGTCATATGTCAGATGTGATACGGGCACTTTCAAACATTAAAACTAGAAATGAATCACAATGTGTTCGGTCTATGTTTCGTTCCATTCACCGACTTCTTTTCGCTATTTCATCATCGCATTGGATTGCATATGTGTGAATTTGCGTTTGCTTTTCTCCAACCTACTCGAGCGTGTGCTCTGCTCTTTGTCCACAGCTTTAACACCTCATAAAACCTGCTATTACTTTGATGCTTTAGTGGACCCCGCTGTAGTAGCTAGAATGGAGAATTTGGGCCTGTATCTCTACTGTCCGGCATGACACGCAGCATATGCGACCGTGAACGCGTTGAAGGAACACATGGATTCGCACGGTTTCGGTTTTTGTTTCTTCATTTATCCGCTATATTCTACAATAGTAGTTTATTGCAAAGCCTTGATCTCTTTTGCTTTGCAGGCATTTGGCGTGAATTGCTAAGGTGAGCGCGACCATGCTTCATTACGTCAGTGAAATTCGTGAGTTTTTATCAAGAGCCATGCCAATTAACTTTTTTTCAATTGATGCTGATGATCCAGTAAAGCAGGAGCATTCATTGTGAGCGAACCGCAGACGCACTGCAGAAAAGAAGTCATGTTGACTCTGATATGGTTGGATGTGACAGTGCGAGTTTAGTTTAGTATTATCTGGTTAATTTTACAAGGCATACATCGCATTGCTTTGTATTGGTTATAGTTATCGCTGCGGTTATGTCGCACGATAAACTGTTAACCGTACAACCGTAACTCTTTGGTTTTTAATTGCAGCGCGCTTTTAAGCACTATTATAAAAATTATTCATTCATTTCTCTGTGTATCAGTGCTACCTAAGAGCTATGCCGACTTGCTCCACGGATGTAAACTCAGCTATGTACTTAACGGGCGTGCATAAGGTCAATGTAAGAGGAGGATTAAATCTTTTCACTGCCTTTTTACCCAGGCCATTGTTACACGCAAGGATTTGTTTCTGCTGGAACATTGGCAATTTAGAGCAATTATAAGGGAGCACTTAATGCGGTAGAGTGACTTTAGCGTGGAGAAGACACGTGGGACACTGGAAACGGCAGGCTTTTTAGAAAGACGGTGTACGAAAGGAATTATCATGTTTATTGTTGAACTGACGTTACACAATGCGATGGAGCGCATGCGTGTCACATTACCCGATAAAACTCGGCAAACAGTAATCGAAACTCAGTGCAAATATTAGAGCAATTAATTTTACTGAATGTCCGCATTATAGCCATATTTTATAATCACTACATAAGCGACTAATAGGCACGGCTTCATGCGCATGCAATTCAGCCATTTACTGGTTTTGAAGCGGTTACCACAGCATCGCACAGTAGACATTAATCGAAATGCAGAAGTAAACGAAAACGCTTTAGAGATAACGATAAATTGGGGTCATTGAACATGTTTGCCGCATGAAGAAATGCAGGTGTTGAAAGGAAGTAGGCATCGAGAAGTGTGCCAGCTGGGCAACAAAGCAAAAATTGAAAAAGGATTTAATGCGAATAATTCAAAATGATAGAGTGCAAGTTGCTACTAAAATGGATAAAGGTTGTTTGCCATTAGTAGGCTTCGCGCACTTAACCGACCGAAATTCCGTTTGAGAATTTATCGATAACACTTTTTCATCAAGTATCTGTGAAGATAGATCAACTTACTGGTTTCGAAACTCAAGCTTTGGCGGCTCATACAACGCTATAAGGTGAAAATATGTGAGACGCATGTTGCAACCTCAAGCTAAGTGATGCCTAGGCAGTTATGGCTAATCTAGCTTTGATAGAAAAAGAGGCAAAATAATAATATTTTTAATCAATGGCATTGCTAAGTACTTCATAAGTTACCAGCATCCGTTTTTTCATAATGCCAAGAACCATTTTCCCCACTTATTCAAGATAGGCAGCGTTTAACTTGATAATGCTGTAAAAGTTCCACTAAATTAAAAAACACGAATCGAGTACTATCGCCTAATATTATGAAATGTATAAATATATGTATGCATGCTTTATTAACAGTTTTATTATTTCCGAAAATAAACAATTTCATTTTGCATGTCAGTCACATTCCATTGCAAAATTTGCATTCCATCAAAGTTTTGCCGGTTACATGTGACTTAAATGTTGGTCCCTTGGCAATACTTTTCCATCCCTTTCTTCTTCCTTGATAGATTCCTTTGAAATGTGGTAAGAAATTGCGCAGCTTGAAAATATATTTTAAGTTACTTTGTAGTCGCTGCACCCTATGGGTGTGGTTCATTGTCAATCACAATCTACCTTTCATGGTTGCTACCCACAGATCATCAAATGTGTTTTCGCAGCACATTTGGTAATAAATGTATAAGTAATGGCCGCACTAGTAATGTTTTAGAAGACAATAAATCCTTCGCTTACAAATTTTAGGGTAAGAAGGAGAAAACGCCCCTGATGCGCTCCAAAAATTGCGATTTGGCTTAAGGTAAATTTTAAAATTGGCCTACGTTTTTGGCAAGACGAATGTATTGTTCTCACTTTCCTAGTAGATCATACCGTAAATAAGCCCGGCAGCAATCGCTTTCCACTTTAGTAGCAAATAAGCGCTAAGCAGTTTGGATATTATAATGGAACAATAAAGTTGCACCTACCTCTGAATTTTTTATTTGGTGATTAGTGAGAAAACAATAGGATTTGCCGCTACAAATGCGAACACGCGGTCGAACAGCGGAGTTTTTGGAGAGCATAACACCAACCTATTCGAGGCCTTTATAGCTACGTGCATTTGGGCACGCATATAGCCTTAAGCCGGAGGAATTGGCGAAGCGACAGCAGAAGTTGTGCCCGCTCACGGAATAAGGAGGTTTGAACAGCAAGAGGCGTTGAGTTGGGTACAATTCACCACGTCACCAACAGGAAGATGGTTAAATTGGCGAGGTCATTAGCAAAGCACCGGTGACTGGACTCGAACCCGCACATTCCTGTTTAGGAGGCAGACACCCTATCCATTAGGCCACACCGGTCCGACTAGCAGGTTTCTCTCTTGTCAGCTTCCACCCACTGCGTTTTGGTCAAGTCCCTCTGTCTCGAATTCGCTACGCACTATTGCGTCAGCATGACTCCCTCAATACCGACTTCTCTGCCTCGGTCTTTCCAACTATGTTACACATCATTTTCACCGCAAATTCTATCGTTTGATCAGTACAACTTAACGAATTCCAACTCTTATTCTTTGCGGCCCGGCTCGTTACATTCGTAATTAGATTATTTGTTTTATTCCAGTTGTTGATTTTTCCAACATTTTCTGCAGTTTCATTAATATACACGCTTGAAGGAATGCAACGCTTCAAAGCAAAGTTTGCTGTAAATTTCCGTACTTGTGGATTGAATGTGCTTGAAGGACTGCCTCTGCTTGATTTGCTACTGACCTTTGCCTCTACAGCCTGCTTCGTGCTGACACTGGTTGCTTTTACCCTTTCGGAGAATTGCTGCGTATGTTTTGATGCCACAGCGTGACCGATGTTCTGCCGCCTGTATTAATTGCAACTGTTAATGAGGGCTCTTATACATTGGGCCATTCTACACTGTATTCGAGTCCACCGCTATGATACTTTTGATCTTATTAAGGCTGCATTGATACTCGGAGGGTTCCTCTTGCGATACGTTTCCAGATATTATTGCTATCCTATTTCGATTGTAAACAACTTTCACCTACGCTCTATCGTAGAAGCTTGCATCTGTTACTAAGCCTGAGCAGCGGATGCGCATCTTTTGACAGCAGTGTTTTCTAAACAAAAAGCGCACAAACGCTGTGCTGTGCTACCAAGCCTTATTCAAGCGACTAGCAATACTAGGTGTCCGATATGAGGACGTGGGTTTTCGATAATAATTAGGATTCTCAGAGGTCGATGACAGACAAGGGTTCTGAGGCTCACTAGTTGAGCACTCAACCAGCTGGCTGAGATCGTTGAATTTTATTGCCTGCCATAATATTTGAATCGAGAGGTTTTATATCTAAAATGCCAAATTCTCGTAGACGTACTTTGTGCTATTTGGCTGCTGGAAGAACTGCACTCCAGCCCACATAGAACGAAAGGATTAGGGAGGCACTATCTTCTATCATATGTCATTTTCCAACCCTAGTTAGTCTTTTAATCCCATGCATTTGTTCTCACTTTACTGGATTGTGAGCAATCAAAGGCTGCATAATCGCATATTGGATTTAGCAGACAGAATGTGTGGTCCCCATATATTGCATTGGAAAAGGAAACAGCAATAGGCACGGCTGACTGTCATCTCCCTGCACGTGCATCCACCACAACGCCGAAATTCTCACCCAACGGCAGACAAGGGACAATAACTTTTCCTGATTGAATAAAATGACACTTCTGCTTTACGAGGTCAATCGCAACCAATCTACCCAGTTTCCAGCATGCGCAGATGACATGGCATCTCGATCTGACAGAAAAGCGGTGTCCTAGATCCCATTTTAAGGCAAACAGTGCCTTTTATGTAAGCAGCTGTAACATTAGAGCTGTGGATTCTAGCCTTGCCTACAAAACCTCACCTGAGGCATAATAAAATGCGGTCGAGCTAAAGCACGATCATAGCATTTGTAAAAGAAGGAAGTTCAGAAATAAAACCCTTCACGTCTACTGGCTTAACGCAGCTTATGCTTGCTCACTCCTTTCTGCAGCCCTACCAAGTAAAGAAAAGAAGCGTTTCATATCAGCATAGTTTAGTTCTGAAAGTCTTAACTTAGGCGCCTTTGATCGTTTGGTCAAATCTCTGAGTAATTCGCTGACACAGACTACCCAAGTCAAATGATGCAAGAGAGGGATGGTCAAAAGGGAAACTAGAGTGCTTTAACTTAAGTAACTCATGCAAAGCGGTTCGTATTGCTTGTAAATGATGCCGCTGGAAGAGCTTCTTGGTCTTAAAGCTGCGCGGAATGTAGAAATTTGCGATTCAAATGCTGCCAGCCATAGGCATTTGCGCGTTTTGATTGGCTGCAACATGCCTGCACTTGTATGGTCTTACGGTGAGATCATGAGTAGCGCTTGACGCCATCAGAGGCGCTACATCGGAAAATTTTACAGCCTCCTCTGCCAATCCCTAGGTTCAAATTGTCATTTTAAACCTAGCATTTAATGCTGAATCACATGCAGGTAATTAAAAAACCCTCAATCGCTAAACCAAAAAAGGGTGAAATGCTTATGGTGAGCAGTCAATGTTATCAGATTCTATTTTATTCAAAAATGTTTCAGAGGCCATCTGTTCTCTTTTAGAGGGCAGGAAAAGGTACAGCATCTGCAGGAGAAGAGGCTATGCTCAGGAATTTGTCGGTTGCATTTGCAAGAAATTCGCTTTATCTTGTCGTTGGTCACCCAAAGCCAAAGTCTAAATAAATGCTTTGCTATTTTTTGAAGTGAGCATGATACAACGGCTTAAGGCTGTCCATTCAGCCCCTACGAAAAATCGCACTAACTTCGAATGCTGCAGTTGTGATGATAGTTGCGGCAATTCTAGGCTCTAGCAACAACAGAATCAAAGGTTAACATTTGTACCAGTGCTGGATTCTAGACGAAACCAGCCGAAGATCCTGAAGGCACAGATTTTCTAAGTGACTGAGCGATCCAAACACTGATGCGCTGAGTGTTGATACCCTGATCATTACTTGGCCTACCACCTTAATGTTGGAAGAATAATAATTTTATGGGAAGTGAGGGCAACGACACCTTGAAGAGAAGGTGGATCACGTGTTAGTAGTGTATTGCTCTAGTCTAACTCACCTTGCCAGCACGTAAAGCAGTAAGCCATGGAAAGGGCACAGAGGAAATAATGAAGGCAGAGCCTGCATTTTTAAAAAAACGCTAAGAAAAGACTGGCTATTACGTGTGCAATCAGCTGAAAGCGGTTTCAGATTTGTGCTGTGCAAATTGAGGCCTTGTATTGGAAAGGTCGGCTATTAGATGCCATCCTGCATCTCCGTCTCTTCTTGCGAGTCATGAGGGTACAATCGTTTCCAGTGGTACTTGAGGCGGTGGCATTGGCAGTGGCATGAACCGCAGCGGAGGCGGCGAAAATGCAACCGTATTAAAGTTTACGTCACCAAACAGCAAATACATTGAGAAGCACCCTATGATTTCCTCAGATTCTCTTCTTTTTATGGTGGGAATCGAGGAGGCCTTTATTATTTTTATGCATGGCGTAGGAACCATGGGAATCCTGATGCCCCCGGTTTGCGCGTTGGTAGGTGACTGCTGGCGGGTTGTCGGATGTGCTCCGTGGTTGCCGGCTGCACAGATTGGTGACGGCGGCACAATAGGAACTACAAAAGAGGAAGAATTCATTGATGACGTTGGAGACAGAACACCCGCATACCGAAGAGCCATCATCATCATCATCATCATCGTTGCTGACTTTGGCAACGTTGTCCCCTTCCCAACTGATCTGCCAGTCGTTGTGGTGGCAACTTAGGGAGCCGCTTTTGAGGCTAATGCAAAACGAACATCCTTTATAACTGCTAGTCCTGAAGAGTCTTTAAGAAGTTCTCACCTTAATCCATGTAATCTGAACGATCCTCTACTTGGATTTAAATTGAAATTTGCAAACAAGGATTGCGATACAGGAGCAGGTATGACTAAATTAGGACGAAAGTGCGATCTTCAATTGACCAAGTAGCAGTCTATGTATCTATAAGAACTTTGAACTGAACTAAACTACCGATTAATTAGTCGTATAAAGACAATTGATTGTCCCCGGAGGACTGGTCTAATCATCCCGCCTTTAACAGTTTCATCGTATAATAGCAACTTGGCAGAACATGAGTGATGTTCCAGAAACATCTGTATGCCCACACAAATTGCCCCTTATCCTTGACCTACCCTTTTATTTTACTTACACTTATCCGTATGTGCACGCTCTTCCTTGAAGACAATCATTTTTGCTAAAAGCTGTCAGCGTTCGAGAAAATTTTTACGAATTTTGGGACTACACCTCCATGTGTGGAAATCACCTTATAATCATGAATTGGTTCCCTAGACAAATGAAATTAGTCACGAAAAATCATGGTGGTTTCACCCATTAACTCTAGCTTTGTAGAAAAGTGAAGGGATGAATGAAAAGTTAGTGAACTCAACTGCCGCCGCTGCGCGTCTTTGCTTAAGCCACTTAGCTGCAAGCGAGTGTCTTAATATCGCGTTGGATGCGATGCTTAGCCATGACGGCGCGCGTGTTTATCTACACTTCTCTGTCCTTCCTTGCCACCAAGATGTACAGACTTCAAATAAAGCAGGATGACTATACGCTTCTGTGTGTTTTCTTAAAGAAATATATCGATCATGGGCAATAAGTAGTCCGCGTGATAGAATTGATTATGTGCACTCTTTTCCGATGCATTTGTCTTCTCGCCTGGCAGATTAGAGTCTCACCCAAAAAAATCGTCAGGATTTTATGCCCGTACACAATTTCTCTCAATGCTTTGACACTGAGCATAGGATGTAATGCCGTATGTTCAGTAATCTGTTCTGCTTCTAACTTACAGATACATAGGCTCTGCCAGTGCTTAGTTCAAATCCGCATTTCTGCATCTTTCAATATAGTCAGCAAGATAAACACGTACCTTCACAAAATGAATAGGGCAAATAATGGTGTAACCCGCCCTCAATGCAAAAATTTTGGTCAAAAAAGTGATTGTGTCGACGTGTACGATTCTATTCTGCTATCGCCCATAACTTGATGTAGTTTGTACAAAACGCTGAACACAATGCGCTATACTCTGATGTGGGCATCTTATGATGGGTGGCTGGGCTTTGAGAAACTTTTGACACAGCGCAGAGTGAATGTAGAAGATTATAAAAAAGCAGGGATGGGAGAATATTGAGGAATGTGGAAGACATGCTGAGAGCTGCCGCAGCAAACGGACGTTACAGTGATCATCAAAATTAATTCAATTGTTGCCTCTAACTTCATTGTTACCTCATTTGTCGCGACATATACCCATGTGTCATGTATAATTAATAAATGTTAACAACCGGAAAAATTCGCCACGCTCATTAGGTAAAAGCGACAACAATTTGATGGTCCTGCGCTTATGCGTGTAGCAGCATCTTGAGGCAGAATTTAGCCGTGGAATTAGCTACGTAGGCATCAAGGATTCGAATGTAACCAGTCGTCATTGTTGCTAGAATGGCTACGAAAATGGATGTGGCTCATGTCAAGATAAGATTAACCATGGTTTGCCCCACCACTTTGCTGCTAAATAGCACTAATTTTCTGGATCTAAAGTCTAAAATAACTGGGCTTCTTTCTGCGTTACTTTCTCGAAGCCATCTCTAAATGCAGTGTGCAAAAGTTGATTTTTGTGTCAAAAATTCACCTAAACCAAAAATTGATATATCTTATCATGCTTGGCAAAACACTAAAATAGGGTGTTCACATGAAGGGGAGTTGAGGTTGCGTACTTTATTCATGCGCAGAAAGCTGGTGCTGCTTGAAGAAACGCCATAGGAAGACGTATCCTAGCAAAATTGGCCGAGATCTCTTTGACTACCTATCTTCTCAGTTTGGATGACAGAAGGCGGGGCTTTGATGAACGGGTATAAGGAGAGCCAAGAATATCAGTCAGCAATCGAGATGAAGATTGGTGGCGGTGAGAATGATTTGATCAATTTTTCCGGTGAATTATCCTTTGGGGTTGACACGCTGGGATTCAATCAATCCATAATAAATCCGCAGTATCATGATTTCACTCATCTAGACAGGCTTAATATGACACGTACCCATGACAAAATCCATAGCAGTAGCGTAGAAATTGAAGTGAAGCCCGTTGAAGCAGACATGGAATCTGGTCATTAAGAGAAGCCAGAAGACTGCAAAATTGTTTTGGCATGGAATATGGTCTGCAGAATTGTCTAAAAGTTGAGGCTTATCACTGACATTTTAGGGACTTCCCTGAGATCGCTAATTGCTTATCCAAGGACAACTGAATGCATCGGAAGTCATTCAGGTTGATGATTATCGGTTGTAGTTTAACAAAATAGAGAGCTACTGCTCCTCTATTTGGAACAAATAATTGATTCGCTTGCGCCAGATATCGGTAAAATACTTCTTGGTCCCAAAATGGAAGCGTACTTTACAGAAAACCGAACCGTTGATAAGCGCCTTCGCTATTATAATTAATGCCAATGACTTGAGAGTGGCTACTTGATTCGATAAAAGGCTATATTTAATTTGCTTGTACTCGGCAAGGCATCGCTCGTAAACATCTTCTCTTGTTCTTAAGTGTAGCCCATGTTATGCTCCGTTGAAAGCGTGACCATTTTGCAAATGATCAATGCACGTGAACATTGCGTGCTACATAATTAGCACTGTATGAGTTACGGGTGGTTTGGAAAACGTTCCTATTTCCGGTCGTCCGTAAAGCATATGGCAGTAAATAGAAATGTCAAGGAATGATGTCGATGCAAACACGAAGTAAGTTCAAGCAGGGAAACGGATAAATTTGACCAAGAATTTTTGTGAAATACGTGTTTTAAGAAGCATTTTATAGCTTCGAAGGTACATCAAGTCCTCTAAATCATTGTTTGTTGAGGGTTAGTCAAAGTTTATTAGGAAGCACAGGGGTAAAATATTAAAAATATGCTGCCTGAAATAGAAATGACCCCGTGGTGGTATAGTGTGGCTATGCAAATGTCTTATTCTCTTTTGTGAATTTAAATAAAGACCAGTGAACCACAGGTTTGTGTATGAATTAAGAAGCTCCTTGTCACTCAATGTTTTAGCCACTTGATGCATTAATAATCAGACTAGTAAGACTGAATAGAAGGCAAGCGCTAGTTCAACAGTGACAACTAATTATTTTTATTCAATATAAGCATTGCTTTCACATTGTTTTTAAAAACGTTATAAGGGCATACAGCAAGCAAATGCTGTGATGATAATGCCTGTGTTCACAAATGGACTGGAAGGGAGTAGTAATGATAAGTTTTATGGCTATGGCACCAACAATTTTATCATAGTATTTCCGTCTGGCCCATGCCACAAATGTAGCATGAACGCGATGCACTCCAATGACACAGACTTGAGTGCGGTAAAATGAAATTTACATTGCGTGGCCATATGCTATGATGTTTAAATGAACCGAGTTCGTCCCTTCAAAAGGGCGATTACGACTCCACTAAAGGGTACCAGGGAATTAAGTCTTAAATAAATGGGTTATTTTGGGATTGTGAGAGCATTCACAACACTGATTTGGACTTCTGCGTTTATTTTCTCTCATATGGCTGGGAATTTCGATGTAGAAAGCAGCCATCTTTAAGCCGGCATGGCTGCTTTCGTTCACTGCCTTCAATTCACCAAACGAGGCAACAGAGAAAACAATCAGCTCTTAGAGAATGAAGATCACAAGCACTTGCGCAGTTCATAAGCATCTCTACGACATGGTTAGATCGATGGAAGGTACAGATGAATATTCACTTAATTTTTCTGTTGTCCATAGTGTTCTAGAAATCAAACCACTCTAAGGATTCTCAGAAATCGCACAAAATCGCAGTGGCATGGAAGATGAAGAATTAGCGTGCGGAAATGCAGAGGTCAAGCCAGTTTCTAAAATGCAACCAGCTGACGATTACTAATTAATTACTATTTACTGATTATTATGGCCAGAATTTTGCGAATTTAGAGTGGCACGGATATTTGTAGTCTACAGGTGGCTACTGTCTTGACATGCACAGCTATGATTTCCAATGTGACCGCTACCACGATCCAATTCACTCTATTGCAAAAAATAAAACGATCCTGTGGTAAGCGTTTAAAGAGAGGGCAATGCGAACTCTTTATTAAGGGAACAATTTTGAATCACATTGCCTGCAATTTATGATTCCAATGGTCGGATAAACTACTACTAGTTAAAGACTTAAAATGCCGGATCCCACCCAAAGCTGTTACAAAGTCTCAGTTTTCCTAAATAAGTTAATTCTTTTTTATTCCAAAGGCATGATATCACCAGAAGAATGTTCAAATATATGCCATGATCTTGCCAAGTCAGTGTGTCAAATGGGTCAATGCCAGGTGCAAAGACATCCATTCAAATCCTTTTAATATACTTATCTATTGAAGTATTAAAGTGTTCATAAATTTTTTATATTTGATTTGCATCACTAGCAATAGTGGCTACAAATCTTTCTAGATATGATCAAGTGTATGCACATTCAACAACCACCTGAAATTTTTGCAGATCGAGGATCAGAAAATGAGGAGAAAACATGCCTTATTTTGCCCCATTTCCTTTTTTTCTCATGAGAGGAGTCAGAGCAAGTTTTTAGTAGGAATGAAATCTTATTGCAATGTTTAATGGTTATGTAAGTTCTTGTGCATTAAACTGTAGCAAAACTGAATAGTTAGAGGGTCTCATGTTCTTTCCCCACATTTTTCCAACAATATATTCGCGAGTTTTAATAGGTGTCTTTCACTACTTCCTGGCGCTAGTTTCTAGCACCCACACGACTACATGTTCAATAGACTATAAGCATGCATCTAGAAATAAAGAAAGCTAGATCATAGCTTTAAAAGACAGGAGCTTTCGCAGGCTCGGAGCACGCACCAGCTTAGATCTAGTTAAATACGATTGATAAATGGTTCTGCTCACTAGTTGCGGCCAAGTCAGCGTGATTATTTGGTCTCATTCGGTTGAAGGGATTGATAGATTGCAACTTCTTTCAAAGCCGCGACTTTCCTCATAAGTTACAATACACTATTTCTACAAAGACTTACAAGCACAGTATTTGAAGTTGCCAAACTTTTGTGACTAAACAGGAAGTTGCCTTGCGAAATGCATGCCCTTCATCACCAACGTTTGAGTAGCCTGCATAGTGTTCCAGGGTCGAATGCTTTGTGTCATTTTAAGATTCGACTCACAAATCATGACATTTTGTGGTGTAAAATATATCAACGATCCAGACAATCAAGTGAAAGGCGGAAGGAATGGATTACCTTTCAGCCAGCATGTACTTTGTGAGCAACTCTTGCTACTCATTAAACCTAGTAGTAGTTTATTTCGCAAAAAGAAAAGTGGAAAGCATTTTAAAGTAGAAGCTGATAAAGGCCATCCAGAGGTTTTACGCAAGTGCTGTAATTGCGAAAACGCCCAACGTTCACTACACCCTACCCAAAATATTAAATGTATGTGGGCTCACTTGGAGTGGAGGTTGAAGCACTTTTAGTCCTTGCATTTAAAAGACCACTACGCCGAACCGTGACCACGGGTGTCAAAGTAGAGCCTTACAGTTTTGAAATACACAATGACACGAATTTCAGATAAGTTTATATGAAAGTGCTCGCACTGATCAAGAACGTTAACTACAAATTCTCCCCTGTGGCTAGTAGTATCCTGTCTCACAGAGGCAAAATGTTTTGCAGTTTAAAGCTTGCTCACCTCTGTGCACCTTCCTTTCTGATGCCAAATCTCAATCAAAATATTTTGCAGATTGTATTACAAGCTTTTATTTCGACACTGATGGAGTTCCTGGTAAGTTGTCGAGCTAAGCGATGAAAAAATATTATAGCCAAAGCTTCATCAACTTCAAAATTTTTCCCTTTACCTTGTTGCTCTGTGGCTGTGCTGAATTAATGTATGGTAAATGAGCATCAATACGGGTTTCTTTGCATTGATTTTGAAAAATAGTCACTGTAGGAGGTATGCTATAGCCGCAATCTTGCACCATCCAACTTGGCAGGGTATGAGCAGTTACAAGAAAAATTAACGAACAAGTACAACGAGGTGAATACAATAGCAAAATCTACACGGGTTAGTGTGTCGTACGTCAGCGTGACTCCTCGAATGCCGGCCAGCGTTTTTCTCTTGCTTATCGCAGACGTTGCCTTTTTTAATCTCCAAGTGAAAGATACTGCCCACAGAATTCCATTTCTTCCTTATGCTGTTTTTCAAGTTAACCTTCTGTCATGGTTAGCTGCATCTTTCCGTCCAGATGTCCTATTAAACTTTTGCATTCACTAATTGCAGCAGGTAGACTTTGCGTGTTAATCTAAATGTTGAAGTCAATGTCCGGAATGGATATGGCTCGTGCTTCCATCTACACATAGACTTTTGTGTCCACCATAAATTTTGCACTTCTTTAGCATGTATTTGATTGCAGGAGGGCATAGACTTGATTTCCATCTTCACTTGTGAATTCTGGTTGGGAAGATTACCACAACGTAGTGTCGATAGACTCATTTGCAGTAAAAGTCGGAGCGCAACTAATCTGTGCACTCCAAAAGAGCAACACTTCCAAACGCTGTTAATGTTGGTACAGGCGGCCACCGGAAATTAGGTTTTGACGGAACTTGTAGTTTCTAATTATATAACGCCACCGGTCTTGGATGAGAATTTCTATGAAATGAGTCGCGTCTTTTAGAATATTAGCAGCATATTTCCCTAAGTCTAATATTATCCTGTTCCATGGAGACAAAACGATTCATTTTCAAAGATAGCTAGCCTCAACCAATAGATCGTTGAGTGACTTTATGACCTCTCTTTTTGATGTTAGATGAACCGGCAATAATTGTGCTGAATACCACCACTATGTAGGCTGAGGCAAAATTTTGACGAGATTTCTACATGCTTCTCACCTAGCAATGATGGAGTTTGTCGTGTGCTAATTTATTCAATGGCAAAATAATGGTACTTCAGAGGTATAAAATTTTCCAAATAATTCCTTCAAACGTTGCCACACTGCAAGTGGTCTGCAGCATTGTTAGGTAAATGAGTATCAAGGCGGGTTTCGCTGCATCGATACTAGAAAATAGACGTTTTATTTAGGACTGTAGGACTCTATCTTTATTTCCCCCTTGAAGCTTACCTATTCTGCCTTCAATAAAAGTCACTTTTCCTTCCGACTCAACTTTATAGTTTATGGTTAGATATGCAAAAGCACTGCAAGCGTAGTTAATCAAAATGAGTCTTAGAACGAAATAGATGAAGTACAAGTGGTTGCATAGGTGGTTAGCCTCTCGAATACCGACTAGCATTCTACCCGTGTCTCATCATAGGTGCCATCATGTTCTCCTTTCAATATAGGCTACTCCTGCAAGAATTGTCTCCCTCATCCGCGTTATTCTTTAGCGCATCTCATCATTTAAATGATCTTATGAAGCCCTCGCTTTCACTAAGCGCGGCTGCGAAACATTATATTGTTTATAATTTTAAAAGCAGTAATAAGAATAGATATAATTTGTGCCTCATTCGACGTGCTGACGCTAGTGTCCGCCATTAATTTCTGCATCCATTTGCGTGAATTTTAGTTAAAGACAGCATTGTTCCATTGCAAATTCTAATTGAAACCCAAGTGACAGTTCTAAATGCACCTTAGTGTGGACAGCGGGGTCATGCCTCCCTTGAAGACCTGACTAACAGTTTTAGGCTATATCCAATGCTTAAAATTGTTGGTCCATTTCATCTAGAACATGTAAGGCAGACTTATTTTTTACTTAAATACATAAAAGCGCCGAAACTGCGGCTTGAGTCACTCATTTGGCTAATCCTTTTGCTTTGTTATTATTTACTGAAAAGCAATAGCAGATGTCAAGCTTAGTTCGTTTCTGACTTAAGTTGGCGATTGTATAGCTTATCCTGAAGAAGTCAATCGACGTTTACTGACTCGACGTAAGCAGGCGGATGAGCTTACAAGTTTGCTACCAGATAGAACCGTTAATGAATAGTCTACTCTTAATCGTAGCTCCTCAAAACACAGATGGTGGTTGTCTCTTAGACCTGCCAAATCTGAGACCAAATACTCAGACTCGGCTATGAACGTTGTGAGAAGCGGTCGCGAATTTCTCTATGCTGACTCAACTCTAACGCCCTCGAGACTTTACCTCCGTATAATCCATAATCTCTAAGGTCACGATTATTTTTCATCATTATGTAACATTACCTTGTTGCATTAAAGCAAAGCAGTTTGTTAGAGCTTAAATTCAGCTCACCCCTGTTAACACTTAATGCTTTCCATGGAGCATCCTGACGAGTCTCTAGCTAAATTTCTGCGTCTATAGATTGTCGGTGTTAAGGATTTCATGCAAATTGTCATCACTTATGGCAACGCCATTGCCTTCTTTGTAATAAATGAAAACATCCTCAAACTTACTCGACGGAGCGAGTGGTGGAGATTAGATTTGGATGCAGGATGGTTTGCCTTTGAAAAAGGCTTGCATGGCTAAATAACGTTTCAAATTTTTTAACGATTGTCATGCAGACCTCATGTTCAGGAAAGCCACTTTGCATTCTAAATTAAACTTTATTAACGCTGATTGAATGTGACTACTGTACGGACGCATGTAATAGCTCTTTGAAACAAAAGTAGCCATGATATAAATGATCAGCACTCCACTTTGAACCACTAATTTATTAAATTAATTCAACCCGAATGCATATCTCACCGGTCAAGTTTTCCCTTAAGACTTAAAGAGAAGGGCTTGTTTTGAGAGCAAAAATTATGGATACAGAAACAGGATACAATGGTTGCGAATGGGTGTAGCCTTAAAAGCAACTTTTGTTACCCTGTCTTTTCCGAGTGTGAAACAAGGCAGTACGTTCTTGTTCGTCTTTGCTGTAATTGGACAGAGAAAGTGACGTACACAGTCTTCCTCAGAATGCAAGGACGTATATCTTATTTGCCAGTGATGACTCGTCTGTTCGAATGGAATTACATTTCAATTCAATTTGGTAAAATGTGTGCTAATTATGACTGGACAGCATTTCATAGCAATTTCATTGAAGCCTAATTGCTAATGAGAGATGACGCTTGCCCTTTGTCAGATTCTTTCCATTGATACATGATCCAGGTTAATTGCATGACAGCGATCTCAATTCAGCACTATTTGACCATCTACATGGATCCCATTCGGATGCGGGAGACGAGGCTGGGAAATGGAGGTGGAAGTGTTGCATACATTTATCTAGTTTTTCACAGCGTGGTATGCTATTGTGATCATCGCGTCGTAGCTAGAATTTCTGCATAGTTGAGCGTGCGAATTGGATTACCGGTAAACTTATGATCACAGGCAAAGTCTTATCAAAGTATACGCATTAAAATCAGTTAGCAACTGACTTTAACAAGTCTCACCAACTAGCTTTTTGCGTTTTTTCCGTCAGTAGAGATAATCTGTGTGGAATTATGAGTCTAATTTCCATGGTTTGTTCTCCTTAAGCAGAACGCTATTAAGCGTTAATTAGTTCATCTTGTCAAAAAAGGAAAATCAATTCCAAATAAGTGCTTGTGCATGTCACAGAATAAATCCTGCTCTTTAAATTTTTCCCAAATAAAGGATAGAGACTTATCGCTTTCTTATAATTGGCACTTAACTGCGCTTAATTTGGGGCTAAGAAGCTCATTATGATCTTTAATGCCAATCAATTACTCGAGCAATACGTATATGCTTGTGCCATAAATCGGATGAACAAATTTTTAAAGTATCTTGAATACAAGGTGTCACCACACAGATCCTGCCAGGCGCATTTTGATCGCGGCTCAAAGATGGCATCCTTACATCAAACCAAAAAATATGTTAGATGCTTCAAGCTGGACATGAAAATGTCGTAACGTCAAGTAATTTTACGTCTAACGTCCTCCTAAACTAGTTTAGATGGTAGAGTGCATGCGTAGATAGAAGTGTCTTTGCCTTTTGTACAAGACGAATACCGAGATGGTTTCACACGAATCGTGTGAAGAGGATTTCTAGTGTGGTTGAATCCCGAGGGTGTGTTCCTGTAATCTGCATTAGAATTTCCTTGCAAATATAGGACGTTTATTACCAACAGTGATTACCCATCACCATGTTTGATTCTTTTCACACTTCCCTTTCTATATTCGGGCTAACTTGCTTCCTCAAATCAATAAGAATTGCTCGAGATAATGCTGATATTGCCGGAAGCCGAATCAAAGATACCACAAAAGGTCCGAACCACATTTTTGTCCTACTTGTTCTTAGGTCAACCTCACGTGGATGTGAATTTGTCCGCCCTAAGAAAATAAAATAAGTGTCACATCAGATGCCATTCCACTGATTTTGTTAGGCGACACTATCAAGTTCGGCAGCTGACCTAAGAGTCTTATCCATCGTAGGCCGCGTTTATACACCAAATCATCACAAAAGGACATTCCATCATCCATTTATTGAGTAAAGCCATATAAAACCAACAATAATATTAGCAGTCCCTTTTAGTTTATGACGAACGTGATAAAAATCGCTAGTTTTGATACTAACTGGGCCAATGTTATGTAGAAAGTTAACTTGCTCATCCATAACGTAAAAAACGAGGCGCTGACCCAAAGGTTGTGCAGACTCATGGGCTTGTCCAATCAGATGTCTCATTCTCTCATTGATCACTCCCGACCAATAATGCTCTAGAGCGGGAGTTGTGATTCATCCATTAGCGAATAAGCGCTTAGAATATGGGCAACGGACACACCAAAGAAATGTATAAATATCAAAGCTGTGTAGCAGCAGCACCACTCAGTTCCAAATTTCGTGGTGGAGCGACACGTAGCCCTGAATCGTTCATTGTATGCATTTCTAAACGCATGGATCGTAAAGCGGAATCAGCCAATTCTAACTCTAGCGTTGCATCTCAAGTTCAGGAGGAGAGAAGTTCCAGTGAGTGCTTTAAATTTATAGTGTCCTTGTCAAATGGTATATTCTTAGGGTTATACACTTCGTTCATTTATGAAACCACCCGGGTTCCGCGTGCATCTGCCAAATTTTTCCCTTCCCTGACACTTTGTAGTTTAATAATAAGATAGTGATAAGCAAGAATTTAATGCTAAGTTGTTTGTATGATGGCAGACTTAGCAGTCTTGCAACCATCGCAAATGCAGATGGCACTAATATACTGCCGTGTCTAAAGAAAATTTGTCATATTCTATTGTTTATGTGTGCGGAGTTGGCTAAGCTATCTTCTTCACTTGTTAATGTTTTGGCGGTACTCTCAAGAGAGCCACGAAGGGCGGAATGTGCCCCATCCCCTTTTTATCCACCCCAGTTTGTTAGTAGTACACACCCAGCGAAGTGACATTTGAAAATTATTCCACTTTTTGATATTTAAATGCGCGCTCCTAGGTTAGCTCAACCAAGGCAATTTTTAAGGTCGCAACTAATTTTAGTGTGGAAAATTCATGACTGATTTCGCCAGTATTAAATAGGAAGGCCTGTCTACCACTGAAAGAGAGGGCATGCTATGCAAGTTTAAAAGCCATGAAGTTAGAAAATACTTTTCATATTTTCTTTTTCTCACTGACGTCATCTATGCTTTATTTTGCAATTACATTTAACTGAAACAAAGGTCGTGCTTTGAAACTCTTTCGGCCAAAGAGAAACTAACCCGTCGAATCTTGCAGATGGAATTTCCTCAGTAACCGTAAGTACTTGAAATTGGGCTGCAGTACAGTCGTGGCCTATCCATGCCTTTTCGCATTTAACAACGACGATTACCTTTGATAGAACTCAGATAATTTGCCGCCGAAAGCGGCTACTGGTGCACCTTTCAATGCCTCTACTCAACGGCTACGCGTCATCATCGAATCCAAGTTCGACTTCAGCTGTGATCTCTCTCGGAGTTAATAATATTGCACAGCTTACTACAAATTTCCAAATAAATTGCCCCATGGCCGTTACTGCTCCACTTGGTAGTGACCTCGGCTATTGTCTTCCGACGCTACAATCCGTAAGCACATTCTTTTGAGGATTAGCTAAGAAAATTGTGCTTCTGCTATATGCGTAAGGCCTTGTTCACTCGCTGACGACTCAAATGCTTCTGAAGGTTACATATGTAGGCAAAGGCTAAGATGAAAGGCTGTTCTGCCATTACAGGGTCCCGCAGCAGTTGCACAGATCCTGCCAAGTGCAGCGATCTTGTCCTCAGTATGGCCGATTCCTGCAGCAGTTGCTATAACCGACAACGCTCAGTTAGCCATCAGCAACACGATCGCTGTGCTAGGAGCTAATTACGAGGCCGCAAAATACAATCCCTTAGTGAAGCAGTCTAATTCATACATGGTGGCTCAACACAACTCACAGCAGCTCATGCTGCAGCAGCAACAGCAATATCTCGCTACTAAAGTACTTCAGAACAACCAATTTTACCCGAGTTGGAATGTGCAACTTACAATGCCAGGCACTCCCTATAACAGCGCAGGTGAGTTGTCGTTTGCCGTCCTTTGCTACGGAAGTTGTGTCTTTCTAGCCATTCACAATCATGCATTAATTTTAGCTACCCGCCCACCTGTGTGCATCAATCCCCAGTTTGGATATGGTGAGCTTATGCTTCTCCTTTTATTTGCTCATACTTAAAAACCTCCTAATGCATTATCTTCTTTTGCCTTCACCAGCAGTGATTGCTCAATGCCCCGCCAAAGTTGCAAACACCTCTCTTTACCAAGAACCCGTTGGACGGTAGTCAGTGAGAAGGGGCCCAAAAGGCCCCAACTTATTCATCTTCCATATCCCTCAGGAATGTGGTGAAAAGAATTTGCACGATCTGTTTTCACCATTTGGGCGAGTATTGAGTGTGAAAATAATTTTGGACAGAACGACGGACCAAAGCAAGGGCTTTGGTAGGTACACATGCTTAGTTAACTGTTCTTTATAATGTCACATTCTGTTTTGTCAGCTACGACAATACCGCGAGTGCGCAGAACGCGATACGCGCAATGGATGGATATGCTTTGGGAAGGAAAAGATTAAAAGTTCAATTAAAGCGCCTTGAAGGTAGATCTTTTATAAGCCCCAAGCATTAACGACTATTATAACTCATGCTAGTGTAATTTTAAGTGTTCTTTCCTTTTTTAGAAAACGATCACGAATAAAGAGCCTTGTCTTTTGACAATTTTACAGCACATCACGGTAGTCAATCCGATTTTAAATAGGTTAATGCGCTTAAAGATGAGTAAGCTATTGCATTGTTAGCATTTTGATCCATGACGTTCAATTCCGAATAGAGTTGCACAGGCTGTCGCTATTCTATCATGGTGTTTTGGATGTCGCTACTCAGTGTTTGCCTAAGTGCCACCTGATGCAGTGTATTTTTGTCCTTGCCAGTGTTGATTGTACTATTTTCTATGGTCTCGCTGTGTTGCATGACTATCAGTTATAGGAATTTTGGGTGGCTGCTTTGATAGCTTCTCCCACTTTTTGTAAGAAACGCAGCTTTTGCATTGAGAGTTATGCCCTGCATGGATTTTAAATATGACTTTACGCATATTTAGTTTAATGCAACGTTTCACGTAGGCATCAGCACTTTTCTCTCCCTTACTTCCGAATGCGCTAATTTGCACAAACGCCTTTATTTAGGCACGCGTTGCACGGTGCCGTTTTTAAATTTTTTCGTGCCTTACAATGCAATCCTTTTACTGTTTTAGATGACCAGTTCCTTTGTATCAATTGTCACGCCTATGGGAGATCCACTATATTCCTTCAATAAATATTTTACATTAATAATCCTTAACTTTAGAACAAGGTTATAAAAAGACATGCCTTTTTATAGCACGTTTATTAACTCAGAATGTGAAGTGCAGTTTATAGTGGGAAGTATGGAAGCTAAGAAGGAAGGTTGCGATGTTTGTGCTTGCTGTGACTTATTAACCAGTGTGAAAGTAACTTGTTAGTTATCCTCTGTAGCTCTTACATGGAAACGAATCACGAGCCAAGGATTAATAATTGAAATGAAAGTAGGATCTTCTTCGTTATAAAGAATGGGGTTCATTTTCTTACGCGGGGCATTTATCAAATGCAAGGTATTTTCTTCGGGTGACGTGTTGTGATCTCGTTTATCCCTCTGGTAAATTACGCAGCTGGTAGCCTTTTGATTGGTCCACCAGATCTAATCAACAAATTGTGTACTGCCCCTATAATACAGAGATTGACGTTTGGGTCGTCACTGCAATGTTTGAGTTGTTCCGTGGCTCATCCTACGTGTAATTTCGCTGCACTATGGCTGTGGATAAGATCGCTTGTTATGGATTAAATCGGAGAATTGTACGACCTGGTGCTTGACTCTGCATTCATAATCGCCACTGTAAGAACCACTCTAACTGGTGGGTTCGTGCAGTCGGTTATTGATGGTTCTGACGGCATGGCCGGGTTGGACAGGCTTTGATTACCATCAGTCAAGCAGATGGCATGAGTCAATGCAAAGCATCTTAGTTTGAGCCACGTCGGATGTGCAAAGAATACGTGGCTGCAAAAAGAGCAGCTACTATTTCCAATGCAGTTAGTCTTGTCAATGCTGGCGAAGTGGGATCGGTGATCTCTGGGAAGTTGGGCATAGTCAAGGCATCGATTGCCAAGACCTTAGGGTTAGGGTTAGAGGCGTCGTCTCTTTGTACCGTCACCTAGTCAGTACTCCGGATAACAGGAGCTGTGGATAAAAAACGTGAGACGACCTTTACGCGACCCCACCTAACCTTATAATCTATCAGAGTCTGTGAGCGTCTGCATCATTGTCCGTTTCAGCAGCTACATTCTCTATCTCACATCAGGATTCGGGTAAAGAACTACTCGACTTGCGGGCAGGAAACTTTAAGGTGAAGACATGAAAGGTGGCACACACCCTCTCAGACTGATTCCCCTTCTTATGATTCAGAATGTGCCATCCATTTAATGATTCAGTAGTGGGACAAAATATAAGCTTGTTTGACCCCATGTAATGAGAGCACTGGGTAAAGTCATAACCAGTTCTTAACTGTAAAGCTATGTTTTTCAATTACTTCCCAATAGCTCGAGTCTTCGCTGCATCATTGAGTGCAAAAGCAAATGTAAAGACAGCTTAAGATGACCGAACAACTTAAAGTGTCACAACATGTCAAAAAGCTAGTAGGCTTTCATGTCGACGTCTCTGGCCCATCTTTAGATATTTACGTCGCTGACGGTTCTGTGGAAAGGCAACAGTGACTAGATACGAAGCCGTAAGCGGGATATCATTTAAAATCTAAACTGGCCTTAAAGCACTGTGTGTAAGGTATTGAGCTCATTTGCCTCAATTGTGGTCCTTTTCCCCATTGACTTAATTGACGTAGTTAGTAAATGGCGGCATCGCACAAAACACTTGTAGCATAACCCAGGACTTTCGCTTAGTATTCTGCAATAGTACGTCTTTTATTATTGTTTGAACAACAGGCGCTGGCGAGGCATCATTAACATGAGCGGCATATACGGCAGGCATTTTTTTGAATGATTGCTGCCAATTTTGACCAAAATGACAGGAAACATTACGTTTTACCACCATTAATCGAATGCCGTCAGTTTACTACAACGTGGAAACGCATAGCACAGGCTCTTAATAAGACCAACGCGTAAATTTTGGATAAGAGCATCTCTAACCCTTTACTCAAGGCGGCAGAGATAATGTCACAGACTTTTGCTGTTCTGGCAATGCAGGTGGCAAAGCATCATACGATCCTGCGTCTACCCAGCCACTACCCCTGATGTCCTGCATTGTGACAGCTGGCGTATGTACTGTCTCGCCTTCAGTATGTGCTGCAATCATTCGTAGCAGTTAAGTGAAGCTTTTATTAAGCCACTATTTAATAATTTATCTTTCGCACCTTTTATTATGGCTACAAATTTAAGGTATCATAAATGCATTTCAGGGCCTTCCTGTTACGTCTTGATCCCAATTCCTTACCTGCGGCATTGAACATCGCAGCATTCGTTTGACGTAGCTTTAGAGATTCTAAACTCACGAATCGGCTGCTGTGGTTGGTTCGGTTTTGCTTCTTTGTATCTGTACTTCGTGTTATTTATTTATTAGACCCCAAGTTATGGGTCCCTTGTGCTTCAAATTCCATTGCCAGGGCTGCAAATGAGCGTAAGCATCAAAGCGGGCAAAGGGATAGGCACAGAAAACGGATCCTCACGTGATGTTACTCGTTAGAATTAGGAGCTTATCACGATGCCAGTGAGATATCACGTCTGTAACTCACAGCTATCAACGCTTGTCAATAACTCTCTGCACGACTCATACGACTTCGCACAATTGCACCAAAGAGGGACTCTCAGTGAGGTCGAATTAAGATGATCTGAGGAGTGTCCAAGTGCCTAAATTTCCCTTGATGATGATCTGCTCTTGTACGTTATCATAGACATGTTTTAATTACACATTCCAATCTCAAAGTGTTTCCATATTCACTAATGTACTCAAATTTACTAGATCTGAGCTTCAGTTATGCCTGCAACTCCAGTTGATTGTGCTGTTCTTGCGATTAATGGTGATTTGTCTCATTGCTTAGCTGTCACGAAAAATTAAACAATTACGCAGTCTAACTAGATTTCGTCAATTTCATTCTGTGACATTACAAAATGCAGTCAGTTATGGCGTGAATAAACATCACTCGCTGACTGATTGCAGGTCGAGAAGACATCGCGTCAGGTGGCATTACAGCATTGTCCCGGCAACCAAACCTCCGTCTGCTTACTCACATTAGAGTATCTCTCATTGTGAGCCCAGCGATAAGTTCTACTCGAATAACAGAACAGGGCCATGCATGCAGACATAAAGCCATTTTAGCGTGAATATAAATTCTGCAAAACTAAAGAGGTACACTAGTGGATATTCAATTCGTCGTGGAGAAGTCCATCTTCTTCTCAAGGGATGTAAATGCAGATGCAGACTTGGCCCAAAGGCTGACGCTTTGATTCGCAAGTTTAAAGTGGGGTAGAGTGTTGAACAAGTGGTTCATTATTCGGTGCCCAGCGTTAACTTAATGAGAAAGAGACTAGAAGGTGCATGTGGGCATGACTGCGTTTGACTGAAATCCTAGTCTACTGGACATGAGAATGATGGCATCAGTAGAGGATTTGCATAGATTAATCCTACCACATAGATTACCTTCTGCTCTAGAGCTGGTAATGACTCTGCTAGCCTCAATGATATCAGCACATTTTCGCACTGTTAAGCAAAGGAACAGATAGTCTTCCTTCTTTTAATGTCAACGTATGGCGATAGGGCTGAAAACCGCATAGACGTAGAGCAACGACTTCGCTCACGCGTGTCGCTTGGGTTAGCGTCACATGCAAGGAGCCAGTAGGAAACACACTCTTAACTGATTGGTTTACACCATAGCACGCGCCGCTACAGTACGTGGTTTGGGTTGGTTTACTAGTGGCGCTGATGATAAACTTGAGCACGCAAAGTGCAGAGGAAAGAAGTGGTTGGGCAGTCACATTCGAAACGGATCTTGGATTGCAAACTCACTAAGCAGTGGCAGACGTACTACAGCCCATAATTCTCTGCTCGTAATGATGTATTCATTCTAGTACATTACCGCATCGACTCAGTAGCAATTCGCTCAAAGATATCGTCCATGAAGGAGTTCATTTCACACATCATCTTCCAGGAGATGCCCGCATCAGGATGGACTTCGCCCGACGCTATCAATGCAGGTAGCGTAACTCATCTTCCACCTCTTCTCTTTCTCTTTCACCGTTTTCTGTACCTTCACCCTTGATGCCTTCTTCGCAGCCTTGCCTGCCACTACCTCAGGGGTCATGACAACCAGTTCCCTTCAGTGGAACGCAACACCATTACTGACGAAGTTCACGTCGCCATTGGCACAGACGCCAGCCCATTGCAACTACCACAAATGGATCATTAATCTTCTCTTTGGCCTGATCATATAGAGAGAAGAGCGTGCTAACAGCCTGCCATAGTTCAACACCACTGCGATGATGCTACTTTTGCATGAGCCTGGAAACACCACTTTGGTTGGCCTTAGCGTTTTCGTTTGTTGTATGTACTACTACTAGTTGCTGGTCAGTACGTAGTGCTTGCGTAATTCATGATGAAAGTACGGGAAAATACCATTCGGCTGTTAGTGCATTTGCAACTCATTTGGTTGTCTTTTAGGTAATTTTATCTACTTTCTAGAGGAAGCGAGCAGTCCGACTCGGATCAGGGTCACTTGAATTAGTCCGTGCTGTACGATAATGAACTTGAAAATGCAATTGTTCCAAGTGCTTATTGGGTGGCTTTAGTTGGGAAATTCAAGCTCGCACTTACAAATGGATGCCAATCAATGCGACAGTTACTCAAAAATTTATCTTTGGACGAAACCTGTGGGTGGCACAGAAATAAACCTACTTGTCGATTTGTTCCGACATTGAAATATCGATAGTTGTGCTAGCCTGCCCATGAATCTGTCCTTAGAAAAACAAAAGTCTTATCTGTCCATAAGCAATGCTTTCTCATGCAACAATCAGTGGTACTAGTGTCTACAAGAACTATAGAAACTTTAATATTAGTTCTCATATTTAAATGAGATCTTTCTGTAGCAGTGTTTGTGTCGGTCTAGAGAGCTAGTAAGTGTTTACACACATCCTTAGAGACGTGGCTGTGGAATATTTAAAAACTCACTAAAAGAGTAATGCTTAAAACCATATCAGTGATTTCAGCATTCACGGTAGCTCATTTTGCACCAACTTTTGGCTTATGCACAATAATCCTTTCATTGAAGTTACGACTTGTGTCACACCTATTTATCGGCTATGATAAGTGCCCTAGTAAAGTTCCAATAAAGACAGCTCGTCGCATCGTTTGGTTTTGGTCTCAGATCACAAGCATTAAATAATCGCATTAACTGGTCACACGTGGACGTAGTGATGCATTTAATTTGCCTCACTGCACAAATCCGTCTCACCATCTACCTATGCACACGATTGTCGCAACTTAGAGTAAAAATCGTATAGCACCACGTGTAAGCGTTTACCCTGCCAACCAAGGCGATAATTTTATGGTCTGTGTGTTCAGTCGATTTACTTTGGGAATTACAAAAAACCGGTTGGCGTCAAAAGTAAATTAATGATGCAAAGGCTTTCTTATGGTGAGCAAAATGCGCAAAACCTTCCTTTCAAATCTCTTTTTTTGATACTATATGGTTAATTGTGCACCTTAATTTGAAGAAGAGAAGAGACGCGGATGACTGTGAAATTGTGACTAATGAGCGCACCCAGAATATGTTGAATCTAGTATAATATAAGCATTAAATTCAACGTAGCAATGACAACTAAAATTCATCCCTTCAAGACACTGCCCTGCACTTGCGGTCGGTCCGATATTCATACAGGTAAAAGAATCAAATTCATATCAGGCTTTGAACATCGGGTTCTTATTACCTAATAAACAGGGACACAACGTAGTCGCATCGTATACTGCAAACGCAAATCCGAAACAGATGGTCAATTTGCTGATGACTAATGCGGCGTTGTCGATTGCACTGGCCTGCATCGTCCTAGGGGCCGGATTAATGCATTGCCATTCCTTTTAATGTGTACATGATACAAGAGCGTAAAGCTGGACATGCAGCCCTTTGAATTTAACCTTGGCATAATAACGATAGGTTCTATGCTATTACTCGTGTTGCCCTGACAAATCTTAGATATTTAAGAGCAAAAATCTTTTATTGATCGAATCTTTACATTTGAAACCCTGCTTCACATTGCATTGGTCAAAGAGATTGCTGCGCTTTTAATCTATATCCACCGTGATCCCTTTGTAAGCTTTAATGCTGGCCGAAACTTTAAAAACACATTAACAGGGGCACAAACTCACTTTTAAAAGGAAAATTAGTGGCATCTCTTGATTAATAACTGCGCAACATGTCCTATACTTACTGCCTAAATAAGCACTAATTTTCTTAAATTTGGTTATCTTTGGCTTGCATTACTATTGACAACTTTATCATTTTCCTTTGGCGTGAGCTCTTTTATAGAGGCGACTTCGATTTCCCTCCTAAAAGTGGTCGGAAGTTGAGATGGATCTTTGGATTTTGGCATTATTTCGCGTGAACATCTACTGCATATGACGTGATCCCATCACCTCATGGTGCGGAAAGTGCCTTGAAAATCAGCAGATGACTTTCTCGACAAATGAACTTGGTCACGGCAAACCAAGGTGACTGCGTTAACACAATAGTTAAGTGCTAAATAAGCGCTACTGAATCCAACCGCCATCGCAGCGCGTGTCTTTGTGTAAGCCAACCAGCTGCAAGCATGTTTCTTACTGACTCGTTGAAACCGATACGTAGCCATGACGGCGCGCATGGAGAAGCCGTTGGTCTGCGCTTCTGTGTCCTTTCTTCCCATCGAAATGCACCTGCTTTGCAGGAAGCAAAATGGTCGTAGGTTCCAATGTGTACACATTTCTTATGCGTTGACTGTGTAGCATAAATCAGTCTACGTGATGAACTGATACAATTATCTTCTTGTCTGATTGCTCAAAAGCCCACCCAACACGCGTAGTGAAGATCAAATGTTCCTTAAACGAGTCCTTTCATTGCATTAACGTTGGGCGTAGGAGATAGCGCTATCTGCTCAGCATCTTACCCTGCTTTTAACTTACAAATCTACATTTCTGCATTTATTACCACATCCAACAAGGTGAAGACGCGCTCTTACACATGGTGCAATCATGCCATACTGCATGAATTTTGGTCAAGCTTAACTGACTGTGTGTCTGTGTGTATGGCTGCATTAGAACTTGATGTAGCCTGCATAAAACGATGGGCACAACGTATGACACACTGATGTCTGCATAAAGGAGTGTGTCCATTTTCCAGACCAGTGACCTCTTGTCATTTGACACTTTATCTTACCAGATCCGCAATCAGGAAAAGTGGTATTAAGTCACGAATGGGATGGCCTTGTGTTATGTATGATCATGAGAATCAATTATTTGACTTAAGCAGGCTGCTTTTAACAACGCCTCTTTTAGCTAACACCTCTGCGCTTGGAGACCTTAAGGCAATCTCAAAACACGCAACTAATCTAAGAGTTTTGTCAGAAAATTTAAAACAAAACACAGCAGCTTGTTTGATCAGAACAATTAAATAAGTGATAAAAATTATAGAGCAGATAGAACAAATAATTGAGTTGGCAAATGAAGCCGTAAACAATACATGAATGCAAAAACATTGGATGAACAAAGCTAATAGAACTATGGACGAGAATTAACGATGACCATGCGAAAAGGGCTGAAATGGTATGAAGTAACTGTGTTTGGCACGATGAATGGGTAAATAGGAGAGCGACAAAAGCTTACAAGAATAGGGGACATAAGACGGCGTCCAGTAATGCCAGAAAATCGATCCCCCTGCTTCAAAACCCGTTGTGATGGTCTTAGCCGCGCTAAGGCTCTGTTACACATTCTCTGAGGCTACTTCTGTGACCATTGAAGCAGCTTTAATGGCAGCGACTGAGGCAGCATGCTTTGGTCAGTCTGACTCCAGCTCCTCTGGCACACAAGTGTGCGCAGTTTGTGATGCTGCGTTAAATGACGCAGGTTCCACAAATGTCTTGGGAACCACTGCTCCCCTTTCGTGATTCTTCAGAAATTGATGCATCTGCACAGTTACCAGTGGTGTTGACCGCTAAGGTGTAGGAAAGGCACCCACTTCAGTAGCATAAATTATATGCTAGGCTTTTCTTACCGTCCTAAGAATCTCGCTAATGCTTCTAACATGCCACCTACTTGACGTCTGTATCGGCACTGCTTGCAGATTTGCTTGCCTTCAATTTTAGTCTACCCTGAATGTCGCTACAATAAGATTGAATTCGCGTATCTCGCGGTGACTAGGAAGACCAAATTATACCGTATATAACTTCTTTTGTATTTTTATTCTTGTATGGTAAAGGTATTTAACCAATTGTAAAAAATAACCAATTAAGCCATCACCCATAAGGAATGATTAAGTCATTTAGAGGCTCCCAGCGTTCACTCTTGCCTAATCTTTACAACTGCCACTGAGTCCTGAGACACCGCCGTCCACCTACTGAGTAGCGATAAGTATTCCCACAAAAATCACCCATCATTAACCAAAATAGCTTACTCGTTGCTAAAGGAAAAGCGCATCTTATTGCTTGAAACGCAATGGTAAAGCATATCTATCGCCTCACTTCTAAATAGCTCAATGAAACTGACCTCAAATACACACCTTAGCTAAGTTGTACAATAATTGATGAGGCGATAACAACTGAGGGGCATAGGCAAACTTAGTCCATGGAGAGGAGCAAAAAAGCCTGCCTACTACGGCCCTGAATGCGAGCAGTCGTCCCTGCATTGGTGGTCAAGCGCCTTCAGCTGAGGGTCATTGAATAGCCAAAAATGTCAAGCGATTAATCAGCCCACGTCGATTATCAATTGTTAGCCAACTAGAAAAAAGTAACTGCGTGTGCGTCTTGCAAAATTTAGAGATCATCACTACTATTTTATAACCCATTATTATCACTGCAACATTTCAATCCGAGATTCTCTTTACAATGCGTAATGCAGTCTTTGAGTCTTTTATATCATTATAGTTCTCAACCAATTGTGGACAACAATACCCAATGCTAACAACAAAGAGTTTATATAAAAACAAGGAAAACAAGAAGAGGAAGTACCTTTTCATGTACGCCGTTTCACCCTTTCAACAAGCTAGTAGTTCAGAGGTGATTTACTAACGCTTACGTTCTTCAAGAAGTCCCTCCGAAACATTCCCTAGTTATATCGATTTCTGTCGAGTAGATGAGTCCTAGCCATCACTGAATCCCTGTGAACATCTGCGCCTACAGTCCATCTCGAACGCAACTATGCATAAAAGCCGTATTCCCTTAGACAAGAAGTCCTCCAGCATTGTGAGATGACAAGTGTGTGGAGGATTCAGCGATAAACAGAAGTTTTTTGCTCAGTAATTGCGGCAGAACATATCATTTAGCATCATAAAGTATTCACGCAGTCGAACAACCGTTCAGAAAACCACCCTACACGCGCACGAAAGAGGTGTAGGAACAAAATATTCATAAGCTTTAAGTCCTACCTTACCGAATACGATATGAAAACTACTTTTAATGACGCCGTGGCAGTGGTTGAGGCTGCGTTTGCGGTAGATGCCTTGTGAAGCAGGCGCTCTAGCCGAAGAAGACGAGCAAGGGGGATGAGTGGTGGTTCACTAAGCGATCCTGACTTTGCGCATTATTGGCTGGATCCCATGTGCCGCTTCCTTCCCTTGGCAAAAACAGCGATTGTTCGCCCCTAAACCGAAAGACTCATTAGTCGCGACCCTGAAAATGGGCGCTTTCGACCAAGGAATATTACATTGGCCTCTGCTCTGCTTGTCCGGCGGGCTATATTTGCACCACGGAAGTCTTTCCGATTCCGACAACTTTGTGCTGATCCTAAGCCTATCACTTGCATGAATTTTTAGGTTATTGTTTACTAAATTACCCAGCCAACAAAATCAGAGGCAAGGGAGATAAACACATCACTGCTTTTGAAAGCGTAAAAGCTATGGTCATTTACGTTGTTTCTTTTCTGGTACAAAATTGTACTTTTAACTGTGCTTTATTCTTGTGCAAATCGCGTTCTACCGCTCCAGTTCCATCATATTAGGCCAGCTAATAAAATCGTTTCGGTCGTCAACTCATTAACATGGCGATGAGCGGAGAGGTGTTTAAGTCACCAAGGCCCTTAAGGAAATCTGAGGGACATTTCACCCCATTCGACTTATTTCCTGTCCCTTGAAAGTGCCTGTAATAATTACTATCGAACAGGACGCGGGAGACCTTAAGGTGTCTGGCGAACCCTCTCTACGGAAGTGTAAAGGTCTCACCAGATGGATAACGCAGCCATAATCGTAACCTGCACAGCATTTCTTCAGAAGCCTGATGCGACTGATAATGCAGCTTACAAATTTTTAGTGTAGCAACATTTCTTGAAGCAAGCAGGCTGCGGTAGGGTCGGTTCTTATTTGTTGGGGACTGATTAGCAAATGCAACATTTAATGCTATAGACCGGAACATACGTTCCTAATTTGTCATCATGTGTTGATAAGGAGCTAAGGAAGAGGCCGAAATATATGATATTGTAGAGTTGCGCGGACTCAAATGCGGTTAGAAAATGTCGATTAAAATCTAACTGCTTCTCCTTACATCAAAGAGCTCTGGAATCATTTTTTGGATATAAATCGGTATAGACTGCGACAAAATTAACTGGCAGAGACATTTGTGCAGCGCAATCCATTTGAATGTGTTGCCATCTAAGAGTAGGGAGAGATTGACTTACGATTCAGGATTGCAATTGCCGAAATAAATTTGCGAGCCTTCGCCATGGAGGCTGTTGCACAATACATTTTGACCACCGCGTTATTTGCGTCGCTCGCTTTGGACCAGACTTGTCGACAGTGGATCAAAAAGCCACCGAACATTCTACAACTTTTAATGCCGCCCCAATCGGTCTGCTGACGAGACTGCGCTTAAATTCTTAGGCAAGCTTCCACAAACATCAAAGCCATTTAAGCGCTTTTTTGGATTGCCAGTTTTAATGCTGCTTATGGTCTAGTAAAGGAGGTATAATCTTTAAATATTATGCGTCAGAACTTTGCCTCGGTTGCGCCTACATCATGACGGTATGATGTGATGTGGGTCATCTGCCAAGTATATCCAATTCACAACGTCGCATAATCGCAGCACATTGTCCACATGTGTGTTTCCATAAAATAATCTTGCGGTTATTCCAGCAAGGCTAAACATTACATATTTCATGACTGTCAATTTAAAAAGACATGTCAAATTTAGATAACGATTGTGTGAATGAAGATGTGTAAGAGTGGCTGTTAGATGCGCTCCAATCTCATTAAATTAGCACTTATTTTGCCAACAACGGCGCTGTTGTGCATCGCTCATTTAGTTAAGAGCTAACTTGCAAACCCCAAAAGCGTGTTCGTCTAGGGATAGAGGCGGATGTTTAAACTTTGCTAACGATTAGCGACTCGAGTTGCCTTGACCGTGTGCTACTCGAGGTTGGAAAATTTGGAGAAGGACATGCTGCCTCCAGATCTCTTTTTATCAAGAGTGTTCGGCTAAGGTGGAAGGACACAAAGAGAATAAATCCTAATGCCACATCCCAGTTCGTCTTACGTACCCCTCCACTACGTTTCATCCTAGCACCAAAGTAAGAGTAATAGAGTGCTCCTTTGCACAAAGGCTCCATCTTTAAGCTGTAATGGATGAGCTCTTTTATCTGAATAAATTTTAATTTTAGAATATCGCGCGTATTGCTTTCGTCTTCTAAAGCAATCCATCGTGAGAATTTCACTTAAGCAGGAACTTTCCTTTTTGTGTAGCTTAACGTTTTTTGTGCGCAATGGCACTAAATGTCTAGTTGCTGTTCCCTCTCTCCATGCAGCCACCGTGGTTGTTCCACCGCTAGCATTTAAGTGATTCCCATGTGCACAATTCGAGGTATGTAGAGCTCTCTCATTTAATGCCACGTGCGCGTCGGCAACATCTCAGCCTTGTCATTTGATTCCAAACAACTCTATACAACCCGTTCCCGCACCTATTTATTTGTTGACTTTATGAACGACTGCACTGAGGTCAATTTAGTGACTTGTTCTCCAGGCATCATTTCGATTTTCCAAGTCGGCTTTCAATAGCAAGTATATTCTGGTGAGTCACCATCCCAACCAACATTCTCTCGCATTCATTGCATGCTGTACTCAGAGGAAAAATTTTACCATAACGACCACATCCAAGTACAGGTTTGCATATTTGGACGGGGTTGGAGTGTCTCCTTCGGCCTTACTGCATCACTGTTGGCACAGGCTTGTGGGCCCGGCCCCACCCAGTATGAAATCTGTCATCTTTTCTGAGCAACACACTTCGGTAAAATCATGGCCGCAAGTGTGTAAGCCTCAACTCACATCGTAGAACTGCATTTGCACTTTAACAGATTGGCCGTAACCGCCTGTCTGGATGCAAGTAAAAAAGCGTTACAATTGACGCTTTGAGATGCTTCGGCTTAAGCCTAGGAGCACAGGATTGGAGCGATAGGTGGTAGCAAATTTGTAGCGTTAGCAGCCCAACCAAACAAACACCGAGGCATGGCTGACATGCTAATTAGCTAGGCAGTTTGGCAATTTTACGCAACTTTAGGGTGTCTTTTAGCGCTTATGACTGATAACAGTGCAAGTGTTGATACAGATATAAGGCGCCTAAATTGAGCTCACATCTGTCTTGTGACATCTTGCTTTCAGCCTGGCCATGGTGGGTAAGTATGTTTTCTTTACTCCTCTCTTCGCCTCTTTATAGAAATCTTCGTGTGACACCTCTCTGCTACACTTTTAGAGCCAAATCACCACTCAGATCTTATACAGAACAGCGAAATTGGATTTTTGGAAAGTCTTTGTTGCTTTCACGGCCAGACACTAATCACCTTTCCCATGCTCCACACTCCATAGCATTGATTTTTAATTTGATGGGGATTCCCTTCAAGTCATGCTTTCCTTTTGGGCATCCATGCCAATAGCATCATGTAAGGCTTTAACATCTTTAACTTCTTAGGCGTGGGTGTCAAAGATACAGCATTCAATGGAATCCAGTGGTGCAATCATATTATTGCTTTCTCTATACAAACATTTAAGCATGGATCAGAAAAAGGAATGCGATGAATGTCAATTTTCTGTCATGCCATGGAGAAATTCAGTAGATGCAAGCATACACGTAGGCACCACTTTTGTGTAATAACGAGGACGATGTGGATTTCTCTAGTCAATTATTAACGTATTTCACCATTTGTCTCGACTATTATGCCATAACACCCTTCACGAAGGAAATATACGCCTCTAAAAATGGATCCTCATCGTGCATCCGAAGGTGTCGACGGTGCCGAAATAACAAAGAAGTAGCATCTGCTGACGTCAACGGTTGCAAAGAGAGTGTACGTGGTTGGAGGAGAGAAGATTACGATTTGAGTAAGGTCGAAGCATTTGCAGTAGTGTGCACTAACATAACAAAGCAGGATTCAAGGGAAAACCGACTCACTATAGGAATGCACACAAAAAGATTGGAAAAGTGAAGAACATTAAGAAACGGGACGCAAAGCCAAGTTACCTTTGACATTGTTTATTCCTCTTAGTTTTCAATAAATTTGCTATTGCGAGAAGAATGGAACATTCTGCGTAAGAAAAATAAACGTAGCAAACATTGCATGAAAGATTGACTTCTGTGAGAGTACCGATAGCCGATGTTGTATGAGGCTAATCAATGGTATTTAGTCAAATTCATTCATTGTTGCGCTTCAAAGAAAATTTAAAAGCAGGGGGAAAGCAAGTAAACCCATGTTTTAAGTGAGATCAAAGAGGTCTTCTCACTTTGTCTATGACTAATCGTGCATCATAATTGGCAGCAAATTCACTCAAGCCTGGCATTTGTAGATAACGCTAACGTGAAATTGGAACAGAAAGTCGTCCTCGGCTTTATGCACCTTTTTCTAGAATAATTATGAACCGCGCCTTAGCGTTACCGCTTGTTGTGCATGTCATGTACTCAGGAATTTGAAATCTTTTTAAAAAGCACAAACTTGATGCACTCTTTGCACTGCTTTCGTATATGTTCATTTTGGTGCTAATAGGCAACTTTTCTTGCGCACAAGAATTTTGATTTGGGCTACAAGGATCATTCAAAGTGATTGAGACTTCCAAATTTGCAATCATAAAAAGAGAATCTGTCGTAGCACTAAGGACGCTTAATTGTCACATCTACTGGCCTGCAGGCGTCATGAACCAGCATAATCGGAGCAAGAATAACCCGTGCCTCTTTGCACCTTTCTATTGGCCCTATTCTATGCTGCTTTACTTTACACTTGGAGAATCTTTAAAGCTCTGCCGAAGATAGCAGGCCATTCTGTTCAGATGATAGGCTAGGTAAGAAGCGCATTGAAAACAGAGTTGGTTCGAACCGTCCCAAGGGAGTTGGCATTACCATTCGCTTTTAAATAGCCGACCAATTGGGATGATTAAAAAAATCTATCTCATCCAAATTTAAAAGCACAGCCGTATGGCCTCGGCATATGCTTATAAACTGAATTGCATTCCACCAACACATATTTTGCGCGACGGATGATTGCAGGCGCAAAAATACAATTATTGCTAATCGTCAAAATGGTGAGGCTGAGTAAAAGTGGTGTTGTCAACAGCGCCGTGGCATCTGTTGCCAAATTTGAAAGAAGCGGGGGCTGTCGAGACTGATTGACATTGGCATCTTAACCCATTTTATTCTTCCTTTCATTCCTAATTTCTTGCACGCATTCCCTAAATTTAAAGCTCCTTCATTGATTTGCTGGTTAGTCACCTCTACAGAGCTTTCCACTAACTTCGACTGACACTTACATGCTTATTGAACTTTGTCAACCTCTCGCATACTTCATGTGGATGCACGCCATGATAGATCACCAGAATGACTGCCAGCTGTACTCCACGTAAGATGATGCTCGGGATTTTTGTGCTTTAAATATCTACCCTGCTACCATGAAACGAAGACACTTCAACAAAAGGCTAAACGCAATTATGAGTTCCGTAGCATCCCCGCTCAGCTTTTCAGCCACTGCAAGCAAAACAGTGAAGCAAACAAGTTTTGGCCCATCACTAATCGGTTAATTTGATTAACATTTAATGAAATCTCATTCGTGGTGGCCCTTAAAAAGACCACTGTCACATCTGGCAGTCAAGCACTTGTTCGGCCTATTCATTGCCGTCAATAGGCAGATCCATCTGCTTGATAGCAGCACCGCCTGGATATCAGGAAGCACACTACCCTGAAAGATAATCACACCACCCAACAGTTTTTTCACCCACCCGCAGTTGTGGTTTTTAATTGCAGATTGTGATGAGGAATGACACATGCCATTTTCGGCTGCAAACTAGTCCACCTTCATTACACGTCTCAGTGACTCATCGTCGCCAAAGCCTCCCGCAATTTTTCCTCCCATTCATCCAGCTGTACCTACCTTTGGGCTATGCTGCAAAGAACCGATTTGTGGTAGTGATGACTGCCATTATTGCTGCATTTTGGTCGGCAGTGATGAAAGAGAAGCAAAGTTTGTACTGGCTTAAGTGGTTTTGGCACTTTTGGTTATCAGTGCTGGCATAACAGGGTGTCAAAATGGAGTGAGTTGCCCTCAGCCTCCTTTGTGGGATGGCAACTTGCAGATGATTGAGTGGATCGCCAGAGCCATGTGATATGAAGAATATCTTTTGCCATTGATGCTTGCCAAATCTATTTTATCGTGCCAGAACCTGATATCCCGTTTTTACCAATCGTGTTTTATTTGTAGTTTTGAAAGGCATGGCAGTGAGCACTAGCTTGAGACCGCAATTAACCATCTTTCCTCTCAACATTAATTACCTTATTATCCAAATGCAGACCATCGTAGCGTGAAGTAGAGTGTTGTCGAGAATTCAGTGGGGAGTAGCTTGGGTCGCCATGACGAAGCGCAACTCGACTTGGCGTAGAGTAAGTTGACGAAGCGGAGAGAGAGTTTCCTTTTATTTACGCATTAATGCTTTCACAAACATAACTTCGTAACCTCTTCGTCATCCGGCAACCAAAGAGCCGACTGCTGTTCCTTTTTGCTTAAGCTAATAAACAGACGCATAAATTACATCCCGCTTTTATTTACCTTCTGCCAATTTACAGGCCTAGCACATCTCACCAAGCCCCATCCATCCCTCAGCCACCAGCGTCACTTACAGAATTGCCATGCATGTCAACGCCACCATTGAATGAGCTAACCTCTTTATCCGAAAACAGATATTTAGGCACGCGCACAAACTACTCAACCACTTTACGACCACCGTAAATGTAGCACCCTATTATAATGCCCAACGGGCGGACAGACGCACGAAAGCAAAGGACGGCAGCCAAGTTCTGATGCTCTATTTACCCCCAAACTTTTACTTAACCACCTCACACAATGTGCTAACATCACCATGCCTCCATCGTTAGTGGAACGTGTAAGGGTTAATACAGGCTGCAATGAGTTGTTGAAAGTGCTCCTGAGCAGAGCCGTTAAAGCATTCATACAACAGGCGCAGCGGTAACTGTCCATTTATCGATCATAAGACAATCCAGCCAATGAAGCTGTGGAAAGCGCGTCTCTGACGTCTAAGGGCAAAGACCACGTTCATTGTAGTGACAACCTTATGCTTTACGTGCTTATTATGTGTGATGTTATCGTAGATGACGTCCTCCAAAAAGACCTTCAGTGTACCTCCAATATGTCCGTAGACGCCATGGCAGGCTATGCGGACGGCCTATGCTATTTATAGATCTCTGTGCATATGAAGCCCCTCTACTGATCAATCAATAAGTCACAATTTATAAATCGACGTATTTGCGTTTCTTTAATGCGTACCAGTGCCACCACCACTGCTAATTGTGACCAATATATTACTTTTATGCAAGTCGTATCATTTATTCTTATCATACATATGCGCATCAAAACAAATGTAATTGGTGCTAGAAATATTTTTGAACACAAATAATCGATAATAAATAAATAATTTTTGAGCTAAACAATCATGCAATCGCAAAAACTAATTATCAATGCAAAAATATAAAAATGAGTTAAAGTGCACGTACCATCTCAACTAGCTCTACAGTCAACATTCTAACAACCACATACCTAGTGGAACACCACGGAGCAAGAGATACTTGATAGCCTCTCTTCTGGTCCAACCGACGGTTGGGAATGCGGCAGCTCCACGATGACGAGGCATTCGTCACTACAAGCCCTCACTGTGTAAGTAAGATGGGTTTATTAACACACATATTTTTCTCTTTTCCTCCATTCACTGAAAGTCTCCTCGATCTTACCCGCTTTCTTCACGCCGCTGCTTTAGAACAAGAAGTTGCTGAATGCATATTATTAAGTAGGCAGTGAGAGGGTGATTCGAGGTAGCTTAAAAGGCTCACTACAAACGGTACGTCTGTTTAAATGGTGTTAGAGACAGTAATCCACCCTCACAAGTAAGGCTGTCGAGTGCCGTAATGTAGATTGTCATGAATTTGTAAACAAAGTGTTGTCAACTGCTTGCATTTTAGGATGGAAATTATGGGTTGCGGAATCTGTGATACAAAACGCATCGATTGAGTTTTAGAGATGGCTCCCGCTTTTCGTTCTTGACCACCTATGAGCCGATGGCTTGATGTGCATCGTCGAGCTGAGGTAAAATATTAGGTGCGGCACCCGCGTTCAATGAATTTAGTGGTGGGTCAGTAGATACTTAACAGATAGCCTCCTCAGCGTTTGGCCATTTTGTTAAGAGCATGCTCTTGAGACCGTCATTTGACTGGAGTGTAAATATTTTGCAGTATACTGGTGTTGGGTTTGTAGCTGCCCCAGGACGTAGGGTCGTGATTACGGTTTTCGCTTCTATGCCTTCGGTTTTATCGACTTTATGGAGCAGAGCTAGATTGATACTCAGGGCACTTTGAACTGGAGTACTCCGGACGCACCTATTACCCTTTCCGGTTGTAGGATAGAGAATAATCCCGCCCTCATTTGATAATGTTGGTAACCCAACTGAAACACTCTGGTAGGGGCGTTCGACCACTTCTATTAAGTGTTTGCTGCAAACAGAGTGGATGAGATTTTGCCTCTTTCGATGGTGCCTGTCTTACCATATGATTATCCTGCCTCTCATATCCTATAATATCTTTATTTTGCCGAGCTGTTGCTGACCTGACACTCCTTTCTCCGCATTCGCGTTGTGGCTCTAAGCTGCTTGCTTATAATGCGATGGCGGAATTGGTAAGAGTGAGGCCAGTCTAAAGCATGCAAAAGGGCGGTACTGCTGAGATGTTGCATGAGTATGCAGTCCATGCGCGTAGATATTGCATTGCTATTTTGATTAAGCACTTCAATTTACAAAATGTAGAGCTTCAAATTCGATTGACCTGCCAACTAATAGATTATTGAAGACTGGAATTGGGTTGGCTTAATTTTTTCAAAAGGGTATTTAAAGCCAGCCTGCAAATCTGTCATCAGCACTTTATGCTTCAATAAGAAAACTGAATCGCGATTGGGAATTGGTGTAAAGGTTGTATCTAATGTGCTACTTGTGAAATGGTTGCATAATCCATCTCCAAAACACCTTTTAAACATCAGCGAACTAGTCGGGCACTCTGCTCGTTGCCTACGCTAGACAGCATACATTGGTCTACTACTCTAAAAGAGCAGATTAGTTCAAACATTAAAGAGGACCTATGGAAAAAATGCGCAAATGCTCCCCTTGTATTAGACCACTGTTTTCCTACATGCACAAAATTCGCCACCAGACTTGGTTGCCATTGTAATTTTTGTCTCATCCTTTTTATTTCCTAGAGCTTAATTTGTAGTTAAAAGCAGTAGAAATGGGTTTAAATTAGGAAAGGACAAAAATAGAGTCCTTCTTAAGTTTGACAATTAAACAGAGAAGCGTCTGCATTAATTCTGTTGCATCAGTTAATGCCAGAGCGCAACATTGCAAGATCTGTTTCCACAGGCGCATCAGTATCTGCTCATTATACCTTCCTCTTATGAATTATCGTGATCTCTATTAGTTGGGAATAAGCACAGGTTTGTTTACTAATGCATATTTGAAGGATTTTTCCACTATGACACTCCAGTGGTGACCTGTATAGCTAGAACATCTGCCGACTTAAGAGCCAATAAGGAGGGGCAAATAGGGGTTTGGACCAGAAGGACGCTGGAATATGAGACTAGAAGTAGGGCTTGCACAAGAATTGCACAAGAGAAACGCAGCAAATGTTCAACAATAGTAGGCAAAGGTGTTAGTTGCACCAGGTAATAATCCATTCGAAATAAAAATACAAATTCAGGTAAAATGTGTCAGCATCATAAAGTAGGGCCCAACATATATTTGGGTTTCCCCGCGTTTTCATAATTCCAGGGCTATTAATTTTAAAATAGCGCCTACGTACTTTAGCCTTTGATTGTTGAGCTAATGAATTTTTTCTATAATGTTCCATTTCTTCCTTAAACAGCTAAAATTAACTAGCTTTGGGCTTTTGTCCTCCCGTGACCAGCCTCAGTGAAACAGGCCGAGATAAATGGAATAATAGGAGCGAGACTATCCACTTTTCGATATTTGCAGATTGTTTGCCAGACATTTGCCCTTGGCTAGTGGTTAAAACAAATTGGGTAGAGGATAAACGCATTTTCGGATAATATGAGCAAAGATCGAGCTAGTCCGAATTATTAGCCAGAATGTGACAGATTGTTGACCAGAGAGAGATGTTAGCTGTTTCAGAGTGCCAGATCGACCCACTAAGAGACAACTTGACACAAATAACAATAATGGCCCCATTGCGATGATGTGATGGTTTTCCGACTTTAATATGCTCTTTTATCGACTTTCGGAGAAGGTGATTCAAGTTTCCACGCAGACCATCTCTGCCATTGCGTGCAGCTCTCTCCTAGTGACTTTGGCTATCCAAGGCAACCATCATCCTTCTCTGTGTGGCATTCTGATGCAAATATCAGTTACGGTTGTCAAGGCGGGGTCTGTAACTACATATGTTCTCAGACATGATTTTGGGGACTGTCTTTACACGGAGGAGGACCCAGGGGCGTAGAGTAGTAAGGCCTTTGATTATCAGGCCTGCTACGATGGAATCTGGCACTACAGGAGTGGGCAATCAAGGAATATGCGAAGACTTTTATGACTTTACGTTGTGCTTAGCTGGCGGATGTTTCTCAAAACCGTTTTAGGGTCATAGTTTCATCGCTAGTAGCTGGCCTTAGGGCCATGCCAATAGCTTATTTCTTCTGCCCGTTGAATTGAGCCTTGGGATGCTACAATGGTTGTAGCGGGGAGCCATCTCTGTGTCTTTACAAGAAAGCTATCAACAACTGAAGCGACACTAGCCACGGACCACCTAGAAAGTTTCGTTCCGAAGATTGCGCCTAATATACTTGCTTATGGAGATCGGCGTGATAACGCCCCGCAACGAACATACTGATAGTCGGCAGAACCACTTACCCTGAACTTTGTTCCCAAACCAAACGAAACTCGAGTTCCAATGCACTGCCATGAAGGATCACTGAAGTTAGTGCCATGCATCGCCTCGATCGCGACGAATTTCGGCATCACTAAGTTGTGATGGCTGCCGCAAAAAGGTGTACCAAGGATCGCGTCGGGATGATGCTCAAAAGAAGAGAGGGCCAATGTAGTACCTTGTTCGTTTGCACTATCGGTCTCGATCAGGGTGGCAGAGATGGCCATATTGCCCTAGCTGCGTAAGCTGGCCTTCGAGTCATGCCAGCAGCTTGTTCCCTTCTGTCCACTGGATGGAGCCTCGAGACGCTACAATTGTTACCATGAAATTGAGGGAACGCAATCAAACTGTTCATTTATCAGAGAATGGTGTATTTTTAACGTGGCCACGTCTTCCTGAAATGCCTGACATTGTCAAACCCAGACATGCCAATGAGCCGGTCAGAACAAATACGCCATCTAGAGGAATTGACGTTTGAGTTACTGACACAGTGACTACGCCCTAGATATTTTCAGCTCCTCAGAAAAGGAGATGGTGATCAGCTTGTCAAAATGGTATTTTATTCCTTGGGATGCTAAATGTGGGGTTTTGCATGCCAAGGATTTTGTGAACTTACCTTAGAAGATAGTTGCAGGTTCTTTTTCTTCATCAAGAAATACGGTAGCTTTACTTCCTCTACATTGTTCTGGCATGTAAGCACCCTCGTTAAAGACAAATCGCTTAAAATACATTTGATTAATTTTATCCCATGGATGCATACATCCTCTTCTCACTATCGCCATGCCACCACTGGAAGTTTGGTGCTCAATTTACGCTCTGTGTGTGTTCCTAACACTACCTTACCGGTGGTAACTGATGGTGTAGACGCTCCATTTGTTTGCCATGGAAAGTGCTTATGAAGTCATTAACTGTCGTGACTATATCATTTCGTACGTTGCCTAGCCCTTTCTTCAGCATCACCACCTAGGTTCAGCTGACAGCCTTTGCAGCTGCACTTCCGACTGGAATGCCATTGCTACTCAATTGTCACCTAGTAGGAGTATTTGCTCGTGATTCCTCAATGCTGTTACTGGCGTTGTAGACGGTTCTTCCCTCCTTATCTTTTCTTTTACAACTCTTGCCATGAGATGGCTGAATATTTCTAGATATTCTTATTGTAGGCAGAATGAAGACATGGTGCAACTGCGCCTACTACTACGTTGTCCTCCCGTCTCTGGCCTACAAAGCATATTTAAAGAGCACAAATATTACAACCACTGTTAAAGCATAGGGATCATCAGCTAAACGTGTGTATTAGCCAACCTGAGCCCGTGCGTCAATGGCTAACTCGTAAGCACATGCACACTTGCCATGTGGTCTGTAGGCGGACCATCTTCTTGGGTGTGCTTGATTGTCTCCGTGTAGCTCCTTTCATGTGGAGGTTTGTGACATCAGAAAATTATTCTTGTTTGCACCACTTATTATTAAACTCACGTCAAACAAATTAAGAAGCTAAAATTAACTCCAATGCCTTCAGATTTTGCTAGCCAGGAAAGATTTAGGGACAGCAGAATTCAAAATACCCGCACAAAGCTTTCATCGAGATTTTGTTTTGCGTAGATTTTAAAAATTGTCATGTTTTGCGCAAAGCCTAGTGAATTTGCAATGAGTGGTGGCGAGTCACCGCGCAAGGAGTTGTCTAAGTTGAAGGCGACATGGCTCAGGGTAATGTCGAATGAAATTATGAAGGAAAATGGGCTGCGCAAAAGCGCTTTCACCCTTTGTATCTTCCTGCCCATTCAGCAGCCATAAAATGAACAAAAATTGGGAGGATTCTGTAAATGCCGGGACAGGACTTGAGAACATGGATTAGAGCGGAGACAAACTAAAGTGCTGGAATGGTCTGCACCTTCTTCTAGCTATTGCAACTTGTGGTCGCTTGGTAGTCCTCAATAAGTGGATAAAGGTACGAGTACAGCTCGCCTATCGCGAGTTAGCCCTAAGGGAGCTCTTAGCGCATTGCAAGGGCACATCTATCGTTTGACTGTCACGCATTGCCTAATCAGAAGCGATGGTGGCGACTGAGCTCGGCACATTGTATAATATGTCTAGCCGAACCAGATTATACAGATGAGCCATGACTATCAGAGCATCAATTCGCAATAGCATCCCTAATATACATGCATACTTGCCGTAGTGCCCCCTTTTACTGCTCGCCAACCTTCTAGAAACGAAAAGAGACGTAACACTTAAGCAAAATGCATATTTATTTCATATACCAACGACTCATTCGGCGAAGGTACAATGACGGGGCAACTATCCGACCCCATCACCAATGCCCTTAATTCGACAGGCCACCGAAGCATTACATAGTTCCCTTTACTTTATCCAGAGCCATCCTCCATGCTCACCCTGGTAATTGTGCTGCATCTGCAGTCCTCACCTCAGGCTCATGTCTGCACATTAAAGCCTGATAATGTAACCACGCTTCTAATTACTCCACAGCCCCTTCATATCGACCTCACCTCATGCAGCAGTTTCACAGGCGACAAAGCCTGATTAACTTAGGTGGAAAAGAGAACATGCAGATCTACTAATTGTAATTTGGGAGTAACAACTTATTCAACCTGCCCAATTTATGCTCCAAGTTACCCATTTGCCCCTGTTTCGCCCCTGCATGGCACCAACACGCAACACTCGGTGTTTCATAAATCATTCAGGAACCAAATCACGCTGCCTATTTCCTATGTGAATAAACAATCCTTGTTGAACAACAAAACTTTTAACAGGATCTATTAGTGGAAAAATTGCAACACCATATCTGTCAAAAGCAACAGACCTCCTCAAAAATGAATGTGTTAAATATCCATGCCTCAAATACAACGAACGAGATTTTCGTCGAAAATTCCACAGGTCGTTACTCAACAATTCGACGACTGCATGCGATTTTATTAGCCAAGTGGCATTAATCACCGAATATTTTTAAGACTATCAATCACAACAGCCCCACTAACCTGACTAAATCGATCAAACCTGTCGGACACCCACCAAACTACTGGCATGACAGGTGGATATACACTGGTAAGTGACAAGCAGCGTAAAAAACCAACGTACACAGACGAGTGCGGTAAACAGCGAAACAGGAAACACCCAGGATGAAATCACCGTAGCGATGAGAGGAAGACCTAATGTGTAGAGGTTGGCTACAATGGAGTCAAAAGTAGACGCTATCCATGAAGCCTCACACTTACCTTTGGTTTTAATCGACGCATTATTTTTGAAGAGCGAAGAACCGAGGACAAGTATGAAGCGATGACTTAAACTTCTCCAACACTACTCGATGGCCAGCTGACGGAATCCATAAAATGCGTGGCTGATTGCATTGTGTAGTGAGCTACACTGCCGTAATTAACGCGGGATAGAAATCAAGAATCTTTACACTCAAGATGCCTGGACGTTCCTGATAATCGTGTATGGGATAAGATGGCATTGTCTTCTTGTCTGGTGGATTGAAAATTTACACGAAATGCATTTCAAAAACCCTCAATTGCCAACAGTGCAAATGAATCAATTCCTCATCCGTTTGGAGTAAGCACTCCTGTGCTCGATTCGACGCGTGCGTGCATTTCCGGTGTCAGCAATCAAGCCACATGCATAAATGATCAGATTTGGTAGTGTAGCAAATGAGAGAAAAAGCACTGCCCACAAGCACAATGAACTAGCACAATAAACAGCAAATTTATTAGTAATGTGGGTAAAATCCGCCCTTAATTGACTTTTTCTAAGGCTACAAATGCTATGTCGATGGCGACGATGTAGGCACCTCATAAATTGCTCAATCCTCTCAATTCTCTGATTGATTTGTCACCTAATGATTCGACTATTTTACATACCGTGTTCTTAACTGATTGACTGACTGAATTACCGATTAATTCATCGACATATTCATCTCATTGCCCCTTTGCTTTCGTTTGAGTTGAATCGTTGTCTGACTGGTTGCCTAGTGTCCTTCCATGGCCTACCTATCAATGACGATGGCAGCACAATGCTGCAGTCGCGGGTGTGGTATTCCTCCCTCCCTTTCTCCCTCCTTACTTGCATGGGAATTCAGCAGCTGGTGCAGTCGGCTGTTGCATCTTTCGCGCATTTATAATCCATCCTCAAGACTGAGTAGCAGCATATCACTTTCTCACAATTCAGGACATACTCATCAGTGGACACCCTACTTTAAGATGCACTGTCACCTGTGTCAACAGTCGACTGACCTCAACAAAATGAATAGAATTCGCATACCTGTTGAGGCAAAATATTGCGCAGCTGTAAAGGAATCGCAAGTATGAGCTACGGTTTATTGATTTCAAATGAAAGTAGATTATCCATACCTGTGTTTATCAGGAAGGCAATGAGGCGATGTCAGGGAGGATAGTGGCGTTAGAAATAATGTGCAAATTTACGTTACTACAAGTTGCGGCCTTTTACCTAGGGTTTGCTTGGCTTAATGTATGCACGAATGTCGATCTCAGCTGCTTTCAAGGTGCGCAAATTTACTAGCGCTATTGTCACGTTGCGGGTTGATGAAATTTGTACGCTCTATTTACATCTTTGTCTCATTTATGCCATTAGTGTCCCCCTTCTGCTTACTGCTGCCCAATATTACTAGTTGAATAAGAGATGGCCTTTACTTGTCAATAATCTGTGGCTGCTGCTTTATTGATCTTTACAATAAGTCATAACCAAAAGATGCAGCGTTCTGGCAGGTGGTTATTCGCTGTCTTTGCTGTGATGAAAGCTGAAATATTATTAAGTATCTCTGGTGTCCAAATCGTGAACCATGGATATAATGTAAAGGTCGAACATGTTATTATACACCGAGACCACATGTCCTAAAAGTTTGTCGAAACCAGAGGTGGCTTTCACAGCAGAAAAATGCTTATTGATCACCGATCCATTATGCATGCGATGAAGTGAGCCTTAAATAAAACGCACTGAATGGATTTTGGTACCGAGTTTCTGGTGAACTGGACGGTAACTCGACTACTGTTCTCCAATCACAAATTGACTTTCGAGATGATTGCCTATGCAGGTGCCATAGTTCTAGTGCACAAATGAGGTGGTTAACTGGGACTCGCTTCCCTGGTTTCTTTCACCTGAGACTCTCAATTTGCTATCGATGAGAGGTGATGGTTGAACAAACAAAAATTTGCTGCACTCTTAATATTTGCAACGTCAACCACGTGGTGCTTAAGGATTCTGTTTTACATGCCACACCTCCACAATTATGGAAGATCATTCCAATCTATGCAAGTACAAGCTTACGGTTATTTGTGCGGCAGGTAAAGATTTGAGGACAGCAGACAGGGACGCACGTCAGTTGGTTTTGTGCTCCATAGGTCAAATAGGGTCAGGAATGTATAAAGTGCGTGAGCCGTAGGCAAACTTGCATGCTATATTTTATAGCAGAATTCCTCTCGGAGGTAACGCTTTGGGTCCCACGAAATGTGATTCAGGATCAGTGTTTTAAAAAACCTGCATGCGCTTTTGCAAGAGGACACGCTTAATTGATTTAAATAAAAGGGCTCGTGCATTTTGCTATTCCTTAAAAGTAGATGGGGTTTGGTTTGAAAAATTTAATCCATGGAGAAAAGACAGTAGAAATTCATAAATTGCAAATGTTTTCATTTTTACGTTCTCAGTGGCAGCTAAACGAGAAAATATAGGTGCGGCCAAAAAGTCCTCTGTATCTGCAACAGTCTCTTTGTATGTGCCTAAAATATACTTAATAAGCTCAATGAAAGGGCGACACAAACTTTTGTCAGCGCACTCCTATTTCCGGATGGCAAATTCCATTCGGACTCAGCCAGAGGGAATAATTAAGGGAATCGGAAGGTTAGGGATATAGTTAATAAGGCAAGTCTATGATTACGTATTGCGCATTACTTCAACTAATCAAAGATTATCCACACTTATAATCCGGCCTTGTAATTGATGGCATAATTGTAGAAAAACTAGTAGACGGAAGCGTTAAGAATGCTTGAAATTTCTGAAAGTGATTAGAACGCAAAATTAAAGAGCAAAGGTAAGAAGTCTACCAGCGTCGCTAAAAAATCATCCGAAGGTATATTTGCAGCAATCAACAAATCAAGTGAATTCCGCAGACATCAGCCCTCAAAAGTCTTATGCACCTTTGACCCAAAGGGCGCTGGCTGCATTTGTGCACGAATAGGTAAAAGAGCCAGCGATTCGGCGATTTGATATAGCTTTGTTAAGTAGGTTACACGATGCTTTAATTGCATGCTATCCGATCCAGAACACAAAGTCTAGTCTTATGATTGGTATCACAAACTAAATGCACTTTAAAAAAGTAAAGGTGCGCTATGCCACCATACCGCCACGGTAAGATAAAAATCTGTAGGAAATGGAAAACCTGCATCAGCATTAATGCTGGTATTCTCTGTTAAATTTGAGCGAGATGCTTGCATGGCGCATAAAATAAATAATAATATTATTACCAAGCAATCTTATAACACAATTGTTGACAGTTCCCTTTTGCTCATTTGAACGTCTATTTATTACCTAACCAGCTCAATGTTGATAAGGATAACAAGAAAGGAAGAAGGCAATAAGAAAACGCAAGTCCTTCAGCAGAGGTAAAGGTAGGAAATGAAGTTGGGGATAATGCACGCTGCGTCATCTCTGCAAAGTATACCAGTTTGCAGGGATCATCGAAAGTTGATGCGGCTAATGAGTTTCCATCAGCTTTGTCATAAGAGACACGGCGGCACATAAATTATCAAGTTTTAGAGAAGAAAAGTTCGAGAAGGACCAATCAACACCGTGGACACTCAAGGAGTGGATAGCAGCATTTCTATGTCTTTTGTCATGTCCTTCAAAGGCAAGGGAATTAAATAAAAATGAGTAGGAATTCAGATCCAGACACATGTATCGCATACCTCATATAGCTAATGAATCGCCTCTAGAGACGCTAAGCGCTGCCGCAAACAGATTGCAAGCATTTAAAATGCCCAATAATTTAGTTACTCAAGTAAAGTAGATATTTGTGCCACATTTGCAAGCTGTGACGACTTTCTCCGCGGCGACTTTAGACATGTTGCGTATCAAATTGCGATTATGCGGTCCCAAAGCTTTTGACTCGAACATTAAGTCATTTTTACTATTGTTGTTAGTTACCAGATGATAAAATACTTAAAACTCAAAATACTCTAAGATGATTTTACGGATATCGAGAAATCGTTGAGTAATCAGCCTTGGTGATTTAAAGCGTACAAGTGTGAAGATCCTCAATGTAATTTTCTTGATTGCACTCAGCGCGCCTAGAAATCAAATTATACTTTAGTTAGTTTTAATTTTTATATTATAATGGTGGGAACTGCCTAAACATCAACGTACGTTCCCTTGAAAAATATTAAAGAACGACTATGTAATTAAGCTTTACGTCGCTACACTACCAGCAGGTTTTCGTGGACGAAGTCAAACGCTTTATGTTATTGAAGCATAGCAATTCTTTAGTTCTGAAGTAGTATTTTTGGATAGATGCTAGCCTAGCGCGTTTGAACCAAACGGCCCCACAACTTGCTTTTTGGTGGCTAATTGGAAGGTAAAAATGATTGGTATTTAGTGATAGCAAGATCCCTCTCCTTAAAGTGCTATACCAATAGAAACCCGAAATATCAACTATTAAGCGGAGATAGCAAATGATTATAAAGTATATCAAGAAGTTTAGAAGTGTTTTTGATTACCTTTGGATCAGTGGCGGGGGAGTAACGCTTGTAGGGAACGCCATTTCTATCGATGAGGAACTTTGTGAAGTTCCACTTGATTTCTCTAAGATTGCAAAGAAGCAAAAGGTTGATCTCAAAAGCAAAATACCCATGATTGCAACTCACGAGATAAAAACTCAGTAGCCTTTGTCCAAACTACACTAAATAACGGTAAAAGCGGAAATAACTCGGTCAAGGAGGAGACCCTACCACCCTAGCCCGAAGGTCTCATTGCTAAATGACAGCACCCACCGTCTCTATTCACGCATGCCTATTCAAGGCTTCATGAGACAAAAGATGACGCAAAATTTTGTCAATAACTATGCGCAAAGGCATCAGCTTACTTGGTAGGCTTATCCTTAAGAATGTTTTGAAGGTAAATAAAGAGGGGTAAAGCATTAGGACCGTTGACGTCAACTTTACTAAAGAAGTCGAAGGTAAGCCCAAATTTCTTTCGTGCAGTTTCTTTAATTTCAGCATTGGTCCCCGGTTCCTGAAGGTAAAATTTGTTTTCAACAAACATCGTTACATGGTTTCGAAATTTAGAAATTTGACATGCCTGATTTTGAAATTGGTTGCAGGGAAAGGCAAGAATACTAAGGCCCTGGCTACTATATTGGGTATACAGGTCTTGCAGCTGGGCGTAGTTCTTTTTAGTCAAACCTCATTGAGTGGCGACGTTTACAACAATGACAACGTTGTCTCTGAAGAACAAAAAGAGAATGGCTATATGAAGGACAAATGTGGTAAATGTACCTGTATTTCTTCATGGACACATTGTTGCCATCAATGTCCAAGGCGTCGAAAGAGTAGAATTTATTTTTGTCAGATGCCTATAAAAGCGGGCAGGGTTTAAAATGAAAACAAAAGTCTTAGGTAAGGAGCAAATACTTCTATTCTGCTTATGGTTAACATTATTAACACGAAAAAGGAAGCTGCACGGAAGACCACCATTTCGCAGATTTGTAAAAAAAATTGAGCTACAGGGTATATTAAGGCATAGATAACCTTGAAAATGCATTAAGGACAGTGCCGCGGTTTTCGGTGAAATTCCAAGGTCAACCAATTTTTAATTGTAGTTAGCCATATTAGACCAAGTTATGACTGCCTAGAATAAAAAGTAACAACTACTTAAGGGGGAATAACAATTCGACAATGTAGAAACCACACCTTAACAAAAACTTGCGGCTTAACGCTATCATATATTAGATTTATAGATTCCCTACAACAGTAGATAGGGATGCACTATTAGGGAATTTTGGCTGTGTAGACATTCATTCATAGCTTTGGATTGTCATCACTTGCTCCCTGCCTATCACATAGCCGCCAATCGCAGTCACCATCGCAGGCTGCCTCTCACAACGCTTCTCAGCATTTGTGAGTAATTCTTTCTATTCCCTGCTAATCCTTCACCGCTCCACTCTTCGATTTTCCCTTATTTACTTTCCTATGAATCGATCTCAAATAGCGGCAAGCATTTATGCGCACCCTACCCACTTCCTTCTCAGTAGGCAATACCTCGCCCATTTAGACGCAAGCTTCGTTGCAGCCTCCTGCATCTCTAATTTCCATCCTTCTTCCACTCCCACAATCTCACTTCTAGGCACCATTTGCTCTTTTGTACTAATTCTCTCATGTTCGCTGTCTATCTCTGCCACTCTCAAGAACAGCCAGTCTCAACTCGCGTCCACTCATCGATTGCGGTCACCCACGACCACCGCTTGTCCTAAACTTGAATACTTAATTCTCTATTTTCAATTTTATATTTGCATCTTTATGGTAACCAATGAACTAAAAATTAAAATATGATACAGCAAATCAAATTCAGTCTTGAAATTTATGCGATTTGGGTGGCTTATTCACTCTTAATTAATGACACGATGAGACCGATTATTCTGGCATTAGCACCATTGAAATTGCAAAATTTTAGAGTTTATAAGACTTTGGACTGCTTGCTGACTTATAGTAAAGACGGCATCTACCATTCTTGGTGAAATGCAAGTAAAAATGAACTTCTTAACTTATAATAGCATCAATCCGCATTAGCATCTTTAACGTTTTAAAGTCAATTTGGAAAATGCAACTTGAACGTGTGGTGGCTAAGTCGCCATTGTTTGAAGGAATGGCCGTTTTTGCTTTATAGGAAGAAGTGCATCATGTTTCTTGATTTTAAGCATCTATAAGTCTTTCTACAGGCCGATAATCTACTTCCTACCACGCAGAATATTACAGCATGAGAAAAGATTAAGTTCAACAAACCGGTGTTTAGATCTGCTTAACCAGTTCAGAAACGCTTAAAATTTTTGGACTTTCACGGCTTCTTCCACTGAGGGTCAACATCCTCGCAGCGCAGCAACAAAAGTAGAAAAATCGCCTTTTGCACATCATCTTTGCTGCGCCTTGCAAATTATTATCGAAATCGATTAAATGAATAAGTGATATTCATATTTAACAAATGTCCTTAGTCAGTATCAATGCACGCGACAACGTTGTCTTCTTGAAAGTGTTTAGGAGTCGGTGAATTAACGAAAGCTCGGAAATGTTACCCGCAGGTAAAATCTTTGAGCCTATTTGTTGATTGAAGATCCGAAGCTATGATCATGCAAAGTTAATAGTCTAAGCTCAAAGAACCGTCTCTACGAAAGGGCACAAATGTAGGTGGGCCGAAATCGAAGACCAGTGGCAAGTAAATTACCTAGAAATTATAACAAGATGATATCGTGGAGTATAAAAAGTGCCTTGGAAAGTACCATACCAGAATCAGGTTGGTGAAGCACCTTAATGATTTTGTTTAGATCTAAGCAGGAGCAAAAAGGCTTATTAATTGAGGAGCTTGCGAGCAGAAGTCGGTGATGCGACAGGACTCATTTAATGTCTTCGTGTGGAGGCAAAGGCTAAGGACGTCAGCTTCAGTTCGTTTAAATCAGCGAACTCTTAAAAGTTTGCAGGCCGTGTAAATTTGTACCACGTTCCAACCTGATTTGTACTACTGGCATCGAGTGAGCAGCGTGCACACGTAGTCCGATGAAAGTTATTTGGTTGTCAGTCTATATAATTCATGAAATTAATATTTATATTAGCAAGCACTACTTTTCCGCAAGTTTGAGGCTCTTGTATTATTGCTGGATAATTTTAATATTGCTGCGATGGTTAAATGCAACTCATTGCGAAAGCTCGTATTGCCATGAATCCTATGGAATCTGTGAATCGAAATTTCCTCAGGTTCGGTAAATGCCAAAGTTAAGTTCTAGAATAGTTCTTATGACCCACACAATCTAGGAATAAGAGCAATCACGTTTTCTATACAATACGTGCATGATGGAGGGCATGCTTTGTGGTATGGCCTAAATTTATTAGTATTTAAATAGCACTTAACCTCTATTAATGCCTTTGTTCCTATTAGATCTTCCGCATGATTAGGTGGAGGCTTTTTGCGACAACGTAACAATAAAAGAATGGCAAAAACGCATGGGCAAAGCCGATTACTACAAAACTCGCTGACATGGATGCAACAGATTTGCGTATTTATGGCCTGTTCGTTGTGAAAATACGCTACAATAGCTACTCGTGTCACGTTAGTAGTACAGCTTTACTCCTCAAAGTCGTACTAAGTTAGCAGGCAATTTTTAATTAAGGACTATCGCTTACTTTAAACACACTTTCCTGAGGAAATCATACAAAAGTTCCTACTACTTGTAAGCGGTTTGCAGCTAAGAGTGAAACAATTAGGCACATTAACTTACAGTAAATATTAGCGAACTTTTGATAATAAGGGGGGGGGGGGGCCTATAAACGGCAAGTGGCAGCAATCCTAATGCAGACTGCAAGTGTAGGCGCAGTAAGCAAACCATGCTACACTTGTTCCTAATGTGATTTAAGTTACATAGAGGAAGAGTTAATGGAGGAGATTCATGACAGCACCTCGAGAAGGACTAGAAAACGAAAGCTTGCAAATTATTCACCTCCAGTTCAATTAGGTGAGGTGGTGATGATAAATGCTACCGCCTGGTCGCTCAAAGCAAAGCTTCGTGCTTATTAATCAGAGTAATTAGACTGCGTATCCCTTTATGAAGGTCGATTAGAGAGCAGGCCTGATGAGAGCAAGCACAGTAATTCCACGTCCATCGGCATGTACAAATGCGCTTGTGTCAACAAGCATGAAATTAGGCCCCTACAAGACATTATCGACGGATTGTACCTTTGATTCTAGTCCACAAATGCAGATAGCGTAAGTCCATATAAATACGTTCCTGCTGTCAGGGAAACTGAAGCTTCAGAGACTTTATAATTCGCATAATTATGCATTACTTTGGATGACCTTGGCTCTGACGTGGTTTAGTGTGTAAGAAGAAATCGTATAAATTTGGATACAATTTGGAATGCCAAGGTCAATCATATTTCACAGAAAATTCCAAACTAATAAAGTGGATCCATTTGTCTACAGTTGGGAATAACAGCAACAGCTCCCATTTAATGAAGCACATTAGGGCTTCGTTCCGTAAGACATTTGATCGTATACTCTCGCAGCCGTAAATACGCAGAAGCAGTACCTTTGCAGCTACATGAACCTCACAACCGGAAAACAAAGTTACGATGTATAGATTTACTTTTGTTGATTCCGCGCAAATTTTGAGGCCTTGTCAATCATTAGTCATATTGTTTTGTTATAATGATAACGGAACAAAGTTTAAGTCAAGAGGGTTATTGTGCAAATCGCAGCATTTGGTCTAATGTCCCCGTCCAACGACGTTTGATATATGAATAAGAACGGTTCAGTACTAACTGTAGACGGATCAGCTGCAGAATTTTTAGATTCCTTTATTGAGCATCTTGCAGTAACTATGGAATTTTCTATGCGCTGATCGCAATGTCACGAGCATTACTTTTAGCTTATAAGGCAACTGCTTTTAGAAATATGCAATTTTTGGTATTATTGCGCTAAATGGAATGGCATGCCCGCGAAAAATGGGAGTAAATGTCAGTTTGATAGCAAAATGAATGCAAACGAAACGTATTTACTTTAGATCTAATTTTGACAAACACAATCCACGTAACAGCAAAGGTGTTTACTTTAAACTTCCCAACCTAAACACTCTGCGTTTGAACTGTGTAAGATATTTGTAGCACAATTAAGTAAAGTGATTGCTTAGTTATGCTAATAAATATCAATCTCTTAGGTGCACGGACGAATCCATACAGCTACATTGCGCTAAAATGCATAAGGTCTAAGCAGCAATCACAAATAGTGCCAAACCACTAATTTTTCATGACATGGACAAAGGATCCGAAAATGGGGTCATCTCTCCGGGTATTGTGATAGCAGCCTTTGACAAGGGTCTCCTAAGAACGAAGATGTCTGCTATAGCCCATCTTCCCAAATAGGACAAATGATTAACCTAAGTTCCTCATTTATTTTTAAAGCTGTCAACTGGGCTGTTAAGAACGTCACGCTAGAGCACCATGTCCATATTGCATGTGCCGAGCATTCCACAATGACAAACTGTCACTTCTAGAACATGAACAAAACTGAGTTACATTTCTTTCAATTCTTAAATGCGTAGCAATCTTTCTCCCTTCTCTTCGAATCCTCTGGTTTGTATTTGCTTCCTACTATCCTATCAATGAATTTTTAAAGTATGGGTCTGTCCTACAGGAGCATGTTGTTTTTTAGCACAAGGTTTACGCAAAAGGTCTAGCTAATTAATTAGCTAATGTTTTTTCTTGCTCACTGTGGGAGATGTTTAGTCTCATCTTTTCTCATCACCTCCAGATTTTAGCGCCGAAATGCGTATAGGAATGGTTTACAAATATTCGGTCTCTATTTTTTTCTAACGGCCTTTTTTTCTACATGACACTGATACATGCAACCTTTTACTACATTCAGTTTTGGCGAATACCCTACAATTAGTTAGTCAAATTTAGGCCGTGCTGAAATGAACTCACAGAAAGCGTTTTAACCTCCAATGAGAGATCAGTCTTCTGAGCAAAAATAGCTCACGTTCACTAACACGTGCTCAATAGCCTTAATAACTTCTGCCGTGTGAAACTATGCAAGTCATTGGTCATTCCACACAGGGGAGAGGCAATCGGTATGCCCTTCACAAGGGCTCATTTTGTACCGGGAGTCTAACAAAACTTTGCATGAAAAATCAACATCACCACTGATATTTTCCCCAATTAAAATAGAAAAATCATATCAGTCGCTGGCAAATTTGCTCTTTTTTAGCAGCTTACTAAGAGAAGTGCCATTAAATTATGTTCAAACTTCGGTATCCAAGTATCAAGGAATACGATATTCCATTGTAAAATCCTGGGTACACAACATAGAAGCTGGAAAGTGGAATGCGGTAATATACTTTTCGGTATTCACTTTCCGACAATGGGTCAACCAACAGAACGGAGTTGTCAAGCATAATCCGGCAACGGCAATAGGAGAACAAATTGAATAACTCAAGGAATAAGGGATGATCCAGTAAATTAAACGACACAAGAATCCCATCAGCACGGGGATGCTGAGGCAAAACTGCGCAATTATTAGCCAAATACGAAGTAGTAAACTCTGAATACTCCATTAATAATTGCGATCAGGATATAAGTCAAAACTGAACTCTTGAAGCAATCAAAAATCAACAAACTGGAATTACCTACGCACATAATCCGAAACGAGATGTCGAGGAGAATTGTTAAAACAAAGATAAGGTTGTTGTTCAAACTAAATACCTCTAGAGTAAATTTATGCTTGCGCAATCAAAACCACTAGGCATTGTCAACTTATTGTCAATGGTGTCGACAAATTTCATGCGAATAAAAATTGACGCGAAGCTTATAGCTTTAACGTAGTGCAAATCACACGGCTCTTGTGAAGCTTAAAATATGAATTAGTATTTTACGTAATTACACTGCTTCTTTACCATAGGCTTTTAATACCTTTAAGTGAATTCTGGTACTGCCCGGAGACAGCAATCTGCAAACTTTGTGCGAAAGGAACTAACGATTGCTGCTTTCCTAACTTCAGCAACATAAAAATACTAATAGAGGCCAAAAAAATGCTCCCTTTGTCTGTTTTAATGCATTGGCAGAGACGTTTTGGCCGCATTTGCCTTTGGACAGAGCAACTTTATTGTCCAAGGCAGATCATTTGTCTGCTTCATAACTTCTACTATGCTAACGGAGGTGGCACCTCAATCACTCATTTTGCCTTATGCATATAACCGCGACTTGAAGCTTCCATTGTGTTCTTGCAAAAATGAGCACTGAACGCTTCAATTTAAAGACACAAACTAGGTAGTCTATGTTTTTATTTAGCGGAGCAGGTGTTTAAACTTAGTTCTTTCGAGGTGCTAAAAATTGTGTGAATATTTCTGAGGTCCATCTTTTGGTACCGTTCAACAAGGATGCAATCTGGAAAATTGTCACCGATTACTAACCTGCCAAATATTTTAGTGTAACTTAGCATACATTTATGTCACGTGGTTAAATCTGCAAAGAATTTGTTTAGTTTTTATCTCTCCTGTCCTGTTGGCAAATTTTCTGAAAGTTTCTATTTTTTCATGTTTTAAAATTTGGATGTAGCTGACTCCCTAACTTCCAATATTTACTTTATATTATGACCCAGATGGCGCACGAAAACAAAGATCGCGAGTAGTTATTCAGCCTGCTACTTCTTAGATGGTTTATGCTATTTTATGCCTGAGATGATGCTGGCTTTTATTCCTCATTAGGAATTATGCTTCTGGTTTTCCAAATTCAATGGCAATCCTTCATGCGCATGTGACAATTATTAACATTTCATAAGACCCACCTTCTACTCTCATGTGGATCCTCGTAGTCATCACTTTGGTCCCGATCTGCCTCTTTTCCTACTTCTACCCTATGTCCTGTCCAAGTTTACCTTTGCCAATGCAACAGGCCTGCTAATGGATCCATTTTATCAAAAGTCGCTTGCTAATACACGCAGCCAAATCGCAGCAAAGTTTCTATCAAGAGTTTTATTGTTGTCAAATGTGTCATAAAGTTGCAACAAAGATGAACGAGCGCCATCGTACATAACGCGTTTTTGAGATAGTAGGCTTTTGTAGTAGATTCGCAGATTTTGTCGGTAAATAAATCCCAGGCGAATCATTGGATTAATTTCCAGAACCATTCGCATTACACTTGGTAGCATGGTTCATTAAAGCATTAACAAGTCAATAACTTTCACAGGTTCCTTTTCCGTTTCTACTTGTTTTGACTCATGCGCGCCGCCAACTGAGTGTGTTGTTCTTGTATGAAGAGACATCATGTACTTTAATGCACTTTATATGGATATTTGTGATTACTCAATGTTTTAGTAGCTGTTTGCAGAAGGTAAAAAGTATTTTTGTAAAATTTTTGCAAATCGGCTTGATTGCGGACTAATTAGCATGGCGGATTCTAGCACATACCAGAGATGCAATGAAATAAGGCAGCCAAACAACATCGCCAACTCTTTATAAGTGTGTATGAATACTTGAGCAAATAAGTTCCTCTTCAGTTCTGCTGCGCTCGTTCTCTTTTGGTTTTTATATAACTGGACCATTTTAAATGCTACCAGCATATCAGCTAATTTTGAGACATAAGATAGGTTTTGAAGATTCCTTTTGGCAATTAAATGCACTTATAATTCAAAACAACTTTACTTAATTTAGCATTTCGATTGATGATGGCAGTAGGCTGAATTGTGCTAAAATGCGTTAAAAGCAGAATAATTTAAGTCATTTTCCGCGAGTAAATGGGCTTCTTTCTCTTGCATGCTGTATGCTACGGTCATTCAGAGGTGCCTTACAATGGTGAGTGTGTTTTGCATTGAACAGTGTAGACTTAGAGAGCTCATCACAATGAGTTCTCCATCATTATTTGTCGCCTATTCTTCCCCTTGCCTTCATCGGATCTTGGTAAAACTGTCATTAATAAATTGCATTGCCTAACATTTCACAGTTAGGGTGATGATTATCGATCGCTTACGCAATTGTAGAAGAAGGAGAACCATGCGATGGTATATTTGAAGTAAATTAACGATAGCAGCACCTGCTTCTCTGCTCAGGAGACAAGAAACTCTGGAGGGGTTGCACACCTGCCTGGAACATCATGTGCGTTCTAAATTTGTTCATATTTTAAGAAGAATATTGAACAAGGATTCTGTAGATTTTGCGAAGTGAAATTTAGCAGGTCAGAATTGAATAGTAGTGTATTATCATAAAGTTTTCAATTTAAAGTCCATTGCTTGTGGTTGAAAGGTCTTCATCTAAATAATTTTTAGGTGCATCTAATTCTGTCATCTACTCCTGGATAATACCAGCTAAGTCTTGCTGAATTCTCGGCTCCTGCAGTGCCTATTTCTTTATGTCGGATATCCACTGATTGATTTAATCAAATGCTGTTATCATGCGCGTTATTTTGGGCATATCAGCAATTTTTGAGTTGTGATGGAATATATTAGTCTTGGTGATTTGGACTGCATCAAATTATGGCGAAAATTGGGAAGCTGCCTCCTTTTTTATCATTTCTTAGCATTTTATTTGTGGAACAGAATGTGCCTATTTGATTGTCGGACTAAAAACACGAGGAAATTAGAGCAGTTCCAGATAAAAAAGAAGCGATGTTTGAGGTCTCTCGCTGTCTATGTAGTATGATTGATCCAGAGTAATTTTTGCACATATTCGGCTACAGCTTCTACCATGAGGATAAAATGAAGACCCCTATATCGGATTCACAATCAGATTTTAAGATGCGGATGTCTGACTAGCCGATGCCTTGATTTCAGCTAAGTGTCTCTGTAATGAGCATTGCAGCAAAATATCAAACGTTGTTTTTGATTGGTTTTTGGCTGTTCACCTTGGAGTTTTGAGCTTAATCGCATTCTTATGGCTTGCTACATATCATTCCCGTCTATCTATCTGCCCTTCATCTATTGCCTTCATATCCATCATATCCTACAGAGAAAGAGCACTATGCAACAGAGGTCGTGGTTGACTCTACCATTGTTGAACCATTCTGAAAATACCATCTTTATATTATTGCTATGAAGCCATGTGTCATTGGCATCCTTGCCTCCTTACCTCATCGCAGTGTTACACTCAACGCTCGCGCAGGCGACTTTTCTTTATGAAGGCACACAACCATTCTATTCTTGAACTCATCTCTTAGCGAAATTGCCGTTTTACTTACACTCGTCTTTGCTAACTCTCGATCTGTGTGTGCACTTTTTGTTGCCGAGTTGTAGGTGAAGGCTGCTACCGAGGTACATATGTCCTTTACCGCAAGCAAAATCGAGGGCATTACTGCTGATGTTTTCGCTTTTATTGCTGCCTCTTCATTATCTGTCGATGGAATAATCAGTTTGTTGATACCGATCGCCATTGTGAGGAAGTGGATTGGCAAGTCTGAGGTTTGGGAACCGGTCCTCAGCGCTATCAGAAATCGGACCAGCTTTGGCCGTTCGGCACTGCCACTAACTGGAGAACACTGTGGCATTTCCTTTCCATGCACAGCCTTGTGGAGCTTGGGATCACAGACGAAGTCGTTTAAGGTGGAGTAAAATATCAGTTCGTGGGGAAAGCATAATGAACGCTTTGTGAAACAATCCACTTCAGCACAATCAACACAAGGATGCAAGTCAAGATTCTTGACTCTCTTTGAGTCTGAAAGCTTCTATTAATTGTGCTTAAGAAAAAACTAGAAAAAAACACACATTTTGAGATTCTACTTATTTTCTATATGCCATAACAATACGATATTTGCAGCTTTGTTTCCTTGCTTCTACATATGGCGTTTGATTGAACTGATCCACACGCAATTGAGGCAGCCAGAATTACCGGACCTTACATTCACTTTTAATGCAATTTTATCCCATTAGTAATCTCTGGCACCGTAAAGTAGGGAGTTAAGCAGCAGTCAAGCTTGTTAGATTGTCCTCTCATCTGTAATATTATATGATTGGTCATGGCCAGTGAGGACAATATGACTTGAATCCTAATAGAGGATAATTTTGGGCACGAGGTACAAGTGCACACTGCTTGAATAACATTGTGCATTATCTTCATGCACGTCGTCGGGGTAGTAGGCTAGAGCAAAGAAATTGAGACCACTGTCTCTGCGCGGCACGAAGGTGGATTGCGAGGCTGCAAATATGAGGCCATAGGCAGTGCAAGGCGCACGGGCTTGTAGGCTTGTTTCCTATAAAATAGGATTCCAGGTTCATGTGATCTACAGGTTTCATCTTGAGTACCTTAATCAGTCCATGGGTTACACTATAAAAAGCATCAAACTGTGAAATGAATACGCCCTACTCAACGTTGTCTCTAGTCACTTTTAGAGGCATTTCATGCTATTTCATTATGAAGGCGGTTGACGGGAAACTTGATACTTTCGTAAAATTTGGCAGAATGCGCGAGAATAATTGGTGATGATTTTAAAGTGGCCACTCCGTCTTTGTGGTGGGAATTATGCAATTAATTTGGAGCAGCATCGATGAACAACGTAATCAATCCATATCCTATTAAAGTAGGCATGGCGTCAGCGATGTCCGAACGAATGCTGTGCCTGCGCTTCTCCCACGGAAATAATTGAATTCACAGATATAGAATCTGGTTCAAAATATTCCGTATAGGTGAGAGGTGATTTAATATGTAAAATGGATATAGCTAGAATCACAATAAACACATTGCGTCTCATTATCTAGGTCCTGTGGTGAATTAAACATCGAGTTTGATTTTTAACGACGTCTACTACTTGAGTTTGTCGTAATCTCACGCAGGGACTGCGACACATGTAACATTGGTGACCCAAGTGAAATTTTGCACCAAGAAATGCACTCCAAATTATCTATTCATCCCAGTAGATGTAAAATTGCGCCTGCAGGCATCAGTACCCTCTTCGATAGAAGGGTTGCTGAAAAACACAGAGATACAGGAGGACATTGTACCTAAGGACGGTATTTTTAACTGCATTCACAATAAGAGGCTAAAATAGTTCAGCTGTCATCTTAGTTTACCACACCTATGTCCGCTGATTGATTTGATTCATGCCAGTGAATGCTGTTAGATAAGAGAAACTTTTCTAGAATATGCTTTAAGGTAACTACAGTGAGGATTGAAAAGATGCAGAGAAAGTCCACATTGCGCTTTTGCAGGCCTCGTTTGACCTATTCGACTCACAAAGAGGCCTTTTCTGGGCATAGGCGAACACCATTTGGGCGTTACTTGTGAGTCCAATTCAAGCGAGCTCATTGCGCAGCTACTAGTCAATTTTACTAATTGCTCTTGTTCCTTCCTTTACCGTTCTTCCCCTCATTGATTCTCAAAAAGGCATCACGCTTATGCTAGCTGCAGCAAAAGACCCAAGTTATGCAGTTGCGAAAAATCAAGGTAAGATGGAGCAAAAGGACACATTACTGTCCTCACCAAAGCAAGTTGCAACTTTTAAATTCTTTGGCAGAAGTAATGAACAAATGGTTTAAGAGAAGAAAGCTTTCTGCGATGACTGGCTTGTTGCTACTAACATCAAAAGTATTTATCAGCATCCGCTACATTTTTTACAAAACCCATCTAGAGAGGAGGGTGCGGTGTGGTTAAAGTTTATCTAAATCACCTAACGCTGGGTTCTGGGTGAGTAGCAAGGCTTGAGAGTACAGTTGGCTGCACTGAAACCTGCGGTAGACTCTGATTGACTTCGTCGGAGTTCAGAAGTTTTACAAGAGGAGTGATTTTGGGCGTTTCTTTTAATTGGAGGCGCAGTCATCTAAAATTCTCTACTTTGAATTCCCTTCCCAACTTGCCTCTTGCATCTTCTTCTTGCGCTCGATGCCAACAAAACCAAATCTACGAATCCCTTTCCTTCTACTGCTTTCCACCTAATTGTTTTCATGAAATCGAATGAGATTTCAGTAAACTGGTTCCCTTTACTTCTTTGGTCTTCAATTCTCTTTCTCAACCTGTCTTCCACTCCTCCTCTGCCATTTTTTTTCGGCTTATCCCTCTCACCTTATTTACTCTACATTCCCCAACTGCAGACATGTCATAATGGTACTTACAATACAACATCTAGCTGGCATCGCATTACGGTGTTACGGATCTAATTCCTGACCTCATATACCAAGATACGAAAATTCAGCTTCATTGCAAGCATTTGAGAAGATCTTAAAGTCCACGCATCAGAGTATGCAGACGTTCTGAGTATGCTCAAAAAACCAGCATTTTTACTGTAAATCCGGTTGCCACTCGCTATTTTGTATCCATTCTATGCGCAACTTGGTTGTTGCTCGCCGACTTACTGTGACTACACAGCTGAATTACCAAAGTGTGACCGCTTCAATCGTGCTGGTAATTGACTTTCGAATAGGCACAATCAGAGCACAATAAATATTTAAAGGCTAAGGCACGTTGTTTCGGCTGATGAAATAGGATGCAATTATGCAAAAATTTTATCTAGAGTTCATTCTCCATTTTGATGGAAATCGACGTGTTCTAAGGCTTTAGTGCCTTTAATTGTGCAAACCAAGGATAGTCCCATTAACAGCATTGTATGCATTTATACAGTTACCGATTCGAGCATTAAACATATTTACTTAATAGTATTTGCTTTTTGACAAATAAATAAATAAATGGCTCAAATGTAACTGGGAACACATTCCCGAGCCCATGCCTCAAAAATGCACAATGGTTTATATTGGTAACTACTTTACCTACCTGTTAGTTAGCGACTAGACCCTTCAACACCTACATAAAGAAAACTGGACGATTTGCTACTCATCTAAGCAAATTTTGTAAAACGACTTTTTGAGTTGACTCATCAGTAGCCCTTAGTTAAAATTTGTATTGAAACTGAGGATGGCACGATATGCAATGAACGCACGTGATTTAAAAACAACCGAGTTAAAACTGCCTGTGCAATAATAGCCTGTCTGATGCGTTTGTGCAGTACTATGATTTAGAATCATAAAAGCCACCCACTACAGGCAACCTATTTGTGTCCCAACGTTTGAGTAAAGGTAAAAGTCATCTTGATCTATATGAACTGCGACATCTTTTGGCTAAACATGTGGAATGAATCATGTGAACCTCGTTAATTCATGCTAAGCAAATTTAAGTAGAGTTTGAGCAAGGCTCCGAAATTCGGACCTACTTGAAATAAATAATTGTCATGAGTGTATGAAAGATAGAAAACGAATTCATAAGAGCAAAAGGTAAAGGCTGTTAATGAGGGATAAAAGCCAACAGCATTACTATCTACAAAAAATCAGTTTGAAGAACTACCCGCAATTATTGCCTTCGTGTGCCATCCAAGTCTACTTCTGAATAAAGTTTAATGCCAAGTAGCACATGTGAAACGAAGTAAGTATTTGCATTTAGAATAACAGCTGCGTTTGGTTGTTATCTGGAATCTGAAAGGTCATGAGAATTATAATGGGAACTTCTCAACAAGGTCCAAGTGTCAAACCAGCTACCTTTGTCTCTGAAAAGCTAAGTTGCGTAACTTAAATTTAAGCTAACTTACGCTAACACCTTTGACAGACTAATATGCAGTGAAAATTTCAAGTTTACATCCTTGTGATGCAATAGCAAAAGATGAGCGCTGCATTGCCCAAGAAATATTCACAGTTTTCTGCACTGCAAATGAACTAAATCTGGGCATGTGGTCTGTGGAATGGGTCGCAATCATTACCTAGGTTAATTTGTAAAACCGGGGTTTTCAGGACGCATTTAGGAGAAAACACGATCTTAGCCTTCTCTTTTGCGCATGCATAGTTCAATTTGCCAAACTTCTCATAGATCCTACGGGAAGCTCTTGTGGCATCAAAAAGGTAAGGAGAATTACCAAACCTCTCCATTTTTTCCGCATGCCCTCTCATATGTCGAAAAATTTCCTTTGGTCCTCGGAATAGTCTGAAAACACTGCGTATGCCATGTGTGCCCCGCTCAATTCGCAAACTTCTCCTTGATTGTCAGCCATTTCATCGGAACACGTATTAGTGAGTGAGCACCTGCTACCCCTTGATTATAATCCTCCGTATGTGCTGCTTCTCAGCCGCAGCTTTGACTTTCCACACAAACTTCGCCCAAAATTTGCTTTGTCATACAATGCTTCATTCCAAAGAATGGCGAATTCGGAGGTGCTCTTCTACTGTGCAGAAAGCTTTTCACGATATTTAACCTTCAAAACCATGTTAGTTCATATGCGTTCGCATCATATCCGTGAGTGTTTCTTTGACAGACTTACTTTGCAATGAGTGCTTGTTGTAACGCCTCAGTGTCTTCTGTTTTGTAGACATTTGGCGCCAAGTGTTTTGGTAGAATGCAAACATACGCTATTCTGTGAGCGAAATTCGTAAGTTTTTAGTGATGTTAACTTAAAGATATTGCCTCCTACTTTAAACTGACAACCTAGTAAGATAAGAGGTTCAGTGCGCAGAACATGCTTGTGTAAATCGTCAGGATTTTATAAGGGATTGTCTGACTGTGTAAAATTAAGTGAGAATGCTTGATAGATGTGGAAAGGCAAACATCGTGTTTCACTGCGTTACGTAATGCCCCATCATTAGTTTAGATAACTTAGATGTTGTCACAGAAATGCCACATCATTCGACAGTTATGCGTAAATTTATAAGTCACTAATTATTTTAACGAATTGTATGCGCATTATTAAGTATGGTAACCAAAACCTGCTTGTTTGCTTTCTTGAGTTCTGCAGCGGGCTGTCTAAACTTAGCAGCTATTAGCTCTTCAAGAAAGCATGTGTATGATATAAGGCGAGCATGCAGCATTTCTCAGCGCCGTCGATTTTATTTTGGTCACCGTTATACGCATGGCTAAAATTTTCATTAAAATGTTGGGAAATTAAGGTAAGAATGCAAAATCTTAAAATGCATCAAAAGAATACAGCGTAGAGAATAAGGATAGGGTTGTAGAATGCAACATGACATTCCCATTTTTGAGGTTGTGCGGTGCAGTATGGCACAAGAAAGTCGCTATTATTCGATGAAGCTGACTGTTGGAATTTGTAGAATTTCAATACAAACATTGATGTAGTCAGTTTATTTCAAGTTTTACATTAGGATACATTTAATGATAACTGCGTGAGCTAAGAATTTGCATTGTCAAGGCCATGCACTATAGGCCTTCCTTGTGCTATAATAGCAGAGGGTAAAGACGCTTCAGAGGTGACGACAAGATAGACATTAGACATAATTGCTACACACACTTAGGGCCGCCATCGAAGGGTAGTAGTCTTCGAGAAGTGCGCCAATCAGGAAAAAACAACAGAAGGAAAGGATTTAGCCAGAACGATAAAGTGAAAAGGGTCACTAAAGCATATCTTCGCTGTGCACGCTCAGCGAAATAAAGGTTGTGCAAGAATTGCGACACCGGCATGACCTTGAATGGATGTTTGCTAGAGCAGCCTAGTTTACTAGTTCCGGAACTCAAGTGTAGGCAAGTAGTGAAGTAATTGCGAACAAAGATTTGCAAGGGACTAATGCTTTTATTTTAAGTTAGTTGGTAGTTTCAGCCCAAGCTGAATTAATGAAGAAAATAGCAATTTCTTTTGAGCAAAAGAGCAATTATTATTCACTTGGCAAGTGGCTAACGTTTAGTTTTACCATAGGTGAACTAGGTATTGTTTCCTTTCTCCTTTTTTGCTACTGGTAGCCTTTAAATTGACAATCCTGTTTAGACCTTTGCTGAACTGAATTTAGCATACAATTAAAACTATTAGCCATGATTGTGAAATGCTTGTGCGTCGCCACCTGCACCCATGGTACTTTTGGCAGTTAAATCAGCTTTTAGTGGAAGTGGAATAGTCACATCGATATAGAGCAAAAGTCTTTTTTTCCTTTAATTGATTCCAAATTGATCAGAATTGAAACTTGGTATCAGACCTTCTCTTGTAAAAGTCCGCAGCAGTTCTCATTTTGCTATTTTCCTATTTAGATGTGACTGGAGAGCAATGATTACATCTTAACAAAAAAGTCAGGAATAGGAAGGGTGCAAGGTTTCGTTGGTTTTATCCACCAGGAATCAGCAGCACATTTAGTTCTGCAAGAGACTGAGGCAGTTCATGTCTGGTGGAAGGGGTGTCCATTTTGACAAGAAAAGCTAGGAGAACAAAATGATAGAGATGCAATCACTTTATCTCTTTTGATCAAGAATCGCACACAATTGGGAATCAAAAGGCTGCATTTTTAAATTCTCAAAGACGAATCCTGACAATTCAGGTGTGACCAAAATGTAAATTGTCTATATTGGCAAAGAAGACTGAGGAAATACGGTGGAGAAGGAGGAAATGTGGAAAGGAAGAAAGGCATGCGAATCGATAGAAATGCTAAAGTGTTCCGGAATTGAACATTGGCGACATCGGTGCGTGAGAATACGAGGCAAATAAAGGAAGGTTGATTAGATTAGGTCAGGAAATGCGTTTTTGAGAACTTATTGCTTGGTGGAATGGGAAATATATAACGTTTTCGAAACAGTTTCACCCCTTTTTATCAATTGCATTATGAAGGTAGTTTATTCTTTCTGCACCTGCTTTGACCTCCTCCTATCTACCACCCCTCCCTGTCCTAATCCCAACCTAGTTCTCTGTCTCACCAGTACTTGCTGTACGTAACTAAAATTTTCTTTTTATCCTAGTGGTTTTGCAAGAGAAAAATTGCTGTATTTAGACATGCCCCAATCTTTCCTTCCACTCTTTACTCACTAGCCCAAATAAGCAACCATTAATGACAGCGTAAGCTTCTTTATGACGCCGCCTGTATGGAAGGTAAATGGAGGGGCCTAGGCTCACAAATCTGCATAAATTTATGCAAGCATGCTGTGGATTTCAGGAGACGGGAAGAAATTCGTTACTAAGACATTGTCAACGAACCTTCGAAAATCCATTTCTGTAACACATTCTAGTTGAAAGAAGAAATGGACATACATGCGTCTGTTTGCACGTTAGCAGCACCACCGCTTTGTCCTTAGACTCCGATTAACCCTGCGCAATCTTAACCAGCGCCTACTTATTTGTCGCCTTTATGAACTACTGCACTGCAATCAATACGATGGCATGATGTGCCATCCAGACACCAGAGCTTTTTTGTACTCATTTCACACTGCTAAACATTCTGCCGCCCAGTAGATCCATTTACAAGAAATTTATACCCAATTTTTGCTTTTTAAACTGAGTGCAAAATTCAAGGTATGACAACATCCAAGCAAAGAATCACATCTTCGAATGGGGTTAGAATGTCTCCTCTGGTCCAAACACATCTTTGCAGGACTAGATCGACGCTGATTTTTATGGCCTAATAGGTGTAACCCTACTTAGTGTAAAATCTGCTATCTTTTCTGCAAACTGCACTTTAGCACAATAGCATCCACAACTGTGTGAGCCAATTTTGTGTCATCCTGCGTTTCAACTAATTTTAATCCACGTCTCAATAACATACGACATTGTATCATGCATTTATGCTGCAAGAGCTACTTTTACAGCCTCCTATCCGGATGCGAGCGCAAGCGATGCAAGTGAGGAAAAGAGATGCTTTGGCTTGAGCCTAAGAGCGCAGAGATTCAAGCATGGAAATCTGAGCTCGATACAATTTGTGATAGGGAATTTGAAGCATCAGCAACTCAACCACACAAGTCACTGAAGTACGGCTGATGCGGTAATTAGCTAGGTAGCATGGCAGTTACATTACATTTAAGGCGCTTTTAGTGCTTAACGATCAATATTAGTGGGAGTGTAACTGGAACATTAATTTGCCCGAATGTAGCCCAAATTCCCCCTGTAGCATCCTTCTTATAACTTTGCCTTAGCAGGTACCTATAAGGTCTCTTCTTCTCTCCCTGTCTCTTCTTTAACATTTTTCCGTGATCTCTCTGTTACACGTTCAGAGCCTTAACCCCACCCGGGACCCAAAAGGATCTGTGGGATCAGTCTTCAAAGAAGGCTTTGTTGTTTCCGCAGCTAGAAACCGATCAACTCTTCTCTAGTTCACATTCAACGGCACTACTGAATGATTTCATAAAGATTTCTATTAGATAATGCTATTCTTTTCAGCTTTGACGTAGATAGCATCATGCGGGGCTTCACCATCATTGTCTGTTCCGGTGAGTGGTAAGTGAGAGATGTCAGAAGAGGAGTAGTCGACAAATTCAGGCAGTGCTGTCACATTACGGGTTTTTTAAGGAAAGCTGGTAAGTTTTTGACCAGTTCATGTGTCCTTTGCATCACTTCCTTCTATGCGCTTCCTATTGCTGATGGTCAACACATTTTGGAGCCACTCTGCCAATCAAAACCTGCAATGGTGTTTGAAACAGATCTGGACTACCGAAATCGCTACCGTGAAACAAGAATCCGTTGTTGCACCAACAACACTTCATCACTACTTCTACTGGATCAGACACCATGAACCAGCCGAGTCCAGGCCATAATAATTTGAGCCACTCTACACAAGATTGCATTGACTCAACCTACTCTGTGCTACATCACTCTATAAATAGGCAGTGAAGCCGTCGGTGTAGACTTCTCTAGGAAAGGAAATATCAAAGTCCATGTGGATAAAAGAAGATCATTTAAGCTAGCTGCCCGACCATCTAACTGACGCTTTCAAGCTAGGGTTTGTTTAAGTCGTCTTAACCAAAATCACACTATCAAGCTTCTCCAAGTAGCAGATTAAGGAGACGGTTGCAAACAATCCAACCCACTCCAAATTGAAAGCACAGAAGAAGGATAGTAAGCACAAATGTAAGCCGCTTTTCTTGGCAGACAAGTGGCTATGCAATTTATTCATTAGTGCAGTTGCATACCACTGATCCACTGACCACAGCGCGTGAAGTGATTGCATTTGTAAAATGCGATTATTGCAAATCGTCAAACAAAGATGTTTAATAGGAGCAATGCGACTGTCTGCGCTATGGCATTTGCTTCTTAATTTGTTGAGATGGAAGCAGCCCAGAGAAATAGACATTAACATCAAAGCTTTTTCCTTTCTTCCCCTTCTTCCTCCTCCCATCCTTCATTTAGTTCTTAGATTTCTAGCCCTCATATTCACGTGCAGGTTTGTCACCTCCAACACCCTTTCTACTTACTTCACCTAACTCTTGCATACTTTATTCAACCCTCACGTGATTCCTGTAAACTCGCATAATGATAGACCGTTGAATAGACTATCGTCTGCACTCAAATTTACGCGGCATGATGCGCGAGATCCTTGTACTATGAAAATGTAACCTGCTACAAGTCATCTGACATGACGTGTAATCGCGTGCAGAATATGGAACAAAGCAGTGTCCTTCACCAAAAGGTTAGTCGTAGTTCAGGGTGCCATGACTGTTCCACTCAACTCCACACCCCTCACACTCAAGACGGTTAGACGTACAAACTCCCCTTAACCGGTTTCTGGTACACCAGCTAATCAACAATCATGCTTGCGTTATCTCTCAAGGGACCGCCATCTCATTCATGTTTGCAGGCTAAGCGACTCAGTGGGTGCGGCAGTCAAGCACTCAGCCGGTCTAAACCCATGCTGACAACTGCTATGATAGCTAAATCACACAATCCTGTGCGATAATCATACCACCCAGCAGCTCGTTCATTCACTCGTTATTGAGGACTGAAAGAACCGTCAACCATGCCGTTCTACGTGCCATATCTCCTGCAGTTATTAATCTCACTACGCCGCGCTGTTATATTTGCCATTCAGCTATTCGTTTGGACTTCTGTCGCAACCCCCTCTATCTTCTCGTCACTCCACATCATTCAATTCCTCGTCCTAGATGCGTTGAAATGGCCAAACTGGATGCGCTATCTTCCCTCTCCTGCCAGAATTCATTTCCGTGCGCCAATTTAATATTACTATAGCTGGCATCCAGTGTAAACACATAGAAAGTGAACTATGACTAGCCTCTTTGAGTGAGCCATTCAAAACAAACTGAAGTTTCCTCTATTAAGGTAATTTCCTTATAGAGTAACCACATATCTAGGTGAGTGGACAGCTGAATAAGTTTAGGAAAATGTGATGGGAAGAAGGGAAGAAATAAGGAACGCTGCACCACAGCACTGTACGAAGTCATCCTACAGTGCTCATTCGCAATCCTCTTTTGTTTGTCCATGGCCCAACTCCCTTTAATCCAGCGGCTCCCCATCCCTTCGCCTCTATCTTAATCATTCCTCTGTCTCATTCGGCTGACCATTCATGTTATCTAGCTTCCATCGAAGAAACGCATAGAATACCATTTCATTTCGTAATGAGAACAGTAATTTTTAGGTATAGGATTAAGAATGCACCTTAGCGATCTCAGTAGCAAACTTTAGTGGTGTGTTGCCGATTTCCTACCTATTGTGCATGATCCATTCCCATAGGCGCCTTTTACATTTCCATTGGAGTCAGTCTTAGTCTCCGACTAGCCAGCTCTACACAGCTTCATGCCATGTGAATTGGGGCCTTCTCTTTCTTTCTTGCAGATATTAGGAATCAAGGGAGACATAAGGTGTGGGTCTGATGACGTCTTTGAAGTGGGTGGAGAGGACCCCTCTTGTCTACGCCTCCTTTCTCATGCCCCATATCAACGCAACGTCAGTTAGTGCCTCCTTTGTCTCCTACTGCGTTCTATGTGCCTACCCATATTGCATCTCTCAGAAAACACGTTGTCTTTACATGATGCGAGATTCTTGTTAGTTCCATTGGCCAAGTCCACTTCAGTTTGAAATGTCACAAGGAGCCGAGAGGCCGCATGAAGGGAACTGCGATAAGAGGTAATGAAGTAAGCTAATAGGTGAGCAACGGAAATGAGATAAAATGGGCATCCAACTAGCCACCTGACGAGCGACCAAAGGAGGTCCTACTTTACTTAGAACAGAACTGTTGATTTAGTCGGCTCAAAGAACGGGTTTGGAGGAGAAGATGAGATGAATGTGCTTTCGCACCCACATGCACACAAGCACACTCGCATGTTCCTACCTGATGATGTGTGGCACCAACTAAGGCGACTCTCCGAAAAGACGGAAATAAAAGGGAACAATAGCATGCACACGAACTTACGTAAACAGACAGACAGGCGTGGATGCATAAGAGAAATGGGACGTGCGTTATGGGCGTCAGGTAAAGGCATTCAATGCAAGAAGAATAAAAGGATTAGGCAGTGAGGTAAACAGGTAGAATTTTTGTCGGTCTACAAAACAAGAAGTGGGAATTGGGAGCAATGTGCTCATCTTCGCCCCCGAAGAGGTAAGTGGAAGAGGAGTAGGAGAAGAAATTGAGGCTAGCGTGGCCTGGATTATAAATCATAGCATCATTTAATTATGTCATAATCATGGGTGAGACTGGTGTGGAGGTGAAAAGAGGCTTACAAGGAGAGCTCTAATAGATGATGGAGTAGAAGTAGCAGGCAGGGAAGAATTGTTGATGAATTCAAAGGAGAAGAATGTGAGAGAAGCGTAAGGGAGACAGAGGAGCGAGATTTTCTCATGTCAACGAAGATGAAAAATAAAGGTAAGGAAATGTAATGCAGGGCGTACTTACTCCCCTCTCCCGGTTGAGTTAAACGTATGGGGAGCACACCGCGAGAAAAATGTTATATGCAATGATTGGGAGCCTATTAAGCGCAATGGAAAACGAAGGAGACACTCACCAAAGATGCGCTGATAGGTGGCGTGGGACAGGAGAACTGTTCTCCACCCATTTTAAAGATGTCATTGAGCCAACTTCTTACGTGTGCACCTTGATCCTCACATCTGCTAGAAAGAAAAATTAGACCTCAGTTCGAATGGCATAGAGTTGCGTCAAATTAGAGTGTAGAGTTCGACTTCAATGGCAATGTGTAAGGCGGCTCTAAGTATGCGGCATGGAGGATAGCTCGAATAGTCTTGTCCACCTTCTTCTTTCCTATTTTATCCAAGTCTGCCATAATCTGACCTAGGTGACTAAACCAGTCTGTTCTTAATTTAGTCCAGTCTAGTCAGATCTAGTCAAGTCTAGTCTTGCGTACTGTGCTACCATGTTTCTGAAGGTCTCATGGTGCTGCTGCTCATGTATTGATTTTAAATCCATATTTGAAACATGAAAAGTGAGTGGCAGAGAAGGCTTAAGGCAGAACAGGAATTAGCTGAAAAATTTTGTGACTCTCTCAGAAAGTTTGCTGAGAGAACCGGTTCATTTCCGATTAGTATTTATGATTCTATGCTTGGACGAACTCTTGTCTTGCATGAAATTTCTTCCATGGGAGCAAAGAAACATGAATGTTCAGCTGGGAAAGACAAAAGAATAATTGAGATGGAGGTCAAGAGGTGAGAATTCGTAGATAAAAAAGGAAAGAGGATGAAAAGGCAGAAAAGAGGATCAAAAATGGGCACCGTAGGATGACTCTGCACAGTGCTCTGGTGCAGTGTTCTTTATTTCTTTCCTTCTTTTTCTCACTTTTTCCTAAATTGATCCACATATTTGCATATCTAGCCATATGACTGCGTAAAATATGACGAACTTGACTCGATGAAAAAATTTTTTTTTCGGATGACACACTTGAAGAGGAAAGGATGAGGAGCCGTTAACACAATGTACCCCTAATTTCCACTATATCGATCTATTTTGGTCCTCTGATGTCTATGGATCTTCGTAGTGGGATGTTGGGAGTGGCGGATGTGGCGGATGAAAAGAAGATTAGAAGCGAGGATAAACGAATCAGAAGGAGAGCACTGACAAACAACTGAATAGTAAGAACGACAGTGTGGCGAAGCAATACGAAAAATAAAACATGACGCATCGTGTAAAACAGCATGTTTATCGGTTTGTCGTTTGATGGAGCAGTTCGAATCTGACACGTGTAAATCCATCAGCAGCATATGCCGCGTGGTGCCTCTAAGCGCCGTCTGTTGTGGGCTTCAGACAGCATCCCTCGTAGTTGGTTTTGTAGGCGTGGACATCATTTGCGTTTGTACCTTTTCTTTTAGTTGAATTTCTCGCATTACACCGCACGTAAAGGAGGCAAGAGAGAGAATAAGAAGAGCCACCGATGCTGTTTTGAACCAAATGTGCTGCCACTCCTAGTAATTACTGCGGAGCTAGCAAAGATATGTTGTAAGCCAATAGCTACCTTGTACCAGGAGAAACAATGGCTTGATTGTGCCTCTCTGGTGGAGAGGAAATAACATGGTTGATTAAGCTAAAATGAGAAATAGGATGAAGATGGTAACACAGATGGGTGATGGATAGGAAGTGAGAGAAAGTAAAAGCAGGAGTGAAGAGAGTAAATTTTTTGCTTGATGGCATTAGTAAGAAGAAAAGACAACAGTCTGAGGAAACAGAAATTTTCCGCCCCATTAATTTATTCCTTCTTCTTACCAAATGCACAGTTAAACCTACATTTATCTACTTTCCTTTCCTGTATTCTCAGTCTCACACATCCTCTTTTACCGCTCAAGCCTAACGCATTTAGGCTTTTCATTCAGTGCACAAACCCTTCTCCTTCTGCAAATTCTCTGCTTAATTTCCCAACATCCAACATTTTTCTGTCAATAGGCTGACAGGTACATGTGCAATTGCAACTACGACCAGTCCTGGAGCAACTTTTCCTAGACCAGTGCCCTTTGCGATGCTTACACCAGCAAATATTGCATATCAAGGGGAAATTATCCTGCCCTAGCGAAGCCGCCACAAAATATGCACTACATTTTAATCTGCGGACCCTTCGACAAAATGGAAGAGACCCTCATTGATGGCTGAAAATGCATGCGAAGATTAGGCAGAATCGCTACTATTATGTTATTTTTACCTATGCTATGCAATGTTCTAAAGTTCGGGTGAATAAATTCCAACAGCTTAAGCATGTAATTGATGGATACACCAGAAATGCGAGTCAATCAAATCGCAAGGAATACTGGATGGCAGCTGTGGCCTTGTATAAGTTAACCGTGCAAGCAAATGAAACGAGGATAGGGTAGTAGTAGCATAAGCTGGTTATGACAAAGAACGATTGGTGTCTGACGGCAGTCTGGTGCCTGTAAAGTTTTGTCTTCAAAGAATAACTTGCATCTTGGTGGTTAACTTTGTAAGTTAGGCAAAGGGGGAATAGGAAATGAAAGCACAAATGCATAAATGATAGCTGAATGGCAGTTCATGCCAATGTAAAGATTAGTTATAGGCTTTTGGTGGTTTGCATTTATTCTAGATAAAGCTGCCCTGAGAATTCGTCGATTGTTTGGCTTATAAGAATTTGACGAATTTTTCTCATTACTATCTTACAAGCAGCATTTCAATGGCACCTAAAGCTCATTTCGTAATCTATAACATTTTGGACGAATTATTCACTTTGATCCGAAAACCTTCTTTTGAAAACACGCTATATAGCGCATGTTAGGTGAATACAAAGTTAAACAGCAGGATTATGTAAGTGCAGAACAAAGGCAACAAAAACATCTGCGTTTGCAGAACTATTAAAAGTGACCTTGCAATTTGGATTCCAAACTTCAATCATTTGTTTGAATGAGTTAATTACACACATAGATCGCGACACGAGTGTAATTAAAGTCCACAATAATTATAGGTCCTTAACTTGTGATGCTTCAGTCTCCAATGCATTGCTAACTTTTGAACCAAATTATTATTACAGATGAACCAATGGCTAGGTGGATAGATCAGACATTTTCCCCTCTGTCATCATTACCACCACGGCCACCGCTCTCATCGCTCTCTCAGTCCTGTCAGGTCACATTATCAACCTTCTGTACCAAACTTAGCACTTCTATTATTGGCAAACCTTAATTTATGTAAATTTATTACGAAAGCTAAGGTAAGATATTGCTAAATGAATCAAATTGCCATTTTTAAGTTTTGACCAAACTGAAATCCAGACGAGCAAAATAAGGTGCAGCTTCATATATACTTGTGCTATTTCAGCTTCCTTTTCTAAAACAGGTTCTTACTTATCAATTATGTCTAGGTTTTTTATAACATAAGAAATCTCAGTTGCCAGGAATTTAAAAAACAGCTGGGTGTGCAATTAAAAAACTATCGAAGAGCGGAAAAGTGGATCACAGCTATGCGCTTCTGTTATCTCGGTTTGCGCATCGAATTCATTCACACTACACTGCGGTCATTTCTAAATATCAAATGTCTTACGATTGAACTGTACTTCACGGGTGCGGAAGAAACCTAATATTTGATACATAATCTTAATTATTCCTAGATCCGAGCAAGAGATATAACGCAGTTTGTTTAACACGCATTCACTGCTTTTTCATCATAACACACTCTTTGCACAGTAACAAGACATGGTGTTGTAGTTTAAGAGGAAACTCGTCTTCTTGGCACCCTTAAAAGCCATTAGCCGGGATCTTATTAGAGTCATTTCTAAACCAAAGCGGGAAAACCATATAGTGCATAGTGCTTGAGCTGATTTGCCATTGTTTTACATGCGTAGCGTCCTACGCATGCAATGATCTAAGCCACAAGTCAAAACCTAAATTTGTTCTGATCTTTTCTATGGTGCTGAAGCAGAGTGAGTAGCTTGTCCGTAATTAAATGTTTCCTCAAAGCTGCTAAATACTCCCAACTAACTAGTATTTCAGACGTATTTAATGGGTGTTTTGCTGCAGAAATTTGCAACAAACAAGATTACGGCGCATTATTAACTAAATTTTCGGCTCTAAAGCGCAAAGTCAAATGTTTCGTGCTTGGCTATTGTTAATTTGCGCATCACAATAAACCACGAAATACAGCCTATTTTTACCTGAGTCATGTGCCAAGTAATGCTATAGGCAAGTTTCTGATTCCAAATCCATCGCTAAAGAGCCCATTCACGGTAAGTTATGCACCAGCTAGAGGTGACACATTCTTGTGGATTTGGAAACCAACAATGCCGTTTTCACTGAGCGTTTCCTAGCAATTAGGATATGTTACCGATAAAATTACCCTCTTTGTCAAAATCATGATATTTTGGTGACGTAAGTGATTCGATTTACCGACAAGGTGGAAAGCAGTTACCGCTAATGACCTTGGAAACGCTAAGCAAATTGATTAACTTAAAGGCAAGCTTCGCTTAAAAACGTATGTGTTTACATTAGACCTATGTATCAGAATTCACAATCATTATATGTGCCTACTTTTTATTTTAAACAATACGCGGCACATTCCATTTGCGACGTATGGCCAAATGATTGTGTTTGTTTAAAATTTGAATACAATTAAATCCCCAGTTATATGTATGCGTGCAGGCATAGCAAATATTTTTAAGTTGTTTGCATTCCACTTCATTTTGGTTCTTCAAAAGGATGCAACAGCAACGTTTCTAATCCATTTTTCTCAAATATCATAACTTCTTCAAATCTAGACATGGATCACCCAAACTCTACTCCAGGCATAGCTTATATTATTCAGCGTTTTCCTAATCCTACATCACATTCGGATTTCCGCTCGAGCTGAACGGCCAATCAGTCAGTCACTCTCTAGTGTACAATTCCTAAAAGTCCGTTCTGCTATGAGCTGCAGGGCCCTAGCATGCGCAACACAATCGTTGCCTGGCATTTGACCCCGATGGAAAATTTCTTGAGTCAACGGCTGCTCTCGCTGGTCAATGACAAGTTGAGCCAACGTCTTGCAGCACTGGTCAAGGCCGGAGTCAGGAGAGATTCCTGCATCAATCGCTACTGATAATAGCTCTTGTGGAAGAGCATGGAGGATCAGCTCAACTCTCTGCCACTGTGGACACAAGTGAATGTTTAACTTAACGGTTTTCCCCCAGTCTCCAAAGTTCATGCCTTTTTTGAAGTAAAAGAGGTCTGCCGACTCTACTCTTACTATGAAAATGCTGGCTGCTTCTAGACTACTTTATTATAAGCTGGAATAAGATGTAGAACAACTTGATCGAAATACCAAAGACAAGAGTGACTCAGGCCCTAGGGGGTGACCACGTTAGTCCACAAACGGATCAAAATTTTTTCCGGCCTCTGGCCTACAAAGCACATTTAAAGGACATGAGTTTCCTAATAAGAGCAACGTAGCACCTTCAGCCGTGTCAAGACCCCAAGAAGTCGAAAAAAAGACATTCTTCGGGCAGAAAGCACATCTATTTCACGCATCGACGATCCGCCCAACGAAGGTACGGTGGAGGGGGACAAACTCATTTGCAGCTCCAAGGGAATAGGCAAGTGGGTCAGATACGACTGGGTCAGTAGAAGTTGCGCATACCTAGAACGTATCAACCCCTTCCGGCCTCAACGTGCTAACAGTTCTGCACGTAGACCGTAGCTCCTATTAAGGGAAACCTTAAGACAATCTCAATACACACGTCTAGACCAAGAGAATTGTCGAAAAATGTAAAACGAACCCCACCTAATCATTTGATCGGAAAAAAAATTAATCAAAATCAAAAGTATCCCGCTGATGATGCAAACTGTTGAGCTGACAAACGAAACTGTACATAATACATGCATGCAAAAGATTAAATGAAAGGAAATAGAAGTATGAGGGATACAATAGGTAGGTATGTGGAAAAGGGATGAAATGATATTAAGTGGCTGAGGATTGGGCATGATGAATCGGTATTCCGAAGAGCAACAAAAACCACTAGAAATAGGGAGCAGAAGACAGTAGTTATTACCAGGAACTCAGCCGCCCTCGTCTCCAATTCTGTAGCGATGGCCCGGGTTCGGTTAAGGCTCCGTTCCATTTCCTCTAACCCTACTCCCGTGACCACCGAGGGAGCATGTTTGCGTTAGGCTGCCTCCAGGTTCTCCGACACCCACGCGTACGTAGCCTGCGGTGCTGCGTTGGATGACACAACTTCCGCACATGCTTCGAACCCCGCTACTCTCCCTTTGTGATCCTCCAGCAATGCATCTGTCTGCACTGCTGTCAGTGATGTCGGTTGCTAACGCGTGCGAAAGAAACTTGTTTAGTAACATGAATTAAAAGCTAAAAAGCTCATATATGCTTCTAATCTGCCAGCTGCTTGACCTCTGTTTTGCCTTCAAATGTCTCCAACAATGTAGAAGCCTTGCAAAAGTGAATTGACAAATAGCTAGATATAAGACTGGATTGAGGATGAATAAACTAAAGGACCAACATACAGAGGGCAAAGCTGATTAAATAATTAAGCTTTGGATTTCATTTTAACCGATTAGTTGTTTTCCTCATACACTATTTTGAGAAACTTGAGATGACTTCAGATACATCTCCCTCCACGCAGTAAAGCAAAAAAATAACCCCAGTTGGTGGATAAAAGTACATTCGTATTGGAGAGATGAATTGGGGTAGATGAACTGGTAAGTAGATTTGGCTTTTGGATGGATCCCTTACAAACGCCACATTCTACGACAACGCGACAATGTGCACACCTATCCACCCATGAAAACCGATTAAGGCACTGATATTTTCAGCGTTCACTCTTACAAACTGAGGTGGTCCTCAACCAACTGTGCCTCATCTTTACAAGTATCGCTGAACTCTAAGCAAAAAGTGTCCCCAAGAAAACAGCCCGCTATTAACCAAAATGACCCACTTACTGCTAGAGGAAAGGCGCGTTTCATTGCTTGGAATGAGATGACAAAGCATAAATATTACTCTAATTCGAAATAGCTCCAAGAAATCGGCTTCAAATACAAAGCCTTAACAAGGCTGTTTGATGCAGCAACATCTGACAGGCGTAGGCAAACTTACCCCATAGAGAGGAGCAGAAACGCCTGCCCACGAAACCTCCAGATGCTCGCAGTCTTCCTTGCATTGGCAGTCAAGCGCCTTCACCTAAAGTTCCTTGAACATTGACAAAATGCTTAGCGATTGATAAGCCCACGCCTATTATCAATCGTTAACCAAATAGAAAAAAAAGTAAAAGGGTAGGAACTTTAACCATGGTGCTTTGCAAAGGTAGGAAGGCAATATCGCCATTTTATAACCTGCTATAATCACCACATCATTTCGGTCCACAATACGAGCCCTCACGGTTTTGCCGTTGAAGGCAAAACTAAAAGCGCAGTAGTCAGTCGACGCTTCGCCTTTACCGATGCAGTCTCCGAGCCGACCATACTTTTGCATATCTCAGCCAATTATCGACAAAAATACCTGGTGCTAACCACAAAGAGCTTGAACAAAAAATATTAAATAAGAATGATAAGAGGGAAAGCACAATGCTCATTACGTCATTTAGCATTTCCAATGGGCAGGTAATTCAGCAATGACCCACTAACGCTTACAGTTTTCAAAAAGCTCCTCCGAAACACCTTCTAGTTACATCGAATCTTATCGAATAGACAGATAATAGCCATCACCGATTCGCCGTGGACACCTGCGCCTACAGTCCAGCATGCACGCACTGATACATACAGACCGTAGTCTGTTAGAGAGGAAATAATGACTGCTTCAGACCTACGAGGTGACAAGTGTGTGGTCAATTCAGTGATAAATACCTAATGTATTTATTTGCATAGCATTTGTGGCAATATATACCAATCTTCATTACAAACTATTCACCCAGTCGGACAGACGTTCAAGAAGCCACCCTACACGCGTACAAAAAGGTGTAGAAACAAAATATTTATGAAGTTCAAATCCTACTTTGCCGAGAACGATGCGAATACTTGGCAAAAACCCAGCTTTGCTCCAGTTTTAGAACCAAGTTAAACCCCATTCAGTCTTAGCCAGTGGGTATGGAAAATCAGAGCAAGACCACCTGATTACCATGCCAGTAGTAGCTCATTTTATTCCCAATTCCTAGCAAGTAAGTGCAACGAATTTCTCTGGAAACCGCACAAAATTTTTAGACCATCTCATGCATCATCGAGCTTCCCGTGAATTGGTAGGAGCAGAAGTTCAAGGATAAATCTGGTCAATATCGTTGAAATTAACTATTTAAACCCATTTGATATTTTACAACGACGAAGGATAGTTTGCGTGCCGTGGACAGAACAGCGGCCTGGAATTTCTGGTACCAGACTGAAAAGTGATTGCGATGCAAGACCGGAACCAACGCAACTCAAAACACTCCGTCAAGGACTAGAACTCCATACAATGAGTCGCGCAAGTCTGCTGCAGAATACGATCATCCGTATTCAGCAACCAGGTAGCCGTCCCGATATTTTGAAATCTTGGCAGGTAAGAGTAACTTATGCAGGACCTGGTCTTCTAGGAACCACGATGAATTTCGGAAAACACAACAGTAGCGATGGAAAATCGAATCCCACAAATAAGTGGGAGTCGAATAATGAGAGCCTTCAACGCCTTTTGATTAGCTTAAGAAATAAAAAAAGGTAAGTATTTAAGCTGAATTCCAATGACTAGTCAATAGCAAAATAAAGGTCTAGCTAAAGTCGATCAACGTATGTAATGGGAAAGAGAAAACTTGCAGCTTGGACAACACAGGCGTCCAGGAATCCCTCCTTTTCTTTGTGCAAGACAACAACGATTGATTGAGCCACTTGTGCTCCAGGTCCCACTATCCCCAGAGGTCACTCTATCTTTCATTCCAGATGCATGGACTATCAGCAACACACTGACGAACCATGTTATTAAATTCAAAGCCGTACTGAAACGCACTGAGGAAACAGAGGTGACAACGGAACCATCAGCATTGCTGCCTTGATTTCAGGAGCATTAGGGGTCAATAACGAATCGGTGGCAGCATCGAACCGCCACTTATCTACGTAGTCATGCATCCACGCCGCCTAAAACAGAGTAGAGTTGGTGGGTGAGAGTTATTGGCGGAATGGCGATTTTGACAAAAGTGGGGCACAATGGGAAAGACTAAGTCAAAGACGCGGTAGGTGTTCGCCTTTATATCTGACGTACCTGCGCGAGCGCTGAGTATGGCATAAGGAGATAGAGATGTGGGGAAATTGTTGGCGATCTCGGCTTGACGGTTCCAGTGGCAATACAGTAACAAGACACTCAAGAAGGTATAAACGCGCTGGTTCAATGTGCAGGTTCCGGCCACTACGTTTGCCTCATCGCACTCCTCACCTCTAAGGAAAGTAGGGATAAGGGTGAAGCGGAGACTATTTGTTAATAGGGTATCGAGTTGGTGAATGCAGGGACGACTGCTCGCATTCAGGGCCGTAGTAGGCAGGCTTTTTTGCTCCTCTCCATGGACTAAGTTTGCCTATGCCCCTCAGTTGTTATCGCCTCATCAATTATTGTACAACTTAGCTAAGGTGTGTATTTGAGGTCAGTTTCATTGAGCTATTTAGAAGTGAGGCGATAGATATGCTTTACCATTGCGTTTCAAGCAATAAGATGCGCTTTTCCTTTAGCAACGAGTAAGCTATTTTGGTTAATGATGGGTGATTTTTGTGGGAATACTTATCGCTACTCAGTAGGTGGACGGCGGTGTCTCAGGACTCAGTGGCAGTTGTAAAGATTAGGCAAGAGTGAACGCTGGGAGCCTCTAAATGACTTAATCATTCCTTATGGGTGATGGCTTAATTGGTTATTTTTTACAATTGGTTAAATACCTTTACCATACAAGAATAAAAATACAAAAGAAGTTATATACGGTATAATTTGGTCTTCCTAGTCACCGCGAGATACGCGAATTCAATCTTATTGTAGCGACATTCAGGGTAGACTAAAATTGAAGGCAAGCAAATCTGCAAGCAGTGCCGATACAGACGTCAAGTAGGTGGCATGTTAGAAGCATTAGCGAGATTTTTAGGACGGTAAGAAAAGCCTAGCATATAATTTATGCTACTGAAGTGGGTGCCTTTCCTACACCTTAGCGGTCAACACCACTGGTAACTGTGCAGATGCATCAATTTCTGAAGAATCACGAAAGGGGAGCAGTGGTTCCCAAGACATTTGTGGAACTTGCGTCATTTAACGCAGCATCACAAACTGCGCACACTTGTGTGCCAGAGGAGCTGGAGTCAGACTGACCAAAGCATGCTGCCTCAGTCGCTGCCATTAAAGCTGCTTCAATGGTCACAGAAGTAGCCTCAGAGAATGTGTAACAGAGCCTTAGCGCGGCTAAGACCATCACAACGGGTTTTGAAGCAGGGGGATCGATTTTCTGGCATTACTGGACGCCGTCTTATGTCCCCTATTCTTGTAAGCTTTTGTCGCTCTCCTATTTACCCATTCATCGTGCCAAACACAGTTACTTCATACCATTTCAGCCCTTTTCGCATGGTCATCGTTAATTCTCGTCCATAGTTCTATTAGCTTTGTTCATCCAATGTTTTTGCATTCATGTATTGTTTACGGCTTCATTTGCCAACTCAATTATTTGTTCTATCTGCTCTATAATTTTTATCACTTATTTAATTGTTCTGATCAAACAAGCTGCTGTGTTTTGTTTTAAATTTTCTGACAAAACTCTTAGATTAGTTGCGTGTTTTGAGATTGCCTTAAGGTCTCCAAGCGCAGAGGTGTTAGCTAAAAGAGGCGTTGTTAAAAGCAGCCTGCTTAAGTCAAATAATTGATTCTCATGATCATACATAACACAAGGCCATCCCATTCGTGACTTAATACCACTTTTCCTGATTGCGGATCTGGTAAGATAAAGTGTCAAATGACAAGAGGTCACTGGTCTGGAAAATGGACACACTCCTTTATGCAGACATCAGTGTGTCATACGTTGTGCCCATCGTTTTATGCAGGCTACATCAAGTTCTAATGCAGCCATACACACAGACACACAGTCAGTTAAGCTTGACCAAAATTCATGCAGTATGGCATGATTGCACCATGTGTAAGAGCGCGTCTTCACCTTGTTGGATGTGGTAATAAATGCAGAAATGTAGATTTGTAAGTTAAAAGCAGGGTAAGATGCTGAGCAGATAGCGCTATCTCCTACGCCCAACGTTAATGCAATGAAAGGACTCGTTTAAGGAACATTTGATCTTCACTACGCGTGTTGGGTGGGCTTTTGAGCAATCAGACAAGAAGATAATTGTATCAGTTCATCACGTAGACTGATTTATGCTACACAGTCAACGCATAAGAAATGTGTACACATTGGAACCTACGACCATTTTGCTTCCTGCAAAGCAGGTGCATTTCGATGGGAAGAAAGGACACAGAAGCGCAGACCAACGGCTTCTCCATGCGCGCCGTCATGGCTACGTATCGGTTTCAACGAGTCAGTAAGAAACATGCTTGCAGCTGGTTGGCTTACACAAAGACACGCGCTGCGATGGCGGTTGGATTCAGTAGCGCTTATTTAGCACTTAACTATTGTGTTAACGCAGTCACCTTGGTTTGCCGTGACCAAGTTCATTTGTCGAGAAAGTCATCTGCTGATTTTCAAGGCACTTTCCGCACCATGAGGTGATGGGATCACGTCATATGCAGTAGATGTTCACGCGAAATAATGCCAAAATCCAAAGATCCATCTCAACTTCCGACCACTTTTAGGAGGGAAATCGAAGTCGCCTCTATAAAAGAGCTCACGCCAAAGGAAAATGATAAAGTTGTCAATAGTAATGCAAGCCAAAGATAACCAAATTTAAGAAAATTAGTGCTTATTTAGGCAGTAAGTATAGGACATGTTGCGCAGTTATTAATCAAGAGATGCCACTAATTTTCCTTTTAAAAGTGAGTTTGTGCCCCTGTTAATGTGTTTTTAAAGTTTCGGCCAGCATTAAAGCTTACAAAGGGATCACGGTGGATATAGATTAAAAGCGCAGCAATCTCTTTGACCAATGCAATGTGAAGCAGGGTTTCAAATGTAAAGATTCGATCAATAAAAGATTTTTGCTCTTAAATATCTAAGATTTGTCAGGGCAACACGAGTAATAGCATAGAACCTATCGTTATTATGCCAAGGTTAAATTCAAAGGGCTGCATGTCCAGCTTTACGCTCTTGTATCATGTACACATTAAAAGGAATGGCAATGCATTAATCCGGCCCCTAGGACGATGCAGGCCAGTGCAATCGACAACGCCGCATTAGTCATCAGCAAATTGACCATCTGTTTCGGATTTGCGTTTGCAGTATACGATGCGACTACGTTGTGTCCCTGTTTATTAGGTAATAAGAACCCGATGTTCAAAGCCTGATATGAATTTGATTCTTTTACCTGTATGAATATCGGACCGACCGCAAGTGCAGGGCAGTGTCTTGAAGGGATGAATTTTAGTTGTCATTGCTACGTTGAATTTAATGCTTATATTATACTAGATTCAACATATTCTGGGTGCGCTCATTAGTCACAATTTCACAGTCATCCGCGTCTCTTCTCTTCTTCAAATTAAGGTGCACAATTAACCATATAGTATCAAAAAAAGAGATTTGAAAGGAAGGTTTTGCGCATTTTGCTCACCATAAGAAAGCCTTTGCATCATTAATTTACTTTTGACGCCAACCGGTTTTTTGTAATTCCCAAAGTAAATCGACTGAACACACAGACCATAAAATTATCGCCTTGGTTGGCAGGGTAAACGCTTACACGTGGTGCTATACGATTTTTACTCTAAGTTGCGACAATCGTGTGCATAGGTAGATGGTGAGACGGATTTGTGCAGTGAGGCAAATTAAATGCATCACTACGTCCACGTGTGACCAGTTAATGCGATTATTTAATGCTTGTGATCTGAGACCAAAACCAAACGATGCGACGAGCTGTCTTTATTGGAACTTTACTAGGGCACTTATCATAGCCGATAAATAGGTGTGACACAAGTCGTAACTTCAATGAAAGGATTATTGTGCATAAGCCAAAAGTTGGTGCAAAATGAGCTACCGTGAATGCTGAAATCACTGATATGGTTTTAAGCATTACTCTTTTAGTGAGTTTTTAAATATTCCACAGCCACGTCTCTAAGGATGTGTGTAAACACTTACTAGCTCTCTAGACCGACACAAACACTGCTACAGAAAGATCTCATTTAAATATGAGAACTAATATTAAAGTTTCTATAGTTCTTGTAGACACTAGTACCACTGATTGTTGCATGAGAAAGCATTGCTTATGGACAGATAAGACTTTTGTTTTTCTAAGGACAGATTCATGGGCAGGCTAGCACAACTATCGATATTTCAATGTCGGAACAAATCGACAAGTAGGTTTATTTCTGTGCCACCCACAGGTTTCGTCCAAAGATAAATTTTTGAGTAACTGTCGCATTGATTGGCATCCATTTGTAAGTGCGAGCTTGAATTTCCCAACTAAAGCCACCCAATAAGCACTTGGAACAATTGCATTTTCAAGTTCATTATCGTACAGCACGGACTAATTCAAGTGACCCTGATCCGAGTCGGACTGCTCGCTTCCTCTAGAAAGTAGATAAAATTACCTAAAAGACAACCAAATGAGTTGCAAATGCACTAACAGCCGAATGGTATTTTCCCGTACTTTCATCATGAATTACGCAAGCACTACGTACTGACCAGCAACTAGTAGTAGTACATACAACAAACGAAAACGCTAAGGCCAACCAAAGTGGTGTTTCCAGGCTCATGCAAAAGTAGCATCATCGCAGTGGTGTTGAACTATGGCAGGCTGTTAGCACGCTCTTCTCTCTATATGATCAGGCCAAAGAGAAGATTAATGATCCATTTGTGGTAGTTGCAATGGGCTGGCGTCTGTGCCAATGGCGACGTGAACTTCGTCAGTAATGGTGTTGCGTTCCACTGAAGGGAACTGGTTGTCATGACCCCTGAGGTAGTGGCAGGCAAGGCTGCGAAGAAGGCATCAAGGGTGAAGGTACAGAAAACGGTGAAAGAGAAAGAGAAGAGGTGGAAGATGAGTTACGCTACCTGCATTGATAGCGTCGGGCGAAGTCCATCCTGATGCGGGCATCTCCTGGAAGATGATGTGTGAAATGAACTCCTTCATGGACGATATCTTTGAGCGAATTGCTACTGAGTCGATGCGGTAATGTACTAGAATGAATACATCATTACGAGCAGAGAATTATGGGCTGTAGTACGTCTGCCACTGCTTAGTGAGTTTGCAATCCAAGATCCGTTTCGAATGTGACTGCCCAACCACTTCTTTCCTCTGCACTTTGCGTGCTCAAGTTTATCATCAGCGCCACTAGTAAACCAACCCAAACCACGTACTGTAGCGGCGCGTGCTATGGTGTAAACCAATCAGTTAAGAGTGTGTTTCCTACTGGCTCCTTGCATGTGACGCTAACCCAAGCGACACGCGTGAGCGAAGTCGTTGCTCTACGTCTATGCGGTTTTCAGCCCTATCGCCATACGTTGACATTAAAAGAAGGAAGACTATCTGTTCCTTTGCTTAACAGTGCGAAAATGTGCTGATATCATTGAGGCTAGCAGAGTCATTACCAGCTCTAGAGCAGAAGGTAATCTATGTGGTAGGATTAATCTATGCAAATCCTCTACTGATGCCATCATTCTCATGTCCAGTAGACTAGGATTTCAGTCAAACGCAGTCATGCCCACATGCACCTTCTAGTCTCTTTCTCATTAAGTTAACGCTGGGCACCGAATAATGAACCACTTGTTCAACACTCTACCCCACTTTAAACTTGCGAATCAAAGCGTCAGCCTTTGGGCCAAGTCTGCATCTGCATTTACATCCCTTGAGAAGAAGATGGACTTCTCCACGACGAATTGAATATCCACTAGTGTACCTCTTTAGTTTTGCAGAATTTATATTCACGCTAAAATGGCTTTATGTCTGCATGCATGGCCCTGTTCTGTTATTCGAGTAGAACTTATCGCTGGGCTCACAATGAGAGATACTCTAATGTGAGTAAGCAGACGGAGGTTTGGTTGCCGGGACAATGCTGTAATGCCACCTGACGCGATGTCTTCTCGACCTGCAATCAGTCAGCGAGTGATGTTTATTCACGCCATAACTGACTGCATTTTGTAATGTCACAGAATGAAATTGACGAAATCTAGTTAGACTGCGTAATTGTTTAATTTTTCGTGACAGCTAAGCAATGAGACAAATCACCATTAATCGCAAGAACAGCACAATCAACTGGAGTTGCAGGCATAACTGAAGCTCAGATCTAGTAAATTTGAGTACATTAGTGAATATGGAAACACTTTGAGATTGGAATGTGTAATTAAAACATGTCTATGATAACGTACAAGAGCAGATCATCATCAAGGGAAATTTAGGCACTTGGACACTCCTCAGATCATCTTAATTCGACCTCACTGAGAGTCCCTCTTTGGTGCAATTGTGCGAAGTCGTATGAGTCGTGCAGAGAGTTATTGACAAGCGTTGATAGCTGTGAGTTACAGACGTGATATCTCACTGGCATCGTGATAAGCTCCTAATTCTAACGAGTAACATCACGTGAGGATCCGTTTTCTGTGCCTATCCCTTTGCCCGCTTTGATGCTTACGCTCATTTGCAGCCCTGGCAATGGAATTTGAAGCACAAGGGACCCATAACTTGGGGTCTAATAAATAAATAACACGAAGTACAGATACAAAGAAGCAAAACCGAACCAACCACAGCAGCCGATTCGTGAGTTTAGAATCTCTAAAGCTACGTCAAACGAATGCTGCGATGTTCAATGCCGCAGGTAAGGAATTGGGATCAAGACGTAACAGGAAGGCCCTGAAATGCATTTATGATACCTTAAATTTGTAGCCATAATAAAAGGTGCGAAAGATAAATTATTAAATAGTGGCTTAATAAAAGCTTCACTTAACTGCTACGAATGATTGCAGCACATACTGAAGGCGAGACAGTACATACGCCAGCTGTCACAATGCAGGACATCAGGGGTAGTGGCTGGGTAGACGCAGGATCGTATGATGCTTTGCCACCTGCATTGCCAGAACAGCAAAAGTCTGTGACATTATCTCTGCCGCCTTGAGTAAAGGGTTAGAGATGCTCTTATCCAAAATTTACGCGTTGGTCTTATTAAGAGCCTGTGCTATGCGTTTCCACGTTGTAGTAAACTGACGGCATTCGATTAATGGTGGTAAAACGTAATGTTTCCTGTCATTTTGGTCAAAATTGGCAGCAATCATTCAAAAAAATGCCTGCCGTATATGCCGCTCATGTTAATGATGCCTCGCCAGCGCCTGTTGTTCAAACAATAATAAAAGACGTACTATTGCAGAATACTAAGCGAAAGTCCTGGGTTATGCTACAAGTGTTTTGTGCGATGCCGCCATTTACTAACTACGTCAATTAAGTCAATGGGGAAAAGGACCACAATTGAGGCAAATGAGCTCAATACCTTACACACAGTGCTTTAAGGCCAGTTTAGATTTTAAATGATATCCCGCTTACGGCTTCGTATCTAGTCACTGTTGCCTTTCCACAGAACCGTCAGCGACGTAAATATCTAAAGATGGGCCAGAGACGTCGACATGAAAGCCTACTAGCTTTTTGACATGTTGTGACACTTTAAGTTGTTCGGTCATCTTAAGCTGTCTTTACATTTGCTTTTGCACTCAATGATGCAGCGAAGACTCGAGCTATTGGGAAGTAATTGAAAAACATAGCTTTACAGTTAAGAACTGGTTATGACTTTACCCAGTGCTCTCATTACATGGGGTCAAACAAGCTTATATTTTGTCCCACTACTGAATCATTAAATGGATGGCACATTCTGAATCATAAGAAGGGGAATCAGTCTGAGAGGGTGTGTGCCACCTTTCATGTCTTCACCTTAAAGTTTCCTGCCCGCAAGTCGAGTAGTTCTTTACCCGAATCCTGATGTGAGATAGAGAATGTAGCTGCTGAAACGGACAATGATGCAGACGCTCACAGACTCTGATAGATTATAAGGTTAGGTGGGGTCGCGTAAAGGTCGTCTCACGTTTTTTATCCACAGCTCCTGTTATCCGGAGTACTGACTAGGTGACGGTACAAAGAGACGACGCCTCTAACCCTAACCCTAAGGTCTTGGCAATCGATGCCTTGACTATGCCCAACTTCCCAGAGATCACCGATCCCACTTCGCCAGCATTGACAAGACTAACTGCATTGGAAATAGTAGCTGCTCTTTTTGCAGCCACGTATTCTTTGCACATCCGACGTGGCTCAAACTAAGATGCTTTGCATTGACTCATGCCATCTGCTTGACTGATGGTAATCAAAGCCTGTCCAACCCGGCCATGCCGTCAGAACCATCAATAACCGACTGCACGAACCCACCAGTTAGAGTGGTTCTTACAGTGGCGATTATGAATGCAGAGTCAAGCACCAGGTCGTACAATTCTCCGATTTAATCCATAACAAGCGATCTTATCCACAGCCATAGTGCAGCGAAATTACACGTAGGATGAGCCACGGAACAACTCAAACATTGCAGTGACGACCCAAACGTCAATCTCTGTATTATAGGGGCAGTACACAATTTGTTGATTAGATCTGGTGGACCAATCAAAAGGCTACCAGCTGCGTAATTTACCAGAGGGATAAACGAGATCACAACACGTCACCCGAAGAAAATACCTTGCATTTGATAAATGCCCCGCGTAAGAAAATGAACCCCATTCTTTATAACGAAGAAGATCCTACTTTCATTTCAATTATTAATCCTTGGCTCGTGATTCGTTTCCATGTAAGAGCTACAGAGGATAACTAACAAGTTACTTTCACACTGGTTAATAAGTCACAGCAAGCACAAACATCGCAACCTTCCTTCTTAGCTTCCATACTTCCCACTATAAACTGCACTTCACATTCTGAGTTAATAAACGTGCTATAAAAAGGCATGTCTTTTTATAACCTTGTTCTAAAGTTAAGGATTATTAATGTAAAATATTTATTGAAGGAATATAGTGGATCTCCCATAGGCGTGACAATTGATACAAAGGAACTGGTCATCTAAAACAGTAAAAGGATTGCATTGTAAGGCACGAAAAAATTTAAAAACGGCACCGTGCAACGCGTGCCTAAATAAAGGCGTTTGTGCAAATTAGCGCATTCGGAAGTAAGGGAGAGAAAAGTGCTGATGCCTACGTGAAACGTTGCATTAAACTAAATATGCGTAAAGTCATATTTAAAATCCATGCAGGGCATAACTCTCAATGCAAAAGCTGCGTTTCTTACAAAAAGTGGGAGAAGCTATCAAAGCAGCCACCCAAAATTCCTATAACTGATAGTCATGCAACACAGCGAGACCATAGAAAATAGTACAATCAACACTGGCAAGGACAAAAATACACTGCATCAGGTGGCACTTAGGCAAACACTGAGTAGCGACATCCAAAACACCATGATAGAATAGCGACAGCCTGTGCAACTCTATTCGGAATTGAACGTCATGGATCAAAATGCTAACAATGCAATAGCTTACTCATCTTTAAGCGCATTAACCTATTTAAAATCGGATTGACTACCGTGATGTGCTGTAAAATTGTCAAAAGACAAGGCTCTTTATTCGTGATCGTTTTCTAAAAAAGGAAAGAACACTTAAAATTACACTAGCATGAGTTATAATAGTCGTTAATGCTTGGGGCTTATAAAAGATCTACCTTCAAGGCGCTTTAATTGAACTTTTAATCTTTTCCTTCCCAAAGCATATCCATCCATTGCGCGTATCGCGTTCTGCGCACTCGCGGTATTGTCGTAGCTGACAAAACAGAATGTGACATTATAAAGAACAGTTAACTAAGCATGTGTACCTACCAAAGCCCTTGCTTTGGTCCGTCGTTCTGTCCAAAATTATTTTCACACTCAATACTCGCCCAAATGGTGAAAACAGATCGTGCAAATTCTTTTCACCACATTCCTGAGGGATATGGAAGATGAATAAGTTGGGGCCTTTTGGGCCCCTTCTCACTGACTACCGTCCAACGGGTTCTTGGTAAAGAGAGGTGTTTGCAACTTTGGCGGGGCATTGAGCAATCACTGCTGGTGAAGGCAAAAGAAGATAATGCATTAGGAGGTTTTTAAGTATGAGCAAATAAAAGGAGAAGCATAAGCTCACCATATCCAAACTGGGGATTGATGCACACAGGTGGGCGGGTAGCTAAAATTAATGCATGATTGTGAATGGCTAGAAAGACACAACTTCCGTAGCAAAGGACGGCAAACGACAACTCACCTGCGCTGTTATAGGGAGTGCCTGGCATTGTAAGTTGCACATTCCAACTCGGGTAAAATTGGTTGTTCTGAAGTACTTTAGTAGCGAGATATTGCTGTTGCTGCTGCAGCATGAGCTGCTGTGAGTTGTGTTGAGCCACCATGTATGAATTAGACTGCTTCACTAAGGGATTGTATTTTGCGGCCTCGTAATTAGCTCCTAGCACAGCGATCGTGTTGCTGATGGCTAACTGAGCGTTGTCGGTTATAGCAACTGCTGCAGGAATCGGCCATACTGAGGACAAGATCGCTGCACTTGGCAGGATCTGTGCAACTGCTGCGGGACCCTGTAATGGCAGAACAGCCTTTCATCTTAGCCTTTGCCTACATATGTAACCTTCAGAAGCATTTGAGTCGTCAGCGAGTGAACAAGGCCTTACGCATATAGCAGAAGCACAATTTTCTTAGCTAATCCTCAAAAGAATGTGCTTACGGATTGTAGCGTCGGAAGACAATAGCCGAGGTCACTACCAAGTGGAGCAGTAACGGCCATGGGGCAATTTATTTGGAAATTTGTAGTAAGCTGTGCAATATTATTAACTCCGAGAGAGATCACAGCTGAAGTCGAACTTGGATTCGATGATGACGCGTAGCCGTTGAGTAGAGGCATTGAAAGGTGCACCAGTAGCCGCTTTCGGCGGCAAATTATCTGAGTTCTATCAAAGGTAATCGTCGTTGTTAAATGCGAAAAGGCATGGATAGGCCACGACTGTACTGCAGCCCAATTTCAAGTACTTACGGTTACTGAGGAAATTCCATCTGCAAGATTCGACGGGTTAGTTTCTTTTGGCCGAAAGAGTTTTCAAAGCACGACCTTTGTTTCAGTTAAATGTAATTGCAAAATAAAGCATAGATGACGTCAGTGAGAAAAAGAAAATATGAAAAGTATTTTCTAACTTCATGGCTTTTAAACTTGCATAGCATGCCCTCTCTTTCAGTAGTAGACAGGCCTTCCTATTTAGTACTGGCGAAATCAGTCATGAATTTTCCACACTAAAATTAGTTGCAACCTTAAAAATTGCCTTGGTTGAGCTAACCTAGGAGCGCGCATTTAAATATCAAAAAGTGGAATAATTTTCAAATGTCACTTCGCTGGGTGTGTACTACTAGCAAACTGGGGTGGATAAAAAGGGGATGGGGCACATTCCGCCCTTCGTGGCTCTCTTAAGAGTACCGCCAAAACATTAACAAGTGAAGAAGATAGCTTAGCCAACTCCGCACACATAAACAATAGAATATGACAAATTTTCTTTAGACACGGCAGTATATTAGTGCCATCTGCATTTGCGATGGTTGCAAGACTGCTAAGCCTGCCATCATACAAACAACTTAGCATTAAGTTCTTGCTTATCACTATCTTATTATTAAACTACAAAGTGTCAGGGAAGGGAAAAATTTGGTAGATGCACGCGGAACCCGGGTGGTTTCATAAATGAATGAAGTGTATAACCCTAAGAATATACCATTTGACAAGGACACTATAAATTTAAAGCACTCACTGGAACTTCTCTCCTCCTGAACTTGAGATGCAACACTAGAGTTAGAATTGGCTGATTCCGCTTTACGATCCATGCGTTTAGAAATGCATACAATGAACGATTCAGGGCTACGTGTCGCTCCACCACGAAATTTGGAACTGAGTGGTGCTGCTGCTACACAGCTTTGATATTTATACATTTCTTTGGTGTGTCCGTTGCCCATATTCTAAGCGCTTATTCGCTAATGGATGAATCACAACTCCCGCTCTAGAGCATTATTGGTCGGGAGTGATCAATGAGAGAATGAGACATCTGATTGGATAAGCCCATGAGTCTGCACAACCTTTGGGTCAGCGCCTCGTTTTTTACGTTATGGATGAGCAAGTTAACTTTCTACATAACATTGGCCCAGTTAGTATCAAAACTAGCGATTTTTATCACGTTCGTCATAAACTAAAAGGGACTGCTAATATTATTGTTGGTTTTATATGGCTTTACTCAATAAATGGATGATGGAATGTCCTTTTGTGATGATTTGGTGTATAAACGCGGCCTACGATGGATAAGACTCTTAGGTCAGCTGCCGAACTTGATAGTGTCGCCTAACAAAATCAGTGGAATGGCATCTGATGTGACACTTATTTTATTTTCTTAGGGCGGACAAATTCACATCCACGTGAGGTTGACCTAAGAACAAGTAGGACAAAAATGTGGTTCGGACCTTTTGTGGTATCTTTGATTCGGCTTCCGGCAATATCAGCATTATCTCGAGCAATTCTTATTGATTTGAGGAAGCAAGTTAGCCCGAACATAGAAAGGGAAGTGTGAAAAGAATCAAACATGGTGATGGGTAATCACTGTTGGTAATAAACGTCCTATATTTGCAAGGAAATTCTAATGCAGATTACAGGAACACACCCTCGGGATTCAACCACACTAGAAATCCTCTTCACACGATTCGTGTGAAACCATCTCGGTATTCGTCTTGTACAAAAGGCAAAGACACTTCTATCTATGCATGCACTCTACCATCTAAACTAGTTTAGGAGGACGTTAGACGTAAAATTACTTGACGTTACGACATTTTCATGTCCAGCTTGAAGCATCTAACATATTTTTTGGTTTGATGTAAGGATGCCATCTTTGAGCCGCGATCAAAATGCGCCTGGCAGGATCTGTGTGGTGACACCTTGTATTCAAGATACTTTAAAAATTTGTTCATCCGATTTATGGCACAAGCATATACGTATTGCTCGAGTAATTGATTGGCATTAAAGATCATAATGAGCTTCTTCGCCCCAAATTAAGCGCAGTTAAGTGCCAATTATAAGAAAGCGATAAGTCTCTATCCTTTATTTGGGAAAAATTTAAAGAGCAGGATTTATTCTGTGACATGCACAAGCACTTATTTGGAATTGATTTTCCTTTTTTGACAAGATGAACTAATTAACGCTTAATAGCGTTCTGCTTAAGGAGAACAAACCATGGAAATTAGACTCATAATTCCACACAGATTATCTCTACTGACGGAAAAAACGCAAAAAGCTAGTTGGTGAGACTTGTTAAAGTCAGTTGCTAACTGATTTTAATGCGTATACTTTGATAAGACTTTGCCTGTGATCATAAGTTTACCGGTAATCCAATTCGCACGCTCAACTATGCAGAAATTCTAGCTACGACGCGATGATCACAATAGCATACCACGCTGTGAAAAACTAGATAAATGTATGCAACACTTCCACCTCCATTTCCCAGCCTCGTCTCCCGCATCCGAATGGGATCCATGTAGATGGTCAAATAGTGCTGAATTGAGATCGCTGTCATGCAATTAACCTGGATCATGTATCAATGGAAAGAATCTGACAAAGGGCAAGCGTCATCTCTCATTAGCAATTAGGCTTCAATGAAATTGCTATGAAATGCTGTCCAGTCATAATTAGCACACATTTTACCAAATTGAATTGAAATGTAATTCCATTCGAACAGACGAGTCATCACTGGCAAATAAGATATACGTCCTTGCATTCTGAGGAAGACTGTGTACGTCACTTTCTCTGTCCAATTACAGCAAAGACGAACAAGAACGTACTGCCTTGTTTCACACTCGGAAAAGACAGGGTAACAAAAGTTGCTTTTAAGGCTACACCCATTCGCAACCATTGTATCCTGTTTCTGTATCCATAATTTTTGCTCTCAAAACAAGCCCTTCTCTTTAAGTCTTAAGGGAAAACTTGACCGGTGAGATATGCATTCGGGTTGAATTAATTTAATAAATTAGTGGTTCAAAGTGGAGTGCTGATCATTTATATCATGGCTACTTTTGTTTCAAAGAGCTATTACATGCGTCCGTACAGTAGTCACATTCAATCAGCGTTAATAAAGTTTAATTTAGAATGCAAAGTGGCTTTCCTGAACATGAGGTCTGCATGACAATCGTTAAAAAATTTGAAACGTTATTTAGCCATGCAAGCCTTTTTCAAAGGCAAACCATCCTGCATCCAAATCTAATCTCCACCACTCGCTCCGTCGAGTAAGTTTGAGGATGTTTTCATTTATTACAAAGAAGGCAATGGCGTTGCCATAAGTGATGACAATTTGCATGAAATCCTTAACACCGACAATCTATAGACGCAGAAATTTAGCTAGAGACTCGTCAGGATGCTCCATGGAAAGCATTAAGTGTTAACAGGGGTGAGCTGAATTTAAGCTCTAACAAACTGCTTTGCTTTAATGCAACAAGGTAATGTTACATAATGATGAAAAATAATCGTGACCTTAGAGATTATGGATTATACGGAGGTAAAGTCTCGAGGGCGTTAGAGTTGAGTCAGCATAGAGAAATTCGCGACCGCTTCTCACAACGTTCATAGCCGAGTCTGAGTATTTGGTCTCAGATTTGGCAGGTCTAAGAGACAACCACCATCTGTGTTTTGAGGAGCTACGATTAAGAGTAGACTATTCATTAACGGTTCTATCTGGTAGCAAACTTGTAAGCTCATCCGCCTGCTTACGTCGAGTCAGTAAACGTCGATTGACTTCTTCAGGATAAGCTATACAATCGCCAACTTAAGTCAGAAA
>JADWOT020001130.1:0-105000 GCA_036345935.2 Taenia hydatigena | reverse complement strand
GATTTAATCAGTAGCAAGAGCTGCTCACAAAGTAAATGCTAGCTGAAAGGTAATCCATTCCTTCCGCCATTCACTTGATTGTCTGGATCGTTGATATATTTTACACCACAAAATATTAGGAGTTGTGAGTCGAATTTTGAAATGACACAAAGCATTTGACTCTGGAACACTATGCAGGCTACTCAAACGTTGGTGATGAAGGGCATCTTGAAAGTCATGCACATTGGATTAGACTGATGGGAATGTCTAGCATGCGTTTCGCAAGGCAACTTCCTGTTTAGTTATAAAAGTTTAGCAACTTCAAATGCTGTGCTTGTAAGTCTTTGTAGAAATAGTGCATTGTAACTTATGAGGAAAGTCGCGGTTTTGAAAGAAGTTGCAATCTATCAATCCCTTCAACTGAATGAGACCAAATAATCACGCTGACTTGGCTGCAACTAATGAGCAGCTGCGCGGGGCTGCCTGGCATATATGACCTAAAACGATAATCGCCAGAACCATTTATCACTCGTGTTTAATTAGATCTAAGCTGGCGCTTACTCCGAGCCTGCGAAAGCTCCTGTCTTTTAAAGCTATGATCTAGCTTTCTTTATTTCTAGATGCATGCTTATAGTCTATTGAACATGTAGTCGTGTGGGTGCTAGAAACTAGCGCCAGGAAGTATTGAAAGACACCTATTAAAACCCGCGAATATATTGTTGGAAAAATGTGGGGAAAGAACATAAGACCCTCTAACTATTCAGTTTTGCAACAGTTTAATACACAAGAACTTACATGGCCATTAAAGATTGCAATAAGTTTTCGTTCCTACTAAAAATTTGCTCTGGCTCCTTTCATGAGAAAAAAAGGAAATGGGGCAAAATAAGGCATGTTTTCCCCTCATTTTCTGATCCTTGATCTGCAAAAATTTCAGATGGTTGTTGAACGTACTCAATGCGCATACACTTGATCATATCTAGAAAGATTTGTAGCCACTATTGCTAGTGATGCAAATCAAATATAAAAAAATTATGAACAATTTGACACTTTAACAGATAAGTATATTAAAGGGATTTGAATGGATGTCTTTGTACCTGGCATTGACTCATGTGACACACTGAATTGGCAAGATCGTGGCATATATTTGAACATTCTTCTGGTGATATCATGCCTTTGGAATAAAAAGGAATTAACTTATTTAGGAAAACTGAGACTTTGTAACAGCTTTAGGTGGGATCCGGCATTTTGAGTCTTTAACTAGTAGTAATTAATTCCACCATTGGAATCATAAATTGCAGGCAATGTGATTTAAAATTGTTCCTTTAATAAAGAGTTCGCGTTGCCCTCTCTTTGAACGCTTACCACAGGATCGTTTTTATTTTTTGCAATAGAGCGAATTGGATCGTGTTTATTTGCGATGGTGACAGACGATTAAGAGGCAGCGGTCACATTGGAAATCATAGCTGTGCATGTCAAGACAGTAGCCACGTGTAGGCTACAAATATCCGTACCACTCTAAATTCGCAAAATTCTGGCCACAATAATCAGTAATTAGTAATTAATTAGTAATCGTCAGCTGATTACATTTTAGAAACTGGCATGACGTCTGCATTTCCGTGCGCTAATTCTTCATCTTCCATGCCACTGCGATTTTGTGTGATTTCTGAGAATCCTTAGAGTGATTTGATTTCTAGAACCATCAAACAGTAATCACTATGGATAACAGAATAATTAAGTGAATATTCATCTGTACCTTCCATTGGTCTAACCATGTCGTAGAGATGCTTAAGAATCGCGCAAGTGCTTGTGGTCTTCATTCCCCGAGAGCTGATTGTTTTCTCTGTTGCCTCGTTTAATGAATTGAAGGCAGTGAACGAAAGCAGCCATACCGGCTTAAAGATGGCTGCTTTCTGCATCGAAATTCTCGGTCATATGAGAGAAAATAAACGCAGAAGTCCAAATCAGTGTTGTAAATGCTCTCACAATCCCAAAATCACACATTTATTTAAGACTTAATTCCCTGGCACTCTTTAGTGGAGTCGTAATCGCTTTTTCAAAGGGACGAACTCGGTTCAATTAAACATCATAGCATATGGCCACGCAATGCAAATTTTATTTTACCACACTCAAGTCTGTGTCATTGGAGTGCATCGTGTTCATGCTATATTTGTGGCATGGGCCAGACGGAAATACTATGATAAAATTGTTGGTGCCATAGCCATAAAACTTATCATTACTACTCCCTTCCAGTCCATTTGTGAACACAGGCATTATCTTCACAGCGTTTTCTTGCTGTATGCCCTTATAACGTTTTTAAAAATAATGTAAAAGCAATGCTTTTATTGAATAAAAATAATTAGTTGTCACTGCTGAACTACCGCTTGCCTTCTATTCAGTCCTACTAGTCTGATTATTAATGCATCAAGTGGCTAAAACATTGAGTGACAAGGAGCTTCTTAATACATACAGAAACCTGTGGTTCACTGGTCTTTATTTAAATTCGCTAAAGAGAATAGAACATTTGTATAGCCACACTATACCACCACAGAGTCATTTCTATTTCAAGCAGCATATTTTTAATATTTTACCCCTGTGAATCCTAATAAACCTTGACTAACCCTCAACAAACGAAGATTTAGAGGAGCCGTTGCACCTTCGAAGTTATAAAATGCTTCTTAAAACACGTATTGCACAAAAATTCTTGGTCAAATTTATCCGTTTCCCTGCTTGAACTTACTTCATGTTTGCATCGACATCATTCCTTTACATTTCTATTTACTGCCATATGCTTTACAGACGAACGTTTCCCAAACCACCCGTAAATCATACAGTGCTAATTACGTAGCACGCAATGTTTACCTGCATTGTTCATTTGCAAAATGGTCACGTTTTTAACGGAGTATAACATGGGCTACACTTAAGAACATGAGAAGATGTTTACGAGCGATGCCTTGCCCCAACGCGGCGCTCCTTCTAGTCCCCCTCGAGATTTCATTAATAAAAAGGAGAACTGATGAATTGGTTGTCCCCTGTTTTTGCTCTGCGAATTCCTCGAGGCAGACTGTGACAAAATGGGTGCATTCTCTACACGTGTCACCCATCTCCCGAGTCTCCAACACAGCACTTTTTCGTAAATGGGTGCCGAATGAGTCAATATTGGTTTCAACTCATCAACTGGCGCTTCCTGGACAATAGTTTGTATCAACCATGTGCAATCATTTTGTATGTATTTGCTTTTTAGGCAAGGGAACCTGCAATAGCCTTTGGATCTTATCAGCAGGAATGAGAATTATTCAACTTGTTGTGTCCCATCGGTGCTTTGAGTTGATATTTATATTCCATGAGAGGCCATCAGGGTGTACTCGACGATTGTTGTGCCCTTGTAAGTGCCACCGAGGTACGTGATGGCTGAGGTGTGTCGCTTGCCCACTTTGAAGAGTTGGTGCCACTGAGGGTCCTTAATTGGGGATCGCACAGTATTTGTTAACTCAGTCCGCCGTAAAAGTCATAACTTGTGTACTGCGAAACATCGCCCTGTATGACGGGCTTCTTTGCCGTGCGTCCGCACAGACAGCATGTGTTGTTGAAGATGGGGGCGATGAATCGCCTCAACCTGGTGCAAATCCTTTTTCCGCACCCTAGGAGCGGATGCCCCAACTAAAGTAGTTGCATGACCCAACCTGACCCCTCAAATCTAACCGTTCCTATCGCATATCAACGCTATGGGGCGCCTCAGAAAAAACTCTCACCTCCTCTATCCAAATTTTCTTCATGACGGTTGAAAGGATACCCTATCCACGACAATTCAGCTCAATTACTCGCACGACCTAAAGTTGCGCCTGGAGTAGGAGAATGGTTATCTTTGTCAACAAAACCAACTATCGCAGCTATCAGGCCATGCTCACGACCATGAAGCACCGAAAGCTTTGTTCGCCTCCGAATCATCACATACCCAGCAAATGGTTAGTCTCAGCATCCCCATATTGTGCCTCTTTACTTTATATAACCTAGAACATTCTTCGCCGTCCCATACTTACGTTATTTGCAACCCAAAGACCCACTCGATTTGCCAGTCCAAAGGAATGACCACGCAATTTTTTTTGATAAAGTCAAATCCTTAATGAACCTTGCTGCTTTCCTCACACCTTGTGAGGGAAGTTGATTAGCTTTGCCGTAATTTCAATGTCATTATATCTGGTATCCATTGTAAACCACATGGAAAGGTAAAATTATGATTAGCCTATTCGAGAGTGCTACTAAAAATAAGGTTGAATTCCTTCCATTAGGTCAACTGCTTCCCATTTAACTGAGTCAGGTGGCTAGATCAGTAGGTAAGGAAATCTGTTTGGGGAAAGAAATGCAGAATGCTGCACCGCAGCGCTGTACAGAGTCATCTTGCAGTGTCCATGTCGAAGCCCCTTTCCTCCTTCCTCACCCTCTCTCCTTCCATGCTCTCGACTTCTCATCCCTTTGCCTCTATCTCACTCATTCGTTGTCTCTCTCAGATGTACATTCATGCTGCTTTGCAATGCAGCGCAATAAGTCCGCAAAGCACATGTCTAGAAACATAAGAAACACGCCGTCGTTACGGCCATAGTCATTTTAGTTGTGAGTCAACGATGTCCCTAATCAATTTCTACCTTGCAGCACACTTGTCCTGCCACTCTCACTTTCGATGTCTCTTGTATGCTTTTGCATTCACCAAATAAGTGACAGCACCAAGACACCTATTGAGGTAATAGTGGCTTGCTCACTATGCATGCCTTACCACAGAAGCACTGTAGCACGGCTTGGCTAGATCTGACTGGATTGCACTCGGTCGGAACAGAACAGACTGGTCACTTAGGCTGGATTATGACAGGCCTGCATAAAATAGGAAAGAAGAGGATGGACAGGGTCAACAGCCAGATCTATCGTGCATGCCTCATCCCTTGAGGCGCCTTATGCGCTATCACCGAAGTCAATCCTAACAACACCCCAATTTGACCCGTCTAATTCACCGACACAAGTCCATGCCATGTAAAACGAGGTCTTCTTCTCTTCTGTCTTGCAGACTCTAGGGATCAAGGTAATCAGACCATAAGCAGGCCTAGCAATGTCTTCAGAATGGAGGGGTAGGAGCTTTATTCTCTACGTTCCACTGCAGCGCGCCTTTGGTGAGTCCCTCCTTTGTCTCCCACTGCGATGTTCTGTATGCCTCCAAGTATTGCGCCTTGCAAGTTGCAAGCGTTCGTGTTTCTGTATTTTGCGCAACGTGCATTATCAGAGAGGACCCATTTGTACATAAATGAGAAGCGACCAGAATGACATTAGATGTATTTTCACGATAAAATAATTTGCCATTATTTGCCATCCTAACCATTTTCTGGAATAGTAGAGCTTACAATGAGAAATACAGCGCGTCTGACAAACACGGGTTTTGAGCTGCAACATTCAAAGTGGGTGCATTATTTGATAGTTTGCACAGACTCACATTAAGATTGACGACAGCATTAGGATCAGGGAGGCTGAGAGGGATGCATTGTCCAATGTAATGTAGGCAGACTCGACAGTGGTGGTATTTGTGGATGATGAGATAGGCACTCCTGGAGTTGCCGCTAAAGGATTTGACACGTATGATGGGCTTATTGTTTGAATTGCAGTCACACCTTACACTCCCATTCAAATTAGTGCATTTCGTCTATCATACCCTTCATCACCCAAATGCCAACTAATTGCCAACCGTGCATGATAAGACAATTGAAGCTGTCTCATTAGGCACACATGTCTTAATCTATGCAGTCAAATTATTCTAGTAAGATCAAAGGGTTCAGTTGTGGGTTAATTTAGTGAAAAGGGTCATTTTGTTAATGCTTTGGTATTTGTTAAGTCGAGATGACTTACCTCCTGAGGAATGTGGTGTAACAGCGCTCACTCTGTCCTTAGACATCTCTGGACCTCCTTGTTGAGTGAGCACAGCGACAGTAGCAGAAACTGTTTGTCCTGGCTTTAAGCCTGTGAAGACGTAACTTTTATTTAAGTGTGTGTTGACGCTGCCGTTTTTCCCATCATCGCGCTGCCAAAGGACACGGTAGTTAGTGATATCGCCGTTGGGTTTAATTGGCGCTTCCCATGATAAGTACACCGTGTTTAAGTCAATTATTTTCATTTGTACGTTCTGCGGAACATCCTCATCTGCAAAAATAAAAACGCAGTGGTTTGCCATTAGAGTTGGGCGGGCGACGAAACTTTGTGTATCGCAGTGTGACCTTAAGTGTTGTCAATGGAATAGGGTTGGTGCGTAGCAGTCAAGAATAAAGGCGGATGGAAGGATAACTAAGATCGATGACGTGCAATATAGACCTGCATGCCATGTTTTATGTACCGATGAGTCAACCAAAGATGCAACGTGTCGGGAAAAACGAGTCCATGCACCGTGTGTTTATGTTGCCAACAATCCCATCTAACTGCATAACGTTCTGCATAATTTACGATCGCAAGCTCTTCTATGCCCTCGAAGCTGCCAACTTATCTTTTAACGCTCTTAAATATGTGTATCAAAACGGGCAATATAACATGAAACCAAAAGAAGTTGCCCTTAATGCCAAGTATCACATGCCTGTGGTAATAAGCAGGAAGTATTACTAAAAAGGCAATCATTAAGAAAGAAATAATTTACCTTTGATGATTTTGTTGTTGCATTATCCTTTAGTATAAGCAAAGACGGTTTGGTAGAAAACCGGTAAATCGCATCATTTGGCATAATTTGTATAATTCTGCTAACCAGCTGGATTCAAGTTACCTCCCACCGCATTTACAAACTCCACAGTTCTTCTCATATTACTGACCACAAATAATTTTAATGCACTGTCTGTAGCTGTGCATTTTATTAAGCCATCCAAATCAAACAGTAGCGCGTATGGGCTCCTTTTACGAACCTTGGTTAATTCATCACATATCACAAATGAAAGCTAGACAAAGTTCTGCTTACCACAATGCAGATGCAAGTCCAAAAGCGCTATTGCGATGAATAGAAAATTGCGGATGGAGGTCGGCAGTATTGTAACACCAAAAATTTGACATTTGATGCGACACAAAGTTCCAGCACACTCTACAACCTTGCTAGATTCACTGATTTTGCAAAGACCTTCATTTTTAAATGTTTTTAAGCATGTGCTTATTAGAAAAGGCATAGAAATGTATCTTACCGGTGGCCACTGCGACCTCTCCTTGCAAGCTGAAAGCAATCAATAAAATGAGGAAATTTCGAGGCGCCATCACTCCTTAAGAACCGACTCGCATTCACACTCCACATACATGTACTTATAAATGCATTGCAAGCCAATGGAATGGCCTCCTCTTGACCTACGAAGAACTTTGTACATTTACACACCCCGCGCAATCAAATCATTGGATCGTTTAAAGATAAAGTGCTGGTTAGCTTGGTGAGGTTGCCTGCCGTATCAGCATCACAGCTTTCACTTCAGTTATGTGATGAGCTACAATATTGTATGTGAGCAATTTGCACGGATTTACGGGAAAGTTAACACGAGTACTAGAACCGCAAAAGTAAAAGGATTAGCAGTAAGGAAATCAGTGAATGTAGATTTTAAGGTTGCAATAATTGCAAAAACAGAAGCCGAATTTTTGGCACTGACATTGCAGAAATAAGGGTAGGCTCAATTAAAGGAACTCATACTCCTTCATTCAACTTGGAACACGTTATAATATTTTAAGTCTCACTCGTCAAAAAGCTCTCAACGCTGCATAGCAGATGCGTCTGTTGCACCGTCCATGGTCCTATTCATGATAGGGGACGATGGAGTCGTACCTATGGCCGCTCAGCACATGTCTGAGGTCACTTCCAATTCATGCGGTCAAATCTGATTCATTGGCTAGTCATTGGTTAAGCAAGTGGAATGGACTAATGTCCTGTTCAAACAACCTCAGCTGATGCTTAAAATTTACAATTCACTCAAACATGGTGGAAAACGCATTAAAATTTTACGATAACTGTGCACATCTAAAACAATAAAACTGGGTTTTATTGAGCTATGTTGTAGAATCGATTTGACATTTATTTTAACAGCCTATGCCACTTCGTTTCATACGCATCGATGAATAGTGAAACGGATCTTCGCTTACCATGGTTGGAAAGAGCTCAGCATTCGGTGCAGGTATATAGCCACACAGCTACAAAGTGTCATTGTTTTCTTGCCAAGCGACTGGCTAGAGTTTCACGCCTACAGGACAACTCTGATCAAATTAAAACCTCTTGCTTCGGTAATGTATTCTCAAAAGACCACGCCTTAACGGAATAAAAGAAACTGTGTATTAGTTAGACCCTCCTCTTAGCTGTCTGTTTAATCACATGAGGAAACTTAGTCTCTAAGGCTGCCCTTCTACTTTGGGCATAACTACTGGTTGTGCTAAGGGCTTTTAAGACCTTCTGCAACAAAGTAAGCGGCCTCTCCTTCCGCAAAATTTTAGGCGATTGCGATGCCAATAAAGACCTATGGCACTATGTCCATGAGATTTTTAGAAGCCTGTTTGATTCCTCTATATTTGATAAATTTACTGATAACGGAAAATAGATCGGTCTTAAAAAAAGTCACCGGCACAAGAAGATGGCAATTCTATCTCAAGAAAATCGACGACGAATGCATAACTCAAGTCAGTAGCTTAAATTAAGGACGAAATGAATGAGGTGAAAGAGAACGATAGATGATGAGGATTAATGTGAAGTCGCAGAGGTGATCAGATGAGCATATGTCGGATCCAACATGGGTTCATGTAACATGACGCGTTGGCGCATGCGCTCCAACCACATGACATGTAGGCAGACCACTTTCTCTGGTATGCTTGACCGCCTCTGTGTAACTCCTCCATGTGGGGGCGTGCAATACCGAAAAGTTCTTTTTCTTGATAATATTAATCGCTCAAGGCGCATAAAAACGAAAGAAGACGAGAATTAATGGGACAATTGCATATAACGCTATTACTCTTGTCAATATTCCCTTCTGGTTAGGTTCCATTCTCCTTTTCCTCGATACGATATGACGACTTACAATGAAGATTCGAATTTCGAACAAGAACAATGCCTTCTCATCGTGGGAATTGCGACATATTTACCGATTTAGTAAGTTTTGTCCCCAGAAGCAGCAAGGAAGCCTAATCATTTTTGCGCTTCCTAAAAAGTTTGTCCTTTTGCACGTAATTGCCTGATTCTGTAAATTGTGTGGGAGACAGCTGAAGTATTAGCATAGAAGAGCGTGGATAGGCTTCGTGGTGTGAATGGTAAGTCTCGGTACTAATTACAGAGCTAAGGGCTGCAGCTCTTTCTGCATCTAGCCTACAGTAAAGGCGTAAACTTGGGGATGAAAGAAGATGGAAAATAGGGAAGACCACTGTGAAAACATAGGGTTCATCACCTAAACGTGTGTCTTAGCCAACGTAAACTCGCGCACCATCGGCTGACGCCTTGGCGCATGCACATCAGCCATGTGATCTGTGGACAGACCACCTTCTTGAATGTCTCAATGAAACTCCTCCATGTGGAGGCGTTAAACACCAGAAAATTATTTTTGTTTGTGGTACTAATTAGTTTACGCGCGTAAAATGAATTCAGTGGCTAAAATGATATCGGATGCCCACAAAGTTGCTGGCTTGAAAAGTTGTAAGGAAAGTTTTATTTAAGATGGCATCATTAAGCCATTGTCGAGATCTCACTTTACTTAGCTTTCGTTGTTTTCTTCTTCGTGAGGCCCAATGGGCTTACAAGGAGGATTTGAAGCATCTGTGCTGGTTAAAAAATGCGGACTTGGGGTGTTCTGAACAAACATTTCTCATCGAGGTGAAGGCAAAACAAAACCTGCCGTTTCTGCATGCTCTGTTCCGTATGCAGCCATTTTCATCTAAGTTGCTGTGTTCACAGGAATCGCTTTTCATGCACAGAATTGCCTGATGTTATCAAATGGATGCAAATCTTTACTTGGACTAATAGCATCAGAGAAGTACTAGACTGGGTGCTCCTGAATTTCACTGTTAAAACAAACGTAGTTGAGTCAAGGCAGTGAGGTAGAGCGCCTGACGCCTAATAATCACCGAATCTGTTAGGAACTGGTGAAAGACTGTGTCTTCACTTCACGATGCGGTCTTCGGACCATGCTGGTTACCAATTGGACCTTCTGTATGGCGGTGATTAGCACGCCACTCAAACATCTCTAGATGACCATGGCATCTATAAAGACTCATGTCACTACGTTCATGAGCTCTTTATAGGAACGTGTTTTTGAACTGCTTGTCCACTGAGTGCATTGATAACCAAGGGCAAAGGAAGCACACACTAGTCTTAAAGGCTAGCATTTAAAGGAGATCGCTTCAACAAATAGCTTAGCATTAGATTTAAGTTAAAAGAGAAACTGGAATGCTTGATGAGGACGCGCAGCAATGGAGAATGACGTAAAAAAAACATTGGAGTTACTGAGGTAAACGTGTGAAAAGCCAGCGTGAACTCGTGTGCCAGAGAACAACACGTAGGCGCATGAACATTAGCCATGTGGTTTGTTCATGTACACGCAACGTGTTGCAACCGAATTTCCGGGCATATCTGACCTCATTAAAAGCACTTTCCTGAGGACGCGTGCAGAAGCGGTTTTTACTTTTTCTTGCAAATTGTCAGTGAATGCGAGTAACAGTAACTTTAATGGCTAAAGCTAGAGCAAATGCTTAAAATATGTGCTTGTCTAAAATATTTTAAGGACTACTTAATTTTGGGAAATTGCATATAACTTCTGTCGAAATTTTGCTTTGCTTGTATTACTGTTTTCATTCTTCTCGATGCAGCGAATTGGGATTGCAATAAGGTTTTGAATGAACTGCACTGATAGAAAAAAGGGATGCGAGGCTGAGCGATTCAATAACCTAACACTGCATTACTTTTTCTTTTAGGTGAGGCAATATCCTTTGCCTCGGTGGTAGTGTAGGTGCTGGACACAAACAGTGATAGTGATGTTTGATGTCATAACATCCACGTATTCGATAAATGACAAAAACAACTGCTCTGTATACTAAAGATTCGCTTAGTATTTTTGACTAGTTAAAATTTAAACACACTTTACTATAATATCATCAGTAGGCGTTGTCTGAGGCAATGAAAATGATATTGTTTCTTTCCTTCTTACAGGAATGTGCAAAAAATCCATGCACAACATCCACTTACCGATAATTTGGCAACAGTCGAGAAGCAAACTTCATCCTTTAAAACTTTGCTGGACTTGAATTGTTGCGAATAGCTTACTGAGGAATGAACGCTAAAAGGTGCAGACACAACCGTATTAACCGACATGACACATGGGACGAATCCTCTAAAAGGGGGGGGGGGGGGGCTGTCATGCCTCTAAGCTCAATTTGAGACCAATTTCCTTTTAAGTTTAGGCTCGCATTTTTTTCCTACCTACAAGAAAAAGCAGTGCCGAGAATCACAGGTGACAATTTCATTGCCAAGAAGAAATTTGCGAAAGGATACACCAAACATTATTTTAAATATGAGAGCAAAATTTTGAATTTTTCACTGTTAAGAACATAATCGTCATCTGGCATCGTTAATGCGTAAATAAAGTGAACACGCTAGACAATTTCATTGGAAAGTATTAATTATGTAAGTGGACTTCTAAAAAAGGACACAAGTGACCTCAAAAGTGCTACTCGTTGCATTTATGGCCGCGATTTTCTGTCGATGGAAGTAGGTAACTGGCAAGGGTGATCGACCCCACCACATGAAACTACTCGCCAAGTGTTGCATTGGTGAATATGTAACACGCAGATGCGATGCACAAGGCTGTGTATTTATGGCCCCGTTTTCGATTATTTTCAATGAGGTAATTTGCATTTGATAATATTTAGTCTTACAAAGTTGTCCTCAAATTAATCAACACATTGGTCAATAATCATAACACTTTTGTTCAAAAGCGAAAAGCAGATTGTTATGGAAGTGAATGCAAGGAATCATGTGATAGACGTACCGCAAATTCTTGCGACTGGTATATCTATCTCGAGAGCCATCGAGGCAAAGATCGGACGAAACCAACTGTGATGCCCGTAGCGGTGTTAACGCTTTCATTTGTGCTGCCAAAACATCTGAAGTTAGTTCGTCAAAGGAAAGGGTAAGGTATTTGTTGTAGTAGAATTTTCTTAGATTCCCGACATTTCGACTTAACACCATTCTAAGATAGAAATTTCGGATAAATTTAAATTCATTAACATGGCTAGGAGCGCAGATAATTAATTAAGCCACGGTTACTGCATTTGAGCTATACGTGAAACGAAGGGCCCTAAATAGCCTACGTAATCAGAAAAAGTGTGAAAAGGCGACCAAAGGGTTGCAGTACAACATGGCTAGGTGCCATAACGCGTGGCTAGATGACCAACTTACAAGCAAATCAAACAGCATTCCCCTACTGCGTAAGCTTACCTTTATATGCAGCTGCTTCTTTGTATTGCATCAACGGGTTGCATTTCTTTGGAGGTGAACGAATGGATTTTAGTGCGGAAACTAAAATCAGAGTGAAACATTCCTACACAACGCAGTGTGAATTGAGAAAAAGTAAAAAATCAGGCAATGACTCTGTGAGGAAAATGTGGGAGACCATAATGAGCTTAGTGGATCACCAATTGAATGTCATTTGATGCTGCGAACGCTTTCGCAATGCAATGATGCGCCTATCTCTAACGTGGATAAGGTGGGAAAGTATCCAGTGGTAAATAGACTGCTTGCATAAATGTTTTCGCATCAGAAATAGGTGATGTTAGCTTTAGCGCTTGGTGCTCACTGAGTGTTAGTAGTAGAATCCTTGTGTGCGATTAGTCAAAGAAGGGCTCGAGGCTGATAAGCATTTGATTTTCAACCTTCAGTCGAAGCCTGCCGCCCTACACTACGTTGTGCAGGCGTACATTAAATCGATTGTCATTCCCTCGATATACAACGAAACCCCATCTAATGCGCCGGCATTGCAGTTTTAGATTTAGCCAAGCAATTAATTTATTTATTCCCTTTTGAAAAGGGTTTATTTTCAAAGCAGCTTTCCACCCATTTTTGCCCATCTAAATGATGGGGGATCCGTCTCTTCAATCCTTAATCTTTTATCCATCCCTTTACCGGTATTTAATTATTTATTTATCTTCGTGCTTAACGAGCTCATTTGGTTTTAGTCGTTGCGCCAATTCATCCTAACTGCCTTGTATCCACTCCTACCAATTCGCATGCATCAACACCCCGAAATCCTGCATCCACGCCTATGGTTTTCAGGTCAAGTTTGATTCAACGATATCTTCCCATCCAGCAACACTTCCTCCATCGGGGTCTCTTCAGTACTTGGCCCCTCTACGCACCCATGACTTATTTACACATTCGTCTTTAAACCACCTAAACCAAGCCCGTCAACATGCCTCTTCATTCACTTCACTTTTCTTGGTCTAACCACAAGATTAGACATCCCTCTTCATCTTTGCATTTGCAAATTCTCTACACCTAGCATCTAGGAAAGATCTGCCCTAGTCATCTTTCATTGGTCCCGTCTCTGCACATCATTGTTAGCCGGTAAGATGAATCCATCATTCAAATATATTATTATCCACTAATATGCTCATCCTCTGTGCACTTTTCTCGTATACTCCTAATCCTAGGGATGACCTCGCGTCACTGCAGTTTAATCAACAAGACAGAAGCGTGCAAAGGAGTTGGTAACCCTCTCCTCTCCTTTACCACAACCGAAGTCAATCGTCCATCGGTCTCTAGTAGTTTCATTTCATTTCTTTAACACTGAGCGGTATTCTGCAATGAGTTTATTTAAAAGCCTGATAACGAATGAGGAATACGCTTAAATTCTGCCAAATTCCTTTATCAATACTTGTTTTAACTTAGTTGCATGGCAAGGATTTCAATTTATCTTTATTTGACCGTTCTCAGGGGTTTTATTTAGACGTGGAACACGAGAGTGGGGAAAGGAGGACGAGATAATTAATGTCAAGAGATAGTTATTTTCAAGCTGGATTCGGGTAACTGCTGTAGAATTTTAAAATCGCACAGGAGATGATTGCACATTTTATTCCATTTCCTGTCCAGTTACTGGCAGCAATATTTGTTGCCAATAAGAATCAGATAATATGCAAACGCATAGGGCTGCAGATGAACACTGTGGAGGGAATCTGGAAGCAAATGGACTAGTGTATCGACCTAAAGACTAGGTAACGCTCACAGTTCTGAGTCCAAACTCCCCCACTTTCACGCTTGAAGGTCCAGATGTAGCACGGCCTACTGCCTTTTACGAGCAGATGGCAAATCTCTTTACGATGACGAATATTTAAGTGATATCCTCTTAACTATCAACTGGATGTGAGATGCTGTCAGAGGTATAAACCCTTCGGAAGCACTTAAATCTAACATTTAGATGACATAAGCTTTTGTGTGTCTACGTTTCTGCCTCATTTAGCCACTTTGCCTACTATTACGCAGGAACACGCTTGATTCGTCTGTGGATCAACAATGGCACAAATTACATGCTATTGTTGGCATGTCAACGGAAGGAAAGTGGATTTTATTCAAAAGGCTTCAGGTAGACGATTTCTGGCTCCTTAAGAACCATGTAGCCAGTATTTTTCTGCTAATATCGATATCAGCATAAAACTAGCAAACATTTCACCACTTGACTTGATTATTCCCTAGTATTTGATTAATCCTATGGCCTTTAATTCAATTGATTTTATACAGCTGTAACCAACCAGTGTCCATAAAAATTATTGCTAATTTTCTGAAATTTAGCAGCTGCTTCAGAATGAACCACAGGCCCGCCTGATAAGACCTGGCCTCAAATAGGCTGAAATCCACACAGTTGAAGTAATTTAAGCCAATCAAAGCCAGCACATCAGTCAAGATCAAGTTCCTTACGCAACGGTGACTGCAACCAAGTATTCTTTGGATTTACATTCATTCTTCATTCCTTCCAAATGGATCCCGTTTTCTCGCGTTCACTACGGTATATGGATGCATTATTGAAAGTGGACAGCAATGTTTGCAAGTAAAGTGGCCTGTATCTGCAAGTAAAAAGAAGGTTTGTCGGGGCTGAATGAGGTTCAAAAGTTGCAAAATCAAGTGCCACTTATAATAGGATTTATTGCGGCATTAGACTTAAAAGAAACTGCCAATGAGCCGCTTCCAACATTAGACACTTCACTCTTGTTTACAAGACACTTTACACAATCGCCCACCCATCAGTAAATGCTCTGATTCGCACTAGAACCGCCCCATTTTGGTGCTCTTTTGGTAATGCTGAGGTGTGCAATTTCGCTACTAGCTGCGCTGTACAGAAAACTGTTCTCAATCCAGAGAAATGTCCATTCGATGCGAAGAGTGCCTGCTTTGTGTGCTTTGCGGGTTCAAAAATAGAGGCCGACACACAACTTATAGAGTCACAAAACTCGACGTGGCACTTGACACGCGAGACACACAGGAGGCGAGACATAAGGTACTACTGAAGTGGGAAAGTAGGTTTGCGCAGACATCGGGTAGGTGCGTGAGAAGGAGGGAAGATGCAGATGATGATGTAAATTGGCGCAAGAAGGAGCAAGTGCATGAGTGTAGGAATGCGCAATGTAGCGGGAGTGTGAGGTGATGCTCAGTTTTGGCAAAGTAAGGTAGAAGGCGCAAGCTGTAGTCTCAGAGCGGGTTTGGTGTGAGTGGCAGCGCATCAAACTTACCTGGCGCCGGGTTCAGGGTGATCAGCAAGGCTCTGACCCCAGGTGGAGGCTCAGCATTGCACTCCGCTGTGTTGAAGCCTGCGACGGACTCTAATCGGGTTCGCTTGGGTGCATAGTTTTTGCCAGTGGGGAGCCCTCGGGCGTCCCTTTGGTGCTTCTCCTCTCCCGCATTGGTGCTGCCACTGGTTGTGTGGTTCGTCGCTGCTCTCTGCGTGAAGATTTAAGCATGGGAGGAACATACTTCGATTCTTTCCAAAAGAGACGCCACTTATGGGAGCACCCTTGTTAGGAATTGCTGAATAACAGTTGTGTTAGAAGCTCTAAACGAATTGTGTTTTAATCACCATGGACGAGGGAGAGGTGTTTCCATTAGCTTGACTCCATTTAAGCATTTTACTTACAACCTCCAAGTATGAGGCTCATTTGGGACAATGCAGTTGATATTGGGAAGTCCAAAACATTTGTATGCCGTATCCGTAGATTACGCATAATTTGATACATTTCATTTGACTGGACCCGTTTAATTCACATCAAATTGGCGTGGATTTGATAGAATGCATACAAATATATTAAAATGCTTGAAATAGAGGTAGATCTCACAAAATGAGCATTACTTCAATTGGTACAACTCTATTCTTATGTAGAATGCCGAAAGGCGACCTTCTGTTTGAATGGATTGAGACTTCCTTGTTAAGTGCCTCTAAATGAGCTATTGAATTGCGCCACTTTACTGGGCGGTGTAATGCACAATTAGTTGTACTGTGCCAAATTTTAGTCGAATAGAGCATTGGCAATCTTTTTGATTTGATCCCAAGCATTCCAATGCGAAAAATACCGGATCAGGTCAAATTGTCATGACAACTTGGCATTGGGTTGACGCGGATCAGATGGGATGAACATCACATAGGCTGCACATACCGTACTGTCAGGAGTCTCAGCTAGTAAGCAGCTTCTGTTTGATTTAACAGCAGCCTCTTTACTCTTAATTTGCAAATGTGCCACTATTTTCATCCAGTGCTTTGCGATGCAACAGTCAACATGTAGCCGTGTGTTACTCATTGGTTTACCTTACGTTAGCTTCACTACACTGAATTGGTTTTGATCAAATCGAATTAGATTTGAGGACTTTTGGATAAGAGTCCTTCGAGTGAATTAAATATAGGCACAAAAATGTGCATACCATCAGTAGCTTTAGCAATACCGTCATGAGCAGGATCAAATCGATGTCAACGACCGTTCTACATCGTTGCTTATTCATACTCTAATTCTGCAAATGACGTCGACAAAACTCGGCTATGTCTCCTAATGAGCAGATGTCAATGGACTCATGGCTGGATTTCATCCCACTTCAGCAGTGATTATCAAAATTCATTCAGTTAAAACTTCCCTGGATAGATGTTCACATTTATAAAATAATTGTCCCATTCGGCAACCATGGAGTATCATGCTGCAATGCTGACACATAAATTAGTGGAATTTAGCATTGAGTTATGTAGACGCAAATTGCGGTAGTTCATAGTGCATAGTTTTTGTCGGCGGGTAGCCCTCGAGCATCCTTTTGAAGCTCTTCCTCTCCTGCATTGGCGTTGCCACTGTTTGTGTGGTTTGTAGCTGCCCTCTGCTTTGAGTTCTTCCCTTTGCCTTTCACGGAAAGGAGCATCACTAAAAGTCGCAGTCGATGTCCGACACCCAGCCGGTGCATCAATGGCAAGTGGAGAGTAGGGGGTGTGGATATTTCAGCAGCTGGTCTGGAGATTTAAGACAGTCATCAGAAATACGCGAAATTCTTACTTTGTAGCAATGGAAGGGACATACTGAGGCCATCTCTGGCTTTTCTTACCACTGTTATTGGTTCATTTATTTGCCAAGATTGTTGGGTGGCAGGCTAAGACGAACACACATGCGTCCTGCCCGCCAGTCAATGGGACGTCCTTCCTAGGTCAGGGCTGACGATTTTCAGGCGTTGTCGACCTGCCATTACTCAGGCACTAGCCTTCTGTATGTGCGTCATTCGCGTCAGGTGCACCCATACATCATCGCAAAGCACACAAAGCAGGCACTCTTCGCATCGAATGGACATTTCTCTGGATTAAGAACAGTTTTCTGTACAGCGCAGCTAGTAGCGAAATTGCACACATCAGCATTACCAAAGGAGCACCGAAATGGGGTGGTTCTAGTGCGAATCAGAGCATTTACTGATGAGTGGGCGATTGTGTAAAGTGTCTTGTAAACAAGAGTGAAGTGTCTAATGTTGGAAGTGGCTCATTGGCAGTTTCTTTTAGGTCTAATGCCGCAATAAATCCTATTATAAGTGGCGAAATACTGCAAACAAATAGCTTCCTTATTGCTAGTTAACATCGAGTATGTAATCAGGCAGGTTGAAGGCAAATTGGTGAGCAAGATTGATTGGCAATATTAGTGAAGCAGCAGTTGAGGCACAGAACTGAAGCGGATCATGGTTAAGCAATGCTCGACCTGTGCTTGACGATTCTGCCAAAATATTTAGGGCTGTCGTGCGTCTCGCAAAGTTTTGACCAAGGGTGGTTCACGGCAAGATAAGTCATCCGTAGTGGTAGCCTTATCGGTGGAATGGCGACATGGCGACTTCAAATGGCACTGCATGCGGATTGGCTCGTCGTGACCTTGAAACCGCATTGCTGCCTGGATTCAAGTTAAAGCTGGTTTGCTTTACGTCTCCGTTGCGTCGACCAACAAGAACGTCTTGAGGTCTTTTATTCAATTAGTTTCACGTTTCAGTGATGGGATGTCGTCTGGTTCACTGTTGAAGCCTGATTGTAGCTTGCATTTAAATGAAGCAACCTAAGGTGATGTGTGCATTTTTCAGATGTTAGCCCTTATGATTGCCTAGAGCAACTCTTCGAGACATGTGCATTGAAAGTGCGTTGATCTCACACAGATTGTAGTCGGATTGTCAGACAGGCATTTGTAAGTGAGAAGATTGGGAATCTTTTCTGTGCACGATAGCATCAAAGAAAGCGGGAGGAAGGATGGGCACACGAGCATCACGCATGTGAAGAGGGTGGTAGGCAATGAGGGCGGTGTTGTGTAGAAGTGGTGGATGGCAATGCGTCGCGAAGGCGTGTCGCCGTGATAGCTCAGTTGGGAGAGCGGTTCGAGCCCGGGTCGCGGCATGCCTATATCATTATTGGCACGGCGCCCTCTGCCCCACACGCCACCACACAGGCCCAATGCGGTGGGAAGTCATCCACAGCAACGACAATGCGAGCGAGGCAAAGCAAGTCACTCGAAGTGCAATAAACGACACAGTAGCTAGGTGGGCAATAAGCAGCCGCACGACGCAGGTGAGACCCGAGCTCACGCGGGGAAGCCCCAATGTATTAGTAGTCCATCGCCTTAACCACTTGGCCACCGCTTTACGCCCCTCGTTCTTCCGTTTTGTCAACATTCCTGCCCTCCTCACCCACCCTCCACTTGCCCTCCGCCTCCTCTATCCACCAACCTCTCACCACATCTACTCGCCTCAACACTGCGCACATCATAAATTCCCTCCACACTGCAGCACCGTGATCACCCTCATCCCTCATGCTTCACTCTCTCTACCATCCCTCTCCTTCACAACTTCACTCGTGCCCCAACAACACCATTCCACTGACCACCGCTCCTACTCCGCCAATTCCCTTTACTGTCAAATTCACCCACTTGGGTAGCTCAGTGGTCTACGTTTGCAAGAAGCAAGAGCACATTTTAGTCCAGTGGCATTCGTTTTGAATGCCGCTTACCTCCTGCTCATTGGGCACTACGCAGCACTGTGGTATGTGGTCTGGTGCGATGTGGTGTGGTGTGGCGCGGTACGGGAGAGTCCAGGCAACAGTGGGTACCACAGCACGTGGAAGTAGACTTGTGTTCGAAGAAGAGTGACAAAGGGTGAGACATTGCAACCACCTAGGTATAAGGCAGGAAATCTCCATTTTTAGTCAAATTCTGCATTAAGTAGGATTTGGACTAGTATGAAGCCCTTTCCTCTGTCTATATGTGAAAATCCCATATCAGCAGTCACGCAGGCTGATGACCCGAGTTTAAGCCAAAGTGTCCGACGCGCAGGATGGCTCGGGACCATTTCACAACAAAGTACTTCAACAAATTGAATCCTTCTATTCTAATTCGCTTGTCAGAAAAGTCGTGTCAACTAAGTAGTGCATACAGAAAAAAAGTATTTTGAAACGCAAAATTTGGTGGGACGATTTCAAACGATGATAAATACGCCTTGATAAAATATCGGTAAGAGCGCCATATAGAGTGAACTTCTTATTACTAGTTTCTCTTCGAACACTAGAGCCTCTGTAAAATGGAAATGGCAGTGGCTCCTGTCTACAAATCAAATTTACTGACATGAGGCCAAATTAAGCTCGTTCATCAAAGCTGCATTTGAGGTAGTTGTAAAAACGCTTAAGGCGCTTCTCAGTTTTACACAAACTAATGATGCCATGGAGTAAACAGTAAATGCCATGCTAAATCATTTCTACTCACCCTACTTGGGTCTCCTATTAAAGGATTGCTCAAATGTAATTGCATCGCATACCCTGTAACCTAGTCAAAGCCATTTCAAAGTGAGACACCATTTGCTCCGAAAGGATGCGCAAGTATGCGCCTATCGGTGCATGAGGCAAACTCGCTTTTACCACCAGATGGAAATAGTGCATGAGTGCATTTGCACGAGGCATACTCTTTTGGATTAAATTTACTTGACAGTCGTCAATTAACACGTATCGAAAATCGGGTCCTCATTCATGAAATTGTTAAAAAGCCTGAGCACTTAGTCCTTTAACTGGCTACTTCCATGTGAAACACGTACCAATGCCGGTAAACAGACGCTATTCTTATCTGTCTGGTGACATGACTGTCAGCAGGAAGTACGGAATGCTGGTGGTGGTGTTGGGACCGCTCGCTTACCAAATACCGAGATAATGTTACACCAATCTGCGCCTCTACTTGGATGACAGCGACGCGAGATCATTGTGCTGTTGTAAGGAAGTTCTGAGGTAATGAAATTAAACTTGCGGAAGAGTAATAGCCTTAAGTTGGATAGAATCTATTTCCATAGTTACTAAAGCCAGTCTGCTCATCTGCATCGTGTGGTGGTAGTTGTGCTATAAACCCGATAGCAAACATTAGCAAATCAATGTTTCTTTGTTTAGGTATCGAATCGGAAATTCGAGTTATGAATGCACGCATACTTATGCATTCTAAATTGCTTTAAGTTGGAAAAGAAGAATTCGAAATGCTCATCAGTTAGTTATGCAAAGAATCGAGCATCTCAGCACTCAAATGAATACACAAATGTGTGATTAGCACTACATACAGCATTAATGAAAAAGCGCAGCGTTCTTATGTCTTGAGCGCAGTGTTTCTCACTCCAACTTTGGCGTTGATGTACTTAGAACGAGTAGGCGAGTTGGCTCATGACAAATTTTATAGCACGGTGATTATTAAAGGGACACAGATATTGCAGGCTGCACGCATTCAGGGTACGTATCCTCCTTGAGAGACGATGACATCCATCCAACTCGAAGCCAACACTTTCTGACCGCTTCTCGCCTAGCAAGTGCATTCAGACAAGCATGCGTACCACTTTGTCAACAAAGCTGATAAGTTTATGCTAGTAAGAACAAAGACGTCATTGAACTAAACCGTACTCATTGTATCAAAGTGTAACTAATACACGTGCAAAACTATCGACAAGTGAGAAATTGTCAGTAGGGGGTCCATCTGCCTCACACATCACAAACCGCCCTAATACAGACAATCTTCACCATTGGTGCTAGTTCATAAAAAGTGCTCCAAATGAAATTGAAGATGCTACATTGAACACATGCAATCCTAAAGTCCAATTGTTGCTCCAATATCTAGCAGAAATTGTGAACTATTTCTGACCATTTTTAGTAACTCTAAAAGCAGACTCTACTGCTGATGCTCCGGTGATGCACCGTGCTTTTAAAAAAAGGATCATAATCGGCTGCGACCGACAGAAAGTGCCATGGCATGGAAGCTGCGACTATTGCTGCACTAACTCAGCTCAGGTACAAGGACCTTAGATGGATAATTATATGCCACTGGAAAATTTGCAGTAGTTTCAAAATGGTTTGAACAATTTTTTACTGGCCTACTTCATAGCTTGCAGTTTTGAGTCTCAATTGATTCAACGAGAAAGATTAGTCTCACTTTCAATTCGCCATATCAAAAGACGGCGAGCTTAAGTGGAGTGCCAAGACACCTTTTTAAAGGTACCACTGCAACGCATTGGTTTAGCCTAACCAGCTGGACTATTTTTGACACTTAAATTATCTTGCAAATAGACAGGTTTGCAGTGCGAAATCCAATGCTCCGATGAAATTAGCTGAAATGCCAAATTCTGCGCAATCAAGAGGGTACTCTACCGTCATACTTTAGGCTAGCATTTACGAATTTAAAGTGATCATTTAATCAAGTGTGATTAGGGGACCACAGCAATTCAAAATGAAACCGCTAATGTCGTCCGGTGAAGGGATGCATAAGTCTATCCAGAAATGCAAGTGTCGTGGCGAATATTATTTCAAGCAAACAGATGTCTGTTCATCACTTTCTACTTTGCATCTTCCATGTTCGTGAATCGACATGAAAGTGTCTCTCTGATGCGTTGGTTACTTCAATTTGTTCATGCATGCCACTCAATTCTTTTCAATAGCAAGTAGTTCGTGAAACACGGTGGTGTGGCTGGAGAGGAAGCGTGCGACTGCACTGGCGGTCTTCATTTCTTCATTGGCTTGCCTTCCGCCACAACACGTGGCTGCATGGCAGCTTATTCGTTTAAACTCTAACAAATATGGAGCTAACTGCTATGATCACAACACGGAGTAGAATGCGGCTGCTCTAATACTACGGGAAAGACTGAAGTGATGCAGTGAAGTCAGCATCTGAGTGACAAACACCATCCGGCTTGACAAATGTTCCAACCGGTGAAAACACCTCATTGAGGTGGTCGAACGCCCGCACTCGATTGCCACGATAGGATAAGCAGGATTAAATACATGCGCCGTTCATCCTGCTCCTTATGGCTAGCGCGGAGAAGTAGATGAGCTCGATATGCCCTACACACCGATTCGCGTCCACATTGCAAGCTCGATGACACCGATCGTAGGCGATCGTAGGTCCACGTCCCAGAGCAGCTACAATTCCAACACAAGCAGTCCTCAAAATGGTTAAACTGCAAATTACAATTGTAGGACCACATTACCGGTCGAACAATCATCTCCGAAATTGCCACCTGTCGGAAATCTTACCTCAATCCGAGAATGCACTTGTCACCATCACCTCAAATGCATTTGAGAACAATTGCCGACCGCATCCCTTCCGAACATCTGCATGGATACTTGGCAATAATGTCGCCACATCAGGATACTTAAACGCCATAATCATAGTCCCATGCAACTACCACAGCGCCTAAATTATGAGATGTTTCAATCCCCTAAAACAGACCGAACTCAGTAGCCAAAATCCTCTCGCAACAACTCGAAACCACCAGCGCTGTCGTTCACAAGGCTAAATGGCAAGATCTGACGATGCACACAAATCGCCTCAATTACGTCCCTCCTGATGGCAACCTGGAGGCCACCGCTTCATTTGCCAAACTCTACTAACACAGTCCCAAGAATGCTTCTTGAAACACTAATCTTTGCGAAAGCTGTTGAATAAACCACTGTGGACCACAACTTCCGACGTTTAATGAGTCCATTTATGAGTGCAAACAGCAGTCATGCATAAGTCAAGTGGCATCTCTCGATCCACCCTGCTTCTGAGGACGAGTCAGACGTTTCAAAAACTTCAGCTGAACAATCCCAAACCAGGTGCCGGACTGTAGATAAAACAACGGCCAAATAATCACATCACAACCACGCCAAATGATTTTCACCACAACCAACCACTGGTGACTGCTCGTAATTTTGCATAGCTACAAGACGTTTAGGAACCTTGTTACACTCCATGGGAGAGAAAGGCGCTGGCCAGTGATTGCAAGAAACTCAGTGTCCTCAGCTCCCAAAAGTAGCAGCTAAAATGGGGAGGCAAGGCACTTACATGTCCGAGAATTTAGTCGAACCGAACAGGTACTTACTTCGGAGTTGCAGGCACCCCAGCTGACACTATATGGCTCCCGCCAAATGCGATGTACACTTGCTGTGAATTTCGCTGCACAGAGTGTTTGCTTGCGAGATAGTCAGCGCAGTCCTGAGCACTGTTGACTTGATGTCACTTCATTCCCATCTTGTTAATTTCGGTTTCCCATGTGATGCGTTAATGTAATAAAGGGATGACAATATAACGGGAGGAATGAAGAGGGTACGGATAAGAATGAGGTGGTATCCCCGTTTTATAGCGAAGACCACACCCTACTCCATGTACCTTAGCAAAGTAAACGTTACTGTTACCTCGATCTCTCTGCATGTTGCAAGCTTCTTATGATGCCTCGGCTGGGTAAATTTGAATGGCGTTCGATAGTTCTTTTGCCTGATCGTTGAGAAGCTATATCCCACAACATTTAATATTTATTCTGATTTGTAATCTGAGCTTCTTGCAAGTTTGAGAAGCAAAAGATGGTGGAATATCCTTGCATGCCTCGTGCCTTAGTGCGATTGTTTTGCTTCAGCTTATGTTCTGCCGACAGGAATGTAGAATGGGAAGTCGGAGTAGCACCCTTATTATTGCCTTCGGGTGACTACGAGCATCGTTCGTCACATTAGAACTTTTGTAAATGAATTGTGCAAGTATATAGTAGTGAGATCGGCATTTATTTTCCTTGCATTTCCTTCGTAAGTTTACATACGTCACTCAGCTTTTAATCGGTGCCTGGGCAGCTTCGTCTTGGGATAAACCACTCCCCTGTCTTGGTACGTTCGCATTCACCGTTTCTGTGGAAACTTTGTTCCTTGTACAATTTATTGCCAAGATAAGCGTTAGTCATCATGATTCCATTTGCTGAATGTCCACGAGATCGCCTATTGTGGGCTGCGAATGGGATTACCACCGCCAGGAACTTTGTTGGGGCATGAACGTACAACCGTCTTTAATATGGCTGCATCTCTCAGGTGTCCTGCGTGCTTGGTGTAGATATAAGTAGGTTTATGAGTTGTCTCGTCGTCCACAACAAGCTTCATCACGAGCTGTTGAATTCACGCCCATAAAACCACTCCACTTGCCACCTTGATTTACGCTATATGGCACGGGAATTGCTTACTCTACGTGTGCCATTCACTATTATCACTTGCTCGTCCTTAGGTGGCCTATGCACTCAATGCGGGTCCAAATTCCTTCTCCCTTATGCTGGTGGCCGACGCACCTCTGGTGCTGGCTCTTTCTCTTTTGGCGCAGTGGGAGTGAAACGAGAAAGAGGTGGAGGAGGAGGCGGTTTAGATGATTATGGGGATGTAATGGTTGCTAAGACAGTGCGTTTGGGACCCAAGCAGGTCGTCGCGGGGAAGTTGATGCATCCGATCACAGGATCAGTTATGAGTCTAAGGTTACCTGGCTGAGTCAGGCTAGTTAGTACACAATGTTCTTCTATTGTCGACACGACGCATTGCATTGATCCAGTCTATCCTCAGCATGAAGCAAGTTAGTACTGTTGTCTGCGATTGCGTGCAAGACTTGATATGATGCCTCTGCGAAATTAATCGAAAAATGGAAATTCAAAAGTTGGTGGAGGAGCAGCGACAAGTCAACCACGTAATTGGCAAAACGACACATTAAAATTGAAAAGTAGTTGGGATAGGCGGCAACAATGCAGAAACTAAAATGCAACGACTTTCTGTTTGCAAATTATACTTTATTCTTAAACCCAAAGGTATTATTCGTACCAATGTAACATCATGGCATACAACGAATTTATTTAAGCCAATTTTATCACAATCTATAAAAAAATAATAATGGGAAAAAGTTGTAAATATTAATTAGAATGTCAGCAAAAGGGAGAAACAATGAACGCAGCGAAGCATAAATTGCAAAGGCAACTCATGCAAGCGTGAATTGGAGCCCAACTTCTGGCAAGAGTGTGACGCCACCTGGTGGTGGTGCATTTTATACCTGCCGCCACAGGTCTGCTGGCCTTCTGGCGTTGCATGTGTGCGTGCCTTCATTCATGCTGCAGTTTGCAGGCTACCTCTCACGGTGTTGGCAGATGGGCACAAAGTATTCGGTGAGCAAGTAGCAACGGAAGAAGATAAATGGACCGATCGGTTGATAAGTCGACCGCTTGTTGGGCATTAAAGAGGGGGTGGGTGGTTGGTGTTCGGGGAGGTATAAGTGCAGGTGCATATTTTGGAGAGGAGGGCGTATTTGGTGTGAGTGGTGTTGGCTTCGGAAGGCAGAACAGGGTAGCTCGGACGCGTGGCGCGTGGAGGGCAGAGATGGATGGTGGTGGAATAGAAGGGGAGAAGGTGATTGCATTGGATGACATAGCGTTGCGTTAGGCTGCGCTCCGAGGCGATGGATGGTCGGCTGTCTGGATGGCTGGTTGAGTGAGTGGAGGAGTGGAGTGAGGTGATAAAGTGAAGAAACAGCAAAGGAGAAGGGAATGGGTGGAGAGCAGGAGGGGGATCAAGTATCGGTTTGGTGGTTTAGGGTATGATACTCTCCTAGGGTGCGAGTGGTTTCGGGTTCAAATCTCGGTCAGGCCCGTGTGCTCGCTGTTCTTTCTATCAGTCCGCCACTGCTGGGTGGTTTGGCGCTTTATTACTTGCAACGCGTTTGCTCTTACTCATCGGCTTTCGTTTATATAGCTTATACTCTTCATCCTGCTGGTGTGCCCTTCCCTCCGTTTTACCTTGCATGTGGATGCGTTTGTGTGGCAACTCCGAATACGCGTAGGTCAGTGTCGGCCTCTATTTCCTTCTTTTGCAATGCTTGGTGAGGGAGGAGTCTGAGCTGAAATGGAAGTGCTGGCGGGGTCATGGGAAGCTGGACAGTATCTGGTGTTATTTTTCTTGCATTCGGTGGCAATAAGTGCAAAATAGATAACTGAAGAAGTGACTCTGATGTGCATATGAGGATTAACCTGCTACAGTAACAGTCTGTCTAACATGGAATCCCATGTGTCAACGAGATGGACTGCTGTTGGCTCATCCGTCTTTCTTAACCAAAGTGTAATGTGTTTTACATCTGATGCTGTACCACGGTTCACTTTAGTCCACCTGATCGCTTATGATAGCCTAAATTCGAAATGAAGACATCTGTTCTTGGTGGCTTAATGTCTGGTAATCTTGTAAGCACTACCAAGTTGCGCTAAGTGCCGACTTTACCTTTGATTTATGCTTGATTTGATTGCAATTCATGAGCTACTCTTGCCCTTTATCTGCAGCGCGTTTTTTAATTGATACATAGTAAGATTTGCATGCGTGCTGGTAGAATATATTGTACCCATTGAGTGCTTCACATTCTGATTATGCATTGACTCTTAAATTAACATTTGGAAACTTTAAATTTATTGCAGGTTTGGCTTCGACATGAGACCTGAAACTATTTGTCTAGAGAAATGCAGTGGACTTTTGTGCATGACGACCAAGTTATCCGAATTTCTGGGTGCAAATTTAATTAAGCTTGCTTCAACAGGACCTTGACTGTGCAATTTAAAACGAGTTGTAGGCAATATTTGCGTTGTAAGTATGACTTTATTAGAGAATCACTAAATAAATGGCAATGGAAGAACATGCGCTGCATAATCGACCATCTCAAGTTACGTCTGCAATGTGTTCTGCTTATTATTTCTGTTGGTCTTAACTTTACCAATGCGTTTGTGCCCAATTAGAGGGAGGTGCAATTTTTAGCTGTCTCTTTTGATGAACTTGCTCATAAGCGCACCCACGAAGTAGCCCATCTCATAACTCCAATCGCTCCAGCTACTATCTCAATCCATGGCACACCAAGGACAAAACTAACCGTCAACATCTTGACAACCAACAACTATAAACAATTTGCCACCGCTGCATGATTTGAACAAGTCATTCTCCCCTTTCGAAATGCCCTGCTATAACGTTGTAAGCTCTATAAGGCCCCATGCAATCCACATATTTTCAGACCATGCAGCTGGCTTTGGCAAATGTAGCGTTCTTTCTCACCTCTATGAAACTTAAATTTTATAACACTTTGGTCAAACCTGGTCTTTATACAAAAGCTAAAACATTAATAGCCGCCTCTCTGCAAAGCTAACAAAGGCAACAAGGCAGCAACGCATGTGTCATTAAATGAGAGAGCTCTACATACCTCGAATTGTGCACATGGAAATCACTTAAATGTTAGCGCTGGACCAACCACGATGGCTGCATGGAGAGAGGGAACAGCAATTAAACATTTAGTGCAATTGTGTACAAAAAAACATTAAGCTACACAAAAAGGGAAGTTCCTCCTTAAGTGAGATTCTTACGATGGATTGCTTTAGAGGACGAAAACAATACGAGCGATATTCAAAAATTAAAATTTCATCGGATGGAAGATTTCATCCATCACGGCTTAAAGATGGAGCCTTTGTGCAAAGGAGCACTCGATTATTCTTACTTTGGTGCTAGGACGAAACGAAGTGGAGGGGTACGTAAGACGAACTGGGATGCGTCACCAGAACTTGTTCTCTTCGTGTCCTTCCACCTTGCAAAAAGAGATCTGGAGGCAGCATGTCCCTCTCTAAATTTTCCAACCTCTAGTAGCACACGGTCAAGGCAACTTGAATCGCTAATCGTTAGCAAATTCTATTCATCCACGTCTGTCCCTAGACGAACACGCTTTTGGGGTTTGCAAGTTAGCTCTTAACTATATGAGCGATGCACAACAGTGCCGTTGTTGGCAAAATAAGTGCCAATGTAATGAGATTGGAACGCATCTAACATCCAGTCCTACACGCCTTCATTCGTACATTTGTTATCTAAATTTGGCACGTTTTTTTAGTCGACAATCATGAAATATGTGATATTTAGCCTTGCTGGAATAACCGCAAGATTATTAGTGGAAACATATATATGGACAATGTGCTGCGATTAGGCGACGTCGTGATTTGGATATACTTGGCAGATGACCCAAATGACATCATATCGTCATTATGTAGGCGCAACCGAGGCAAAGTTCTGTCGGTGGCTTTTCGATCCACAGTCGACAAGTCTGGTCCAAAGTGAGCGATGCAAATAAGTCGGTGGTCAAAATGTATAGTGCAACGGCCTCCATGACGAAGGCTCGCAAATTTATTTCGTCAATTGCAACTCCGAGTCGTAAGTCACTCGCTCTCCACTCTTATATGGCAGCACATTCAAATGGATTGCACTGCACAAATGTCTCTGCCAGTTAATTTTGTCGCAGCCTATGCCGAATTCCATCCAAAAATGGTTCCAGAGCTCTTTGATATAAGGAGAAGCAGTTGGATTCTAATCGACACTCTCTAACCGCATTTGAGTCCGCACAACTTTACAATATCATATATTTCGGCCTCTTCCTTAGCTCCTTATCGACACATGATGACGAATAAGGAACGTATGTTTCGGTTCATAGCATTAAATGTTGCATTTGCCAATCAGTCCCCAACAAATAAGAACCGACTCTACCGCAGCCTACTTGCTTCAATAAATGTTGCTACACTAAAAATATGTAAGCTGCATTATCAGTCGCATCAGGCTTCTGCAGAAATGCTGAGCAGATTGCGATTATGACTGCGTTATCTATCTGGTGAGACCTTTACTCTTCCGTAAAGAGGGTAGGCCAGCCATCTTAAGGTCTCTCGCGTCCTGTTAGATAGTAATTATCACAGGCACTTTCAACGGACAGGGAATAAGTCGAATTGGGTGAGATGTCCCTCAGAATTCCTTAAGGGCCTTGGTCACTCCAACACCTCTCTACTCGTCGCCATATTAATGAGTTGACGACCGAAAAGATTCATTAGCTGGCCCAATATGATGAAATGGGAGCTGTGGGACGTGATCTGTACAAAAACAAAGCACAGTCATTAGTACACTTTTGTACCAGGAAAAAGTAGACGAAAATGATCATAGTTTTCACGCTTTCAAAAGCAGTGATGTGTTTATCTCCTTTGTCTCTGATTTTGATGGCTGGGTAATTTAGTAACCAATAACCTAAAAATTTGTGCAAGTGACAGGCTTAGGATCAGCATGGTATCCAATTTGGCTCACTTCTGCACAAAATTGTCGCAATCTGAAAGACTTCCGTGGTGCAAATATAGCCCGCGGGACAAGCAGAGCAGAGGCCAATGTAATATTCCTTGGTCAAAAGCGCCCATTTTCTGGGCCGCGACGAATGAGTCTTGCGGTTTAGGGACGAACAATCGCTATTTTTGCCAAGGGAAGAAAGTGGCACGTGGGATCTGGCTAATAATGCGGATAGTCAAGATCACTTATTAAACCACCACTCATCCCCCTTGCTCGTCGTCGTCGGCTAGAGCGCCTGCTTCACAAGGCATCTACCGCAAACGCAGCCTTGGCCACTGCCACGGCGTCATTAAAAGTCGTTTTCATATCGTATTCGGTAAGGTAGGATTAAAGGTTCATGAATATCTTGTTCCTACACCTCCGTGCGCGCGTAAGGTTGTTTTCTGAACGGTTGTTCGACTGCGTGAATACTTTATGATGCTAAATGATACGTTCTGCCGCAATTACTGAGCAAAAATCTTCTGTTTATCGCTGAATCGTCCACACACTTGTCACCTCACAATGCTGGAGCACTTCTTGTCTAAGACACTACGGCTTGTATGCATAGTTGCGTTCGAGTTGAACTGTAGGCACAGATGTTCACAGGGATTCAGTGATGGCTAGGACCCATCTACTCGACAGAATTCGATATAACTAGGGGATGTTTTGGAGGGACTTCTTGAAAACCGTAAGCGTTAGTAAATCATCTATGAACTACTAGCTTGTTGAAAGGGTGAAGCGGCGTACATGAAAAAGGTACTTCCTCTCCTTGCTTTCCTTATTTTATATAAACTCTTTGTTGTTAGCATTAGGTATTGTTGTCCACAATTGTTTGAGAACTATGACGGTATAGAAGACTCAACGGCTGCATTATGCATTGTAAAGAGAAGCTCGGATTGAAATGTTGCAGTGATAATAATAGGTTATAAAATGGTGGTGACGCTCTCTAAATGTTGCAAAGCGCACACACAGTTACTTTTTTTAGTTGGCTAACAATTGATAATCGACGTGGGCTAATTAATCCTTTTACATTTTTGGCCATTTAATGACCCTGAGCTGAAGGCGCTTGACCACCAATGCAGGGACGACTGCGCGCATTCAGGGACGTAGTAAGCAGGTGTTTCTAAGTTTGCTTATGCCCCTCAGTTGTTATCGCCTCATCAATTATTGTACAACTTAGCTAAGGTGTGTATTTGAGGTCAGTTTCACTGAGCTATTTTAAAGTGGGGCGATAGATATGCTTTACCATTGAGTTTCAAGCAATAAAATGCGCCTTTCCTTTAGCAACAAGTGGGCTGTTTTGGTTAATGGTGGGTGGTTTTCGTGGGAATACTTATCGCTACTCAGTAGGTGGACGGCGACGTCTCAGGACTCAGTGGCAGTTGTAAAGATTAGGCAAGAGTGAATGCTGGGAGCATCTAAATGACTTAATCATTTTTATGGGTGATGGCTGAATTAGTTATTTTTAACAATTGATTAAATATCTTTACCACACAAGAATAAAAAAATACAAAAGAAATTTCATACAGTATAATTTGGTCTTCTCGGTCGCCGCGAGATACACGAATTCAATCTTATTGCAGTGGCATTCAGAGTAGACTAAAGTTGAAGGCAAGCAAATCTGCAGGCAGCACCGACACAGACGTCAAGCAGGTGGCAGGTTAGAAGCATTAACGAGATTTTCAGGACGGTAAGGAAAGTCCAGCTTATAAATTATGCTACTGAAGTGGGTGTCTTTCCTACACCTTAGCGGTCAACATCGCCGGTAACTGTGCAGACACATCCATTTCTGAAGAATCGCGATAGGCGAGCATATAACGCAGCACCGCAAACTGCGCACACTTATGTGTCAGAGGAGCTGGAGTCAGACTGACCAAAGCATGCTGCCTCAGTCGCCGCCATTAAAGCTGCTTCAGCGGTCACAGAAGTAGCCTCAGGGAAAGTGTAACAGAGTCTTGTGGATTTGAAGACCAATAATGCGGTTTCCATGAAGCACTTCCTAGTAATTAAGATATTTTTCCGATAAATATGAACCATTTCGCCATAATTGTGATGTTTTAGTGTCGTAAGGAATCCTATTTACCGACAAGGTGGAAAGCAGTTACCGCTAATGACCTTGAAAACGCTAAGCAAATTGATTACTTTAAAGACATGCTCCGCTTAAAAATGTGCGATTTACAGTAGACCTATGCCTCAGAATTCGCAAACATTATATGCACCTGCTTTTTATTTTAAACAATACGCGGCACATTCAATTTATCACGTATGCCCAAATGATTTGTTTTTTTTTTTAAAAATTAGAATACAAGTAGATCACTAGTTATGTTTGCGCGCAGACATAGTGGGTTTTTTATTCATTTTCAATCCACTTCATCTTTTTTTAAAAAAAAGGTTGCGACAACAACGTTTCTTATCCAATCTTCTTAAATATCATGATTTCTTCAAATCTAGACATGGATCGCCCAAATTCTGCTGCAGGCATAGCTCATATTATTCAGCGTTCTCCTAATGTTACACCGCATCCGGATTTCCGCTATGAGCTGAACGGCCACCTAGTTAGTCACTATCTAGTGAGCTATCCCTAAAAGTCCGTTCTGCTGGGAGTTACAGGGTCCTAGCATACGCAACATCATCGTCGCCTGGCTTTTGACCACGATTGAAAAATTCTTTAGCCAGCGGCTGCTCTCGCTGGTCAATGACAAGTTAAGCCAACGTCTTGCAGCACTAATCAAGGCCGCAGTCAGGAGCGACTCCTGCATCAATCACTACTGACAATAACACATGTGGAAGAGCATGGGGGATCAGCGGGATTTTCTGCCACTGTGGATATAAGTGGATGTTTGACTTGGCGGTTTTCTCCCAGTCTCCGAAGTTCATGTCTTTTTTGTAGCAAAGGAGGTCTGCCAACGCTTGCACCATTATAGACGACTCCTTCCCTTCCTTCTCTTTCCTTCTTCCACCCTTACTGTGAGAAGGTTGATCGCTTTTAGACAACTTTATTATAAGCTGAAGTAAGATATGGGATAACTTGGTCGAAATACTAAAGACAGGAGTGACTCAGGCCATAGGGAGTGACCACGTTAGTCCACAATCGAATCAGAATTTTTTTCCGGCCTTTGGCCTACAAAGCAAATTTAAAGGGCATAGGTGTCATGATAAGGGCATTGTAGTGCCTCCAGTTTTGTTTAGCCCCCAAGAAGTCGAAAAAGGACAGTCTTGGGGCAGAATGCACATCCATTTCACGCATCGACGACCCATCCAGCCAAGGCACAGTGGAGGAGGACAAACTCATTTTAAGTTCCAACGGATTAGGCAAGTGGGACATAAACGACTGGGTTATTGGAAGTTGCGCTTACCTAGAACATGGCAATCCCTTCCATCCTCAACGTACCAACAGCTCTGCACGTAGACCGTAGCCTTTAATGGGGGAAACCTTAAGACAACCTCCAAACACGCGGCTAGTCCAAGAGTACCGTCAAAAATGTAAAACGAACCCCACCTAATTATTTGATCGGAAGAATTAATTGATCAAAATCAAAACTATCCAGCAAATAAAGCAGATTGTTAAGTTGACAACTGAAACTGTACACATTGTATGCATACGAAATATTAAATGAAAGAAGGAAATGGAACTATGGAGGTACATACTAAGTGGGTATGTGGAAAAGGGATGAAATGATATGAAGTGGCTGAGGATTAAGCGACAAAAGCCTACAAAAATGGGGACCAGAAGACAGTAGTCATTACCAGGAGTTCAGCCGCCCTCGTCTCCAATTCTGTAGCGATGGCCTGAGATCGGTTAAGGTTTCGTTCCATTTCCTCTAACCCTACTTCCATGACCACCGAAGCAGTCCGAATGGCGGCAGTTGAGGCAGCATTTTTACGCTAGGCTGCCTCCAGCTTCTCCGGCAGCCAAGCGTGCATAGCCTGCGGTGCTGCGTTGGATGGCACAAGTTCCGCACATGCTTCGAAACCTGCCACACTCTCGTCGTGACCCTTAGCAATGGATCTGTCTGCACTGCTGTCGGTGGTGTCGGTTGCTAAGGCGTGCGAAAGAAACTCGTTTCGCAAAATGATACGAAAGCTAAAAATCCCATTTATGCTTCTAATCTGCCAACTGTTTGTCCTCCGTTTTAGCTCCGCTTCCATATTCATTTGCCTTCAAACGTCTCCAAATAACGTAGAAGCCTTGCGATAGTCAATTAACCAATAACTAGATGGAAGACTGGATTGAGGATAAATGGACTGAAGGATCAATATACAGATGGCTGAACTGATTAAATAACTTAGCTTCGGATTACTTTTTAACTGATTGGTTGTTTTTCCCATACACTATTTTGGGAAACTTGAGATGACTTCAGATATATCTTCCTCCACGCAGTAAAACAAAAAATAACCCCAGTTGGTGGCTAAAAGCACATGCGTACTGGAGAGATGAATTAGGGCAGATGAACTGGCAAGAAGATTTGGCTTTTAAATGGATCCCTTACAAACGGCATATCCTACAGCAAAGCGAATTCTAAGGATGATTTCGAAGGGACAACGGGACAGATTGCATAAAATTAAAAGCGTGTTCCTACAAAATTCATTCTAGGGAGGCACTTTTAGTCTACACTGAATGCCGCTGCAATGAGATTGATTTTGCGTACCTCGGCAGCAATAAGGAACTAGAGCCGCGAAACGACTAGATTGAACTACATAAAAGCGATTTGTACTTTGTCCGCGTTGTGGTGAAAAGATTCATTCAACTGGAAGGAACAACCACTTTAGTCGTCACTTGACAAAATGAACCGTGCACACTTGTTCACCCATAAAAAATTGATTCAGGCACAGATATTTCCAGCGTTTACAAACTGAGGTGGCGCTCAACCAACTATGCCTTATCTTTACAATTATCGCTGAATTTTGAGCAAAAAGCATTTCAAAGGAAATTACTCGCCATTGACAAAATAGCCCACTTACTGCTAGAGGAGAGGCGAGCTTCATTGCTTGGAATGAGATGACAAAGCCTAAATATCACCCTGATTCGAAATAGTTCAAAGAAATTGGCCTCAGATAAAAAGCCTTAACAGTGCTGTTTGATTCACCAACATTTGACAGGCGTAGGCAAACTTGCCCCATAGAGAGGAGCAGAAACGCCTGCCTACGAAACCTCCAGATGCTCACAGTCTTCCTTGCGTTGGCGGTCAAGCGCCTTCACCTAAAGGTGGTTGAACAGGGACAAAATGCCTAGCGATTAATAAGGCCACGTCTATTATCCATCGTTAACCAAATAAAAAAGTACAAGAATAGGTACTTTAACCAAGGTGCTTTGCAAAATTAAGAAGGCACTATCGCTATTTTATCACCTATTATTATCACTACATCATTTCGATCCACAGTACGAGCCCTTCCCTACAATGAGCAAGACCCGCACGGTTTTGCCATTAAAAGTAAAACAAAAGCGCAATAGTTAGTCGACGCTTCGTCTTTACCGATGCAGTCTTCGGGTCAACCATACTTTTATATTTCTCAGCAAATTGGCGACAACAACGCCTGGTGCTAACCACAAAGAGCTTGAACAAAAATCGTTAAATAAGAGAAATAAGGAGGGAAAGCATAACGCTCATTACTTCATGCAGCATTTCCAATGGGCAGGTAATTTAGCAATAACCCACTAACGCTTTCGGTTTCCAAGAAAATCCTCCAAAACACCTTTCAGTTGCATCAAATCTTATTGCGTAGGCAGATAATAGCCATCACCGATTCGCCGTGAAAATCTGCGCCTACGGTCCAGCGCTTCAGACATACGAGATGGCAAGTGTGTGGGCGATTCAGTGGCAACTACAATGAAGTGTTTATTTGCACAACATTTGCGGCAATACACACCAATCCTCATTGTAAACTATTCACCAAGTTGAACAGACATTCAAAACCACCCTACACGCGTACAAAAAGTGTAGGAACAAAATATTCATGAACTTCACATAGGTGGATGGTAAGACGGATCTGTGCATTAGGGCAAGTTACCTGCTTCACTATGCACACGTGTGATCGGTTAATGCGATTATCTAATGCTTGTGACCTGAGACTAAAGTCAAACGATGCGACGAGCTGCCTTTATTGGAACTTGACTAGGGCAATCAGCATGGCCGATAAATAGGTATCACACAAGTCGTGACTTCAGGGAGGGGATTATTAAACATAAGTTAATGTTTAGTGCAAAATAAGCTACCATGGATGGTAAAAACATTGATATGATTATAAGCATTACGCTTTTGGTAAATTTTTCAATGATTCTACAGCCACGTCTCTAAGGATGCGAGTAAACACTTACTAGCTCTCTACCTCGACACCAACACTGATAGCATCACTAAGCTAAAGTTCGGCCTTTATTGCTGCGAGAAGATGTAGAGGCTTGCATACATTTTCATACAAACACTAATATTGAAGTTTCCATAGGTCTTGAAGACACTTGTACCATTGATTGTTGCATGAGAAAGCATTGCCTATGGAAGGATAAGACTTTTGTTTTTCCAATGACAGATTCATGAACAGGCTAGCACAATTATCGATATTTCAATGTCGGAACAAATCGACAAGTAGGGTTATTTCTCTGCCACCCACAGGTTTCGTCCAAAGATAAATTTTTGAGAGACCGTCGAATTGATTGGCATCGATTTGTAAGTGTGGGCTTGAATTTCCCAACTGAAGCCACTCAATACGCGTTTGGAACAGTTCCGTTTTTAAGTTCATGATCGTACAGCACGGACTAATTTAAGTGACCCTGATCCGAGTTGGACTACTTGCTTCCTCTAGGAAGTAGATAAAATGACCCAAAAGACAAGCAAATGAGTTGCTAATGTACTAACAGCTAAATAGCATTTTCTCGTATTTTCATCATAATTTACGCAAGCACGACGCACTGACCAACAACTGGTAATAGTACATACAACAAACGAAAAGGCTAAGGCCTACCAAAGTGGTGTTTCCAGGCTCATGCAAAAGTAGCATCATCGCAATGGTGTTGAACTATGGCAACACCAAAGAGAAGATTAATGATCCATTTGTGGTAGATGCGATGGGCTGGCGCCTATGCCATTGGCGACGTAAAATTTGTCAGTAATGGTGTTGCGTTCCACTAATGGGAAGAGGTTGTCATGACCCCTGAGGTAGTGGCAGGCAAGGCTGCGAAGAAGGCATCAGGGGTGAAGGCACAGAAAGCGGTAAAAGAGAAAGAGAAGAGGAGGAAGATGAGTTACGCTACCTGCATTGATGGTGTCGGGCGAAGTCCATCCTGATGCGGGCATCGCCTGGAAGACGGTGCGTGAAATGAACTCCTTCATAGACGATATCTTTGAGAGAATTGCTACTGAGTCGATGTGGAAACGTACTGGAATGACTCGATCATTACGAGCAGAGAATTATTGACTGTAGTACGCCTGCCACTGCTCAGTGAGTTTGCAATCCAAGATCCGTTTCAAATGTGACTGTCCAACCACTTCTCTCCTCTGCACTTTGTGTGCTTAAGCTTTTCAGCAGCGCCACCAGTAAACCAACCCGATCCATGTACTGTAGCGGCGCGTGCTTTAGTGTAAGCCAATCGGTTAAGAGTGTGTTTCCTACTGGCTCCTTGCATGTGACACTAACCCAAGCGACACGCGTGAGCGAAGTCGATGCTCTGCATCTATGCGGTCTTCAGCCCTGTCGAAATACGTTGACATTAAACGAAAGAAGTCTATCTGTTCCTTTGCTCAACAGTGAGAAAATGTGCTGATATCATTGGGGCTAGCAGAGTCATTACCAGCTCTAGAGCAGAAGGCAATCGATGTGGTAGAATTAATCCATGCAAATCCCCTACCGATGCCATCATTCTCATGTCCAGTAGACTAGGATTTTAGTCAAACGCAGTCAAGCCCACATGCATCTTATAGTCTCTCTCATCAAGTTAACGTTGGGCATGGGATAATGAGTCGCCTGTTCAACACTCCACCCTGCTTCCAACTTGTGAATTCAAAGCGCCAACATTTGGGCCAAGTCTGCACCTGCATCCACATCCTTTGAGAAGAAGATGGACTTCTCCACGATGAATTGAATACCCACTAGTGTACCCCTTCAGTTCTGCAGTAATTATGTTCGCGCTAAACTGACTTTATGTCTGCATGCATGGCCCTGTTGTGTTACTCGATTCAAACTCATCGCTGAGAGCATAATGAGTGACACCCTAATGTGAGTCAGCAAAGGGGGACTTGGTTGCCAGGACAATGTTGTAATGTCACCTGAGGCGATGTCTTCTCGACCTCCAATCAGTCAGCGAGTTATGTTTATTCACGCCATAACTGACTGCATTTTGTAATGTCACAGAATGCAATTAACGAAATCTAGTTAGACTGCGTAATTGTTTAATTTTACGTGACAGCTAAGTAATAAGACATATCACCACCAATCACAAGAACAGCACAATCGACTAGAGTTTCGGGCACAGATGAAGCTCAGATCTAGTAGTTTGTGTAAATCAGTGAGTTCAGAAATACTTTGAAATTAGAATATGTGCATTTAAACCAAGGCCATGATAATGTTCAAGAGCAGATCAAAATCAAGGGAAATTGAGGCACTTGGGCAATACTTAAACATTCTTATTTCGGCCTTGCTAACAGACCCTCTTTGGTGAGTCGCGCGCAGAGTTATTGACAAGCGTTGATAGCTGTGAGTTACAGGCGTGGTACCTCACTGACATCGTGATAAGCTCCTAATTCGAACGCGTAACATCACATAAGGATCTGATTCCTGTGCCCATCTCTTTGCCAAATTTGATTTTTGCGTTCATTTGCATTCCAAGCAATGGAATTTAATGCGCATGGGATTAAATCAATAAATAAATCAAAAAGCAAATGCAATGAAGCAAACGTTGAATTAACTACAGTGGCCAATTCGTGAGTTTGGAATGTCTTAAGCTACATCAAACGGAAACTGCGACATTCAATGACCCAAGTATGGGAATGGGATCAAGGCGTAACAGGAAGGCCCTGGCTTGCACTTATGATGCAAAAAATAAACCATTAATTAGTAGCTTAATAAAAGCTGCGTCAATTAACTGCTACAAATGACTGCAGCACCTACTGAGGGTGAGAGAGTATATACGCCGGCTGTCACAATGTGGGGCAGCAGGGTTAGTGGCTGGGTAGACGCGGGGTCGCATGGTAGGTTAGAGACCCCTTAGAAAACTTGAGGTCAGCACGTTGTAATGACAATAACCTAGGCTTAACAGAAGCGGTGAGATATTAAAAGAATGTCAGTGGCATAATAGATGTCGGTCGCAAGTCAATGGTAATGGTAGTCCTTAGCGTCCATTCATTGTTGCGCATAGTCATTGGGGCGTCTGCATTACCGCGCGTTGAATTGTGAGTGCATGAGTTGCAGCTACTGCGATCTTAGACCAAAAATCGATTTTGGCATGTCACCATCGTAAAAAGGTTACGAGTTCATTTTTGGACCGTTAATTACATTGCACATTAATGCAAATGAGAAATGTTACTACACTTTTCTTTACGATAATACGAATCGCACGGATAGCAGAGCTTGCAAAACGCATCCTCTACAGACAGGCCCTCTATTATTATTGCAACGGAAAACGGCCTACCATCATGGCTGGTAGTTACCGAGGTCTAATGCATTAAATGTGATTAGTTGTAACCTAGGTTATCCCTCATCGTCTGATGAATTAAATATCAAAAACTGCAGTCTTTATCGTAGTTTGCTTCTTGCACGTTGCAAAACCACACCTCGTGCATTTAGTTGATTAACTTGTGCAAAGAACATAGCTTGTACATCCTCCTGCAGATTTATTAAAATGCACTTAGGGCTTTTTCTGGAATACAAATGACATGCCAACTTCATTAAAGCATCATTCCTGGTCTCACGAATCAAGTGGTGGTAAAGTGGCAAAATGTTTGCCTTAATAAACACATTGTATGTAATGCAAATGATATATAGTCAACCAAGTCAGAAAAAGCAATTGAGAATCAGCGAGTGATAAAAACATGACAGCGCTGGCAATCAGCTAGAACGTTATATTAAGCAAATAGTGCAAAAAGGCATGAATAAAGTCTGTATGTAGAATAACTCTAAATGATGGGAACTGTGCTGCATGTATCAAGGCAAGAGCAATAGTTAAAGCAAAACCATCCAAATTTTACTTAAACCGGCAGTCACGCAACACATTAGGGATAGCGAAAGCCACACGCCCAAATGATAACCACGCAGGCACTCAGAGGTGACATCTAAAATGTGGTGCCAAAGCAAATAAAATCTCGTAGAACTATCATTAAGAGTAGAACTTTGTGCGTAGTAGATTGCTGACGATACGATAGCGCTTAAACTATTTCAAGAAATCGGCAAAGATTAGAGGAAAGGGCTGTAAGGCAAGATGCATCATTTGCGGTCGGCTACTAAAGCAAAACGATATTTTAAAAGGCGTTGCGCTAGGAGCATTAACAGTCTCTAAGATCTGTATCGTTAAAAATTTTACCCTTGGAGCGCCTTGGCTGAACCCTTAAACTCTTCCTTCTTGAAGCCTATCCATCCGCCGCACGTATCGTACCCTGTGCACCTACAGCTTTGTGAACAGACACACTGCGTTCAACATAGAGCGTGGGAATTTTTAAGGCATTTAATCTTGTACGCACATCGGCTTTGCTTGGTTGCCTGCCTAGAAACACTTCCACACTTATCACCCGTCAAAATGACGAATGCAGGTTAATCAGGTCCAATTCACTCCACTCTTGTAGGAGATGAAAATGAACAGGATGGAGCCTTCAAGACCACTCTGGTGTGAGCAAAAGGGAAAAACTTATTAGGAACTTATTTTAAAGGAGACGCGTAAATTGAGGAACACCTGCGACATCAATAACGTGACATATCTAACGTACCACACAATTTAGCTTCTAGGGTTGGGCGAAAATACACCTTGGTGAAGGCGACTTGACACGCAGAAGAATAGGGAATCGTGATGCAAATGTTTTTGTGAGGGCTACGATTTGGTCCTCAGTAGCGAATCAAAAGGTTCATGATTTTAATAAATGGCATAATTTCGAGAAAATTCTATCGAAATTCGGCAAGATAAGTGAATGCAATGTACAAGGTATCAGACAGTGATCAGTGGTCACTGTCAATGGTAAACCCCGTAGTTGTGTACCCTGTTTACATGCATTTTAACTAAGCCCATTCGTGATGGTGTAACCACTCTGTGGGATTCCCTGTACTTGGTTTGCTTGAAACCCCATGCACAGGTTTTTAATCGCCGAGCATATGATTACGTATTTCTCTTCAAAAAGCGCCCAAAAGGGCATGCAAGTAAGTCTCGAGTTCAAATAGAGAAGTTGAGAAGGTAAGGAAGTAACATTGCAACAACGAACGCACTGCTGCAGAATGTTGCCCAAGGTTAAATAAAACACTGCCCTAATTCATTTGACAAAGCGAACAATATTGGTGTTGCATCTACACAAACAAGTCATCGCTCACAATTATATTGAATGTTTCCTTGCCTTGGGAAAAGTAGCAATCACCGGTTTCCTTGACTTTTACGGTAAGATGGTCCACTTTAAGGCTGTTAGTTGAGATGCTATGGATGTAAAATGGTTTCGATCGTGTTATTTGTGCACTTAGCTGAGGAGACACTGTGGCCTGATGTCAAGTCCATTTCCAGCGGTGTCTGCGTTGCTATTCTGAGGAAGAGCATAGCACAAGCCTTAGAGAGTAGCCACAGACTATCTTGACTGCTTCCCTATGTTCCGTCCTTATTCCGTGTTTCCGTAGTAATGCACAATATATTCCAAGACGCGTATGCAACAACACCTTTAGTGGGCATTACTCCTAGGTATATGCTCAGCTCCACTTATCAACACTTCGTGGGATGTGTAAGGAGAGGGTAGGCAGCAACGTACAAGGAAAGCACTGCAATGCGTTGCTTTACTTTCGGATTATCCGGTGTAAAATAAATTGTTCTTAACGAAACATCCCGGCTTTGTGTCTACACATGCATCTTTCCATGCAAACATGACCTGCAAAGCCTCATAAGGAAAACAGGATCGATAAGTTGTGCCTTCAATTTGCTTAATTTTCCCGATTTGTCTATTTAAAGTGAGGCGAAAAACAAATGACCTACCGCTAGTCTTAATTCCAAGCGCAATTACAAGTATCCGCAGCACAATACTGTAGTTGATCCAGCAATAATAACATGATGCAAAATTCGGTCAAGAATGTGTGATGTCTTTTACCAGGAGGTCAATGAGACGATTTGCAAAAAGGAGCGAAGCGCAATTCAACTCGTCGTCAATATCACAGAGTAAAAATGGATGCAATGACAAGAACCTCGCAACAGGTCTGTCTACGCATTCTTTCAGCAAAAACCTGTGCCCATAACCTGAATCGGTTTTACAGCTTTATAATCAGCTTGTCACCCCTTGCAATGCCATATTATTCTAGCTCCACCTTTAATTTCCATTACTGCGGTTTCGGTACATTCGATATGCAACTATCTGATCACCCCTGTTGTTGCCACTATCTGCTTTCCGAGACCTGGTTTGCGTGCCTTATGCAGCATGCAAAAGCAACATTGAGACGCATGACAACGGCATGAAAACAACGTCTACTTCTCTACACCTCTTGATGAAGTGAATGGTAATGGAGTGAATAAGGAAGAGTGAAGGGTTTGGTGATGCTTAGAGTGTAAGAAAGCATGTACCAGCTCCGCCTCTTTGTGAATGCACCAACAAAGCTACTTACGCGTGAAATTGTCGTTTTTGTGATTAAGTATCATGGCGCAGGTAAATCCCCCAGAAATACGAGCAGACGCAGGCGAGCGGAAAGCCCTTCTTCTGTCTGATCTGCCAACCTGCCTTTGCCTATCGGTCGAACATGCCACAGCGCATGCAGGCACATATGACGGCGAAGAGCTGCCGCTGTTCCCACTGTCGTCGATCATCCATTCGCTCTATTTTGCCCATCTGACAACTAAGACGTTGCTCAGTCTCCATTTTTGCTATAGCCAACATTAAGAATGATGCTTTGCCACCTGCATTGTCAAAACAGCAAAAGTCCGTGACATTATCTCTGCCGCTTTGAGTAAATGGTTAGAGATGCTTTTCTCCCAAATTTACGCGTTGACCTTATCACGAGTCCGTGCTACACATTTTTACTTTGTAGTAAATTGATGGGCTTTGATTAATGGTCGTAAAACGAGACGTTTACTTTCGTTTTGATCAAGATGGGCAGCAATCAATCAAAAAATGCTTACCGAATATGCCGCTCATTTTAATGATGCCTCGCCAGTGCCTCAGAATGCTGAACCATATTATGTGATAGCAAATTTTATTCACAATTGCTATTCTTCAAACTCATTATTAAAAGACGTACTATTTCAGATTACTAAGCAAAAGTCCCGGGTTATGCTACAAGTGCTTTGTGCAATGCAGCCATTTACTAACTACGCCACTTAAGTCAAAAGGAAAAAGACCACGATTACGGCAAATGAGCTCAATACCTTACACACAGTGCTTTAAGGCTAGTTTGGACTTTGGCTGATATCCCCCTCACAACTTCGCACCCCGCCACTTTTGCCTTTCTACATAACCGTTAGCGACGTAAATATCTAAAGATGGGCCAGATACATCGACATGAAAACCTACTAGCTTTTTGACATTTCACTCTATTGTCTCGTTTGTTGTGATACTTTAAACGGCACGGTCATCTTAAGCTTTCTTTACATTTACTGTTGCACTCAATGATGCAGCGAAGACTCGAGCTGTTAAAAAATAATTGAAAAAAAATAGCTTTACAGTTAAGAACCGGTTTTGACTTTACCCAGTGCTCTCATTACATGGGGTCAAACAAGCCTATATTTTGTCCCAATACTGAATCATTAATTGGTTTTGAAGGGGTTACTACAGCATCGTACAGTAGACATTAATCGAAATGCAGAAGTAAAAGAAAAGGCTTTAGAGATAACGATAAATTGGGGCCACTGAACACGGTTGCTGCATGAAGAAAAGCAGGTGTCAGGAGGAAGTAGGCATCGAGAAGTGTGCTAGCTGGGCAACAAAGCAAAAATTGAAAAAAAAATTTAATGCAAATAATTCAAAATGATGGGGTGCAAGTTGCCACTAAAATAGATGAAGGTTGTTTTCCATTAGTAGGCTTTGCGCACTTAACCGACCAAAATTCCGTTTGCGATATATAACGATAACACTTTTTCATTAAGTATTTGTGAGGATAGATCAATTTACTGGTTTTGAATCTCAAGCTTTGGCGGCTCATGCAATGATATAAGATGGAAATTTGTGAGATGCATGTTGCAACCTCAAGCTAAGTGATGCCTAGGCAGTTATGGCTAATCTAGCTTTGATAGAAAAAGAGGTTAAATAATAATTTTTTAATCAATAGCGCTACTAAGTACTTCATGAGTTACCAGCATCCAATTTTTTTCATAAGAAGATAGGCAGCGTTTAACTTGATAATGCTATAAAAGTTCCACTAAATTAAACAATGTGAATCGAGTACTATCGCCTAATATTATGAAAGGTACAAATGTATGTATGCATGCTTTATCGGCAGTTCTATTATTTCCAAAAATAAACAATTTCATTTTGCATGTCAGTCACATTCCATTGCAAAATTTGCATTCCATCAAAACGTTGCCGGTTACATGTGACTTAAATGTTGGTCCTTTGGCAATACTTATCCATCCCTTTCTTCTTTCTTCATAAAATCCATTTAAATGTGGCAAGAAACTGCGCAGCTTGAAAATAAATTTTAAGTTAGCATTTAGTCGCTGCACTCTGCGGGTGTAGTTCATTGTCAATAACAATCTGCCTTTCATGGTTGCTACCCACATATCATCAAATGTGTTTTCGCAGCATATTTGCTAATAAATGTATAAGTAATGGCCGCACCAGTAATATTTTTAAAAGACAATAGATCCTTCGTTTACAAGGTTTAGGGTAAGAAGGAGAATACGCGCCTGATGCGCTCCAAAAATTGCGATTTGGCTTAAGGTAAATTTTAAAATTGGCCTACGTTTTTGGTAAGACGAATGTATTGATATCACTTTTGCTAGTAGATCATACTATAAACAAGCCCGGCAGCAATCGCTTTCCTCTTTAATAACAGCTAAGCGCTAAGCAGTTTGGACATTAAAGTGGAACAATAAAGCGCATTAGTCAGCTTAAATAGGTCTCAAATCGAGCACTGTTTCTTTGCTGGTAAGCCTAGAGATGGAAGGTCAGCATTTGGTGATTAGTGAGAAAACAATAGGATTTGGCGAGAGGTTTTGCCGCTACAAGTGCTGATACGCGGCCGGGCAGCGGAGTTTTTGGAGAGCATAACACCAACCGATTTGAGGCCTTTATAGCTACGTGCATTTGGGCACGCATACAGCCTTAAGCCGGAGGAGTTGATGAGGCGACAGCAAAAGTTGTGCCCGCTCACGGAATAAGGAGGTTTGAACAGTAAGAGGCGTTGAGCTGGATACAATTCACCACTTCACCAAAGTCACTAACAGGAAGATGGTTAAATTAGCGAGGTCATTTCTGCTTAGGAGGCAGACACCCAATCCATTAGACCACACCGGTCCTACTAGCAGATTTCTCTCTTGTTAGCTTCCATCCACTGCGTTTTGGTCAAGTCCCTCCGTCTTAAATTCGCTACGCACTACTGCGTCAGCATGACCCCCCAATACCGACTTCGCCACAACTCCACATCTCTGCTCGGTCTTTCCAACTATGTTACACATCATTTTCACTGCAAATTCTATCGTTTGATCAGTACAACTCAACGAATTCCAACTCTTATCTTTTGCGGCCCGGCTCGTAATTAGATTATTTGTTTTATTCCATTTGTTGATTTTTCCAACATTTTCTCCAGTTCTATTAATAAACACGCTTGAAGGAATGCAATGCTTTAAAGCAAAGTTTGCTGTAAATTTCCGTACTTGTGGATTGAATGTTCTTGAAGTACTGCCTCTGCCTGATTTGCTACTGACCTTTGCCTCTACAACCTGCTTCGTGCTGGCACTGGTTGCTGTTACCCCTCCGAGGAATTGCTGCGTTGGTTTTGATGCAATAGCGTGACCGATGTTCTGCCACCTGTATTAAGTGCAACTGTTAATGAGGGCTCTTATACCTTGGGCCATTATACACTGTATTCGGGTCCACCACTATGATACTTTTGATCTTATTAAAGCTGCATTGATACTCGGAGGGTTCCTCTTGTGATACGTTTCCAGATATTATTGCTATCGTATTTCGATTGTAAACAACTTTCACCTAAGCTCAGTCGTAGAAGCTTGCATCTGTTACTGAGCCTTAGCAGCGGATGCGCATCTTTTGACAGCAGTGTTTTCTGAGCAAAAAGCGCATTAACGCTGCGCTGTGCTACCAAGCCTTATTCAAGCCACTAGCAACACTAGATGTCCGATATGAGGACGCAGCGTTTTGATAATAATTGGGATTCTCAGAGGTCGATGACAGACAAAGGTTCTAAGGCTTACTAGTTGAGAACTAAACTAGCTGGCTGAGATCGTTGAATTTTATTGCCTGTCATAATATTTGAATCGAGAGGTTTTATGTCTTGAATGCCAAATTCTCGCAGACGCAATTTGTGCGATTTGGCCGCTGGAAGAACTGCACTCCAGCCCGTATAGAACGAAAGGATTAGGGTGGCACTATCTTCTATCATGTCATTTTCCACTTCTACTTAGTTTTTTAATCCCATGTGTTGGTTCTCACTTTACTGGATTGTAAGCAATCAAATGCTGTGTAATCGCATATTGGATTTAGCAGACAGAATGTGTGGTCCCCATATATTGCATTGGAAAAGGAAACGGCAATAGGCATGGTTGATTGTCATCTCCCTGCACGTGCATCCACCACAACGCCAAAATTGTCAGCCAACGGAAGACATGGGATAATAAATTTTCCTTCTTGAATAAAATAACACTTGCTTTACGAGATCACTCGCAATTAATCTACCCAGTTTCCAGCATGCGCAGTTGACATGGCATCGCGATCTGACAGAAAAGCGGTGTCCTAGATCCCATTTCAAGGCGAACAGTGCCTCTTATGTAAGCAGCTGTAACATTAGAGCTGTGGATTCTAGCCTTGCATACAAAACCTCACCTGAGGCATAATAAAATGCGGTCGAGCTAAAGCACGATCATAGCATTTGTAAAAGAAGGAAGGTCAGAAATAAAACTCTTCACGTCTACTGGCTTAACGCAACTTATGCTTGCTCACTCCTTTCTGCAGTCCTACCAAGTAAAGAAAAGAAGCGTTTCATATCAGCATAATTTAGTTCTGAAAGTCTTAACTTAGACGCTTTTGATCGTTTGGTCAAATCTCTGAGTAATTCGCTGGCACAGACTACCCAAGTCGAATGATGCAAGAGAGGGATGGTCAAAAGGGGAACCAGAGTGCTTTAACTTCAACAACTCATGCAAAGCGGTTCGTATTGCTTGTAAAGGATGCCGATGGAAGAGTTTCTTGATCTGAAAGCTGCGCGGATTGTAGAAATTTGCGATTCAAATGCTGTTAGCCATAGGAATTTACACGTTTGGATTGGCTGCAATATGCCTGCACTTGTATGGTTTTACGGTGAGATCATGAGTAGCACTTGACGCCATCAGAGGCGCTGCATCGGAGAATTTTACAGACTTCTCCGCCAATCCGTAGGTTCAAATTGCTATTTTAAACCTAGCATTCAATGCTGAATCACATGCAGGTAATTAAAAAGCTCCCAAAATCGCTAAACCAAAAAAGGGTGAAATACTTAAGGTGAGCAGTCAATGTTATCAGATTCTATTTTATTCAAAAATTTTTTGGAGGCCATCTGTTCTCTTTTAGAGGAACAGGAGAAGAGACTATGCTCAGGAATTTGTCAGCTGCATTTGCAAGAAATTAGCTTCATCTTGTCGTTCGTCACCCAAAGCCAAAGTCCAAATAAATGCTTTGCTATTTTTTTGAAGTGAGCATGGTACAACGGCTTAAGGCTGTCCTATCAGCCCCTGAACTTAGTCTTGGCGGCAAAAAGCGACGCCTTCTACGTGAGTGATATTTGACCTCGTTACTAGCACAGCGCCACCCTACGAAAAATCGCACTAACCTTGATTGCTGCAGTGGGGCTGATAATTGCGGCAATTCTAGACTCTAGCAACAACAGAATCAAAGGTTAACAATTGTATCAGTGCTGGATTTTAGATGAAACCAGCCGAAGATCCTGAAGGCACAAATTTTCTAAGTGACTGATCGATCCAAAAACTTATGAGCTAAGTGTTGATGCCCTGGTTATTACCTGCCCTCTACCTTAATGTTGAATGATTAATACTTTTATGGGAAGTGAGGGCAACGACACCTTGAAGGGAAGGTGGGTCACGTGTTAATAGTGCATTGCTCTAGTCCAACTCACCTTGTCCGCACGTAAAGCAGTAAGCCATGTAAAGGGGACAGAGGAAATAATGAAGGCAGAGCCTGTATTTTTAAAAAAACGCCAGGAAAAGACTGGCTATTACGTGTGCAATCAGCTGAAAGCGGTCTTAGATTTGTGCTGTGCAAATTCAGGCTTTGTATTGGAAAGGCCGGCTATTAGATGCCATCCTGCATCTCCGTCTCTTCTTGCGAGTCATGCGGGTACAATAATTTCCAGTGGTATTTGAGGCGGTGGCATTGGCAGCGTCATGGACCGCAGCGGTGGCGACAAAAATGCAACTGTATTAGAGTTTACGTCACCAAACAGCAAACACATTGAGAAGCACCCTATGATTTCCTCAGATTCTCTTCTTTTTATGATGGGAATCGAGGAGGCCTTTATTATTTTTATGCATTGCGTAGGAACCATGGGAATCCTGATGTCCCCGGTTTGCGCGTTGGTAGGTGACTGCTGGCAGGTTGTCGGATGTGCTCCGTGGTTGCCGGCTGCACAGATTGGTGACGGTGGCACAATAAGAACTACAGAAGAGGAAGAATTCATTGATGACGTTGGAGACAGAACATCCGCACACCGAAGAGCTTTGGTTATAATGTCATTGCCATCATCATTGTTGACTTTAGCAACGCTGTCCCCTTCCCAGCTGATCTACCAGTCGTTGTGGTGGCAACTTAGGGAGCCGCTTTTGAGGCTAATGCAAAACGAACATCCTTTATCACTACTAGTCCTAAAGAGTCTTTAAGAAATTCTTACCTTAATCCATGTAATCTGAACGATCCTCCACTTTGAGCTAAATTTAAATTCGCAAACAAGGATTGCAATACAGGAGCAGGTATGACTGAAGTAGGACAAAAGTGAGATCTTCAACTGACCAACTAGCAGTCTGTGCATCTATAAAAATTTTGAACTGAACTAAACTGCCGACTAATCATTCGTATAAAGACAATTGGTTGTTCCTGGAGGACTGGTCTAATCATCCTGCCTTTAACAGTTTCATCGTATCATAGCAACTTGACTAAACATGAGTGATGTTCCAGAAGCATTTGTATGCCCACACAAATTACCCCTTATCTTTGACCTACCCTTTTGTTTTATTTTCATTTATCCGTATGTACACACTCTTCCTTGAAGACAATCATTTTTGCTAAAAGCTGTCAGCGTTCGAGAAAATTCACGGATTTTGACGCTACGTCGCGTGTACGTTTTACTGAATGCTGCGTGGTCCCATCACCTCCATATGTGGAAATCACCTTATAATCATGGATTGGTTCCCTAGACAAATGAACTTGGTCGCGACAAATCATGGTGATTTCACCCATTAACTCTAGCTTTGAAATATAGTGAAGGGATAGATGAAAAGTTAGTGAACTCAACTGCCACCGCTGCGCGTCTTTGCTTAAGGCACTTTGCTGCAAGCGAGTGTTACTATCTCGTTGGATGCGATGCTTAGCCATAACGGCGCGCGTGCGCAAGTGTTTATCTACACTTCTGTGTCCTTCCTTGCCACCAACATGTACAGACTTCAAATAAAGCAGGATGACTATACGGTCCTGTGTGTTTTCTTAAAAAATATATCGATCATGGGCAACAAGTAGTCCGCGTGATAGAATTGATTATGTGCACTCTTTTCCGATGCATCCGTCTTCTCGTCTGACAGATTAGAGTCTCACCCAAAAAATCGTCAGGATTTTATGCCCGTACACAATTTTTCTCAATGCATTGACACTGAGCATTGGATGTAATGCGGCATACCAACTTTGATTGCTGTGTTTGCAAGGGAGCAAGGACTACAATAATAACGAGACAGTCTCTTACCGCCTTTACACGCCCATGCTAGAATGCAGCCCAGATCAAAGAAAGCACTAGGCATAGAAGAAACCCGCATTGGCGACCCCAAATTTCATGGTATGACAACCGAAATAACTATGAATTCAACATTATAATGCTGCCCCTAACCCGCTATTTAAGTATGAACGGAAATTGGCCAGGGCGCGTCCGCAGCGACAGGAACCTATTATCCAAATTTATCGGCTAAAATGTTTTAGTGCGCAAGTTGCGTTGTCGTTTGTGCAAAGCTTTGCATTTTGCTAAAAGGCCACTTCTCCATTTCGTTAGCTAATTTGTAGATTATTTGTATTTTGTCAGAAATTCAGCCATGATTGCATCTTGCGATACAGGGACGCTTGATGTTCTCGGTAGTACAAGAACATAAAGCTGGTAACCCGACTGAAGAATTTACCTATATACCGCAGGGCTTCTCGAGCATAATTCGCAGTCTAATTGCCTGACAGGATGCAACACCTGCCTGTCTAGTAGCAAAAGGCCAGTTCTGATAGGCGCTGGAGTCGCCTAGTTGACTGCTCTTCATGACTGATAAATTACTGGGATGAGTTTATGCAGCATAATTCTAAGCTAGGGTCTAAGTGATTCTAAAATTTGCTTCACCTAAAAAGGTCCTACCAGAGAGCACGTAGGATAGTGTGTATTCCTTGGCGTCATTGACAGGCACGGTGATTAAACTTTGTAGTTATGAGACAGTTTTCAATGTTTACGTGATCTTCAAGCAGAGCCAGATACGCCAGCGCTGCAGCAGTATTAGAGGTCGCTTGTTTAACTCGTCTACTCTAGCCCTTGAATCCAGCAAGAAGAAGTTTTTTTCGTTAAAATCATCTATTAGTATAATTCGGTCATACTAAGTACAAATTTAGCAAAGTGCATGTACCGAACTCTCCTCTGGCTTGCTGAAACTAACGACTCCTTTGATGTGAGACATCATTCAACCAAATACCTCTCGTTTATGTGGCGCTATGACTGAAGTTGTGTTCGTTTAATTTAATCTGATAACCTTATGCTGATCGTGTTCAGCAGTGCTAGCCAGAACTACGGATATGGAAGCAGAGGTAAGCTGGATTGTTCAGATCTTGACAAGCGCTTCTTATTCACTTCAATCTAGAGCCCTTTGTCATCGTTAAATTATTGAATTGTTCAGTAGTGCACGATTTTCTACATTTTATTTATTACTCACCTAAAAATTACTCTTTCCCAAGGCAAAATGGCATGATTTTAAGATCGCTAACCTCCCTGAAGAAGTACGCAGAACAATATGCAAGTATCTTAGCTCTTTTGACATAGCAAGCATTTGCGTTGCACTTCCGGGGTGGAAATCTGTTATCCGCTCAAAAAATGAACATTCATACATGAGCAAGTGGAATTGGATTGACAAACATGTCTGCGTAGCCCTGCTGTCGCACTCGCAGCCACTGTCCCTCTTGAGGATTAACGGATGCATTGAACAATATTTTGAACAGATGAAATTCCATCTACGGTTTTCGTCCCTTCCTGTCCCCACAAATGCCTTTAAAAGGGTAGACTGCGTTTTGGTAGAGTCCGCAATGAACATTAAAATGCTGGCTCCTTTGGACTTGACTCATTCGAAGCTTGTGTAATTATCAATGAGAATAGTTAATTCTACTCGCACTACTGCGGTAGATTTTAGTGCATTGCGTCTTAAACAGTCATATTTTATGTTACCATAAAACTACAGACTCATTTTGCGCCTTCTCGAAGGCAGCGAATTTGAACGGCGTCAAGAAGGACGATTAAAGGCTAGCTGATTATGACTGCGCTTTCCATCTTATTGAACTTTCATTGCTCCTGCAGCAGTGTCTGAATGGTAGGGCTGAATTACACGCCATAATGTCAAACTTGTCTCCTGGTCAGACATTTGGAATTATCATAAGTGAAGACGTAGAATGCAAAAAGGTTAGCGGGATGAAGTTCTTCTTAGACTGTACCGATAAACTTGGCTTCATGGATAACTCACCTCTGATGTCTGCACTAATGAATTGGCGGATGTGGCGCATTCGGGAGGATATTACCCGGTCACTAATTGCAGGGAATCATTTCAATGGGCATGCCAAGATGTCATTTGGAGGCGCATGCAAACCCCTCTGTTTCAATTAGCTACGATGCCCCATGAAGTGCTCGACTTCCCTGATTGGTTCTTATAAGTACTTCATAATTAAATTGAAGCAATCACAGACGTTCGTTCTGCTCATTGCATCCCCTTTCCTTCCTCATGTGATAAATCTAGCATGCCCGGATCTGAGTAATTTTGCAAAGGTCTAAGCAGCAGGCATAATTCTCCTTATAAGTTTAATTCTTTTCAGTGGCTTTATTAAACACAAATTCCTCAAGAAGCCTACTTTGGCAGCGCATAAGGCAATGCTAAATAGTTATTGAGGTGTTTACCGTGATTTTATCGTTAGTAGAGCAGAATATGATTGTAGATAGCAGAATCGCAAGTAATTCTGGGTAGGAGCTCGCGTATTTAAAAGAGACCGATGTTTTGAGCGGGCAAACGATCTCATTGAAAGCTCACGAAAGGGAGCGTTCTACTTGAATTCGTTCAATGCACATCTGTCTCACTGAAACTCGTCACTGTGTGGGAACATGCTTAAGTCGATTCTAAGAGGGGAGCCTGCAGCTTGATATTTATTCCTATGCCGAGGAGCTTTTTTCCTATTTCGAAGGTTGTGCTTGCATAATCACCTGATGTGGGATGGTTGAGCTTAGATATTACTGCAACAGAATAGTGGGGTTTTCCTGAGTGTCGGACTCCATTATGAAGGAAGGCCTAGCTACCGGTCGGCTTTTGCGCTAACTATTTTAATTTGCTTTTCTCTAAAGTGTTTCAAATGCGCAGATAGCATCAGTGAAACCCGATGCTCCACAAGGCGTGGTGGCGGTTCCAAACCTGTTCTCCTAGTCTCTATAATGGTGCGCTGAGGACCATGAATCCCTGCGAGTATCAGCACAAGCCAATCAGAAAGCGTCGTGTCCAATGCCATTCGCCAAATTATTTGAATGGCTGAGCGGGTGGTGTAAATGCTAGTCGCATGATTTGGCAGCACACCTGTCGCATTTGCAATGCGATCTAGATCTTGCTCTTGCCACATGCGTAGAACGACAACTAGGTAAAATAAACACAGAAGACTCCGTAAGGCAGGGAGAGTTCCAGATGATTTTCTCGAATTGCTGGAGACTTTGCTATTTAGGGAGGTATGCGCAACTCACTACCTCCTCTTCCATTGCCAATCTCAAGTGCTACAGGTTCTGTCTGCTCAAGCAATATGCAATTATGCGAAGCGCGTGTCAAAGCTGAGGCAAGGATAAATGAATAGGAAGAAGAGATGGAGAGTCTTGGAAAATAGTCCTTTCCTTACACCCCTCCTTCCACAAGAACTAGAGGGAAGGTTGTAAGCGGTACGAGATGTTACAGCGAGTTGTTGGTCAAGGTAAACATTCCGTTCGACACGATGTGTTCAGCTTTTGTTTTGCACGGTAGGTTTAAAATTTCATGGTCTCTGATTGGATTGCATGGCATCGAGTAGAAAGACCTCACGAGGATCTCCAAAGTTGAATTTTGGGCATTGGTCTGAAAATCGGTGTCACGACTAATTTTGCGATTCCCGAAGTTCGCAGAAAGTGACCATCCCCTAAAAGATTGCACTTTCTTACCTCATGGCATTTAATTATTCACAAGTACTCTTGGACTCAGTGATAACAGAAGGTTTATAAATCTCATAACCAAATTTTTGTTTTTAAATGCGACAAAAATGACCAATTGTACGAAAACCCATCCCATCCTCTCATCGGCTGCCACTGGTGATTTTAATCAGATAGACAATTTTAAAAGTGCTTAGACGCGTCTGAATTACACATGTCCACCACCAAATAAGGTTGCGCACATTGCAGAGGTTTGATGCTATTAGGTTAGTATTCCTACGACTAGCAATAGCAACAAGTGATAACCAGCACAAACTCTCAACTTCCCAACGTGGTTTCCAGGTGTTACGAGACGCTTGATTGCGGTTAAATCGTTAAAAATGATATCTGAGGTTGAGGTCAGGCATGTATTCGTGTGCATGGAATTTTGCTTTTTGTGTGGTAAGTTCGCTAGCGTTTCTCCTATACAACCGATATTACGAGATGACTGACCTCTAAGTTGACCAGGAGGAGGGTCAAGGAGGAATATGGAGGGAGGAGAGAGCCCATCTTTAGCTCTCGGCATTGAGAAGGGGACTAGTTCTGGCCTTCTTCATCACTCGTTGGCGGTTGAGCTGTATTTTGGCTGCGTCGGTAATCCTAAGCCACTACTGCATGTATGCCTTCACTCATCTTCAAGGTAGCATCAGGGCCCCTCCGATCACTTACAAACATAGCAGCAATGCATATTTGCGTGAAATGTTATGTTCGTGCCATTGCTTTACATTGCTTTAACCCCGTAATTCATCTCAATGCGAAGTCACAGCTTTATACATAAGGCGGCGCCATTTTGATTGTGCTAATCCTCCGCTTAATAGCGGTGAAATTACTATTCGCTTAGAACACCAACTCCATTAGTTTAAATTATCGCATATAATAAGTGAGTTGCTTAAATGTAGTTATTTTACGTGTTGCTGGGCGATTTGTGTGCTTATTTACAAACCATGCTCAATCTAACAAAACTGAGATGAATTAAACTGCCTCATTACTTCTAATGCACTTATATCCACTGGAAAGTTGTAGAGGGCGAAAGTGTCTAAGATGCTCGATAGCACATGCTAGCAGATGCTCATTGCCTACATTGTTATCGAGACATGGAATCGCAACATTTAAAAGACCACCATTAAAAGAACTCCGTGGATTAGTAAGTAATTGCGAAGGTTCTCTGCAGGGGTGCTGCTCTAAGGGATCAAATCCGAGGACTGCTCAATTGAAAAGGAATTTCGCAAGAGAATTAGAATCTAATCCTGATCAATTTGTCCAACAACGACTAGCAATTCATCCACCAATGTAGGCTGTGTGGCATGATAGAGGTTTGGGACAACATTTTAGTGCCAGCAAATCCGCAAACAATCTTGAGTGCCTTCTCATATGTGGGATGATCCACTTATGCAGGATCGTCTTTTACCCTACAGCTCTCACTACATCTCTAAAACGATCACTAAAATTAACACTCTTCCCATATGATCGTCTGCTTCTCTGTCTCTCCATCTACTCATCTAAGTTTTCACTTCCACATCGGTACGTCTTATTGACGGACTTAGTCAGCATTTGCTTCTAAAATCGAGAGAAACGTAAATCTGCAGCTCGGTCAGCTTTTGATAATGTAGTGCACAATGCGGCGCCTTGTTTTAAATGGTCAAGTAAAGAGAAGAAGTGTAGAGGCCGCGACCTGCATTGTTTCGGTTTTTAAGTACACACGAATCGCTGATGCCATCGAAGGTCATTGCAAAAGACAGGATTTTGTTTTGACAACATGTTTGCTTGAACCAACGGGTCATAAAGCATTTGTATGCATATTTGTGACAGGTGAAAACCATCCAGAGTAAAACCACTTTGACGTTAACGCAAGGAGAATGAATACATGTTTTGTAAAATTTTGTGCACAATATTTTCCTGCGCCTGCTGGAACTTGGAGTACAGCCATGACGCGCCTGCATATTTGATGCGATTGTCCAAAAAACAGATGGAAATCCACGTCTTTACTTACTAAAAGGGTGTATCCAATGATGCATTTGTGCTGGTAGTTACATTAATAGATTTCGTACGCTGAATGCTCCATTTCTTTAGCAAAGGTGAATCACGTTGCTTGTTTCTTCACGCCTGCGATTAAAATGAATCAAATAAGCGAGATCGTCGATCGCTTGTATTTAACCACGCAGACCCTCACTAGTATTGAAATGCTCCTATAATGCAACAGCTGACAGTGTCATTTCTATTTGCCATTAAGTTAGATCGAATTTTGGCATTTACCACTAAGGCTGCGCACAAATATTAGGCGAGGCTGTGGTGGCACCAACCAGATAAAGTATGAAGAACTAATGCCGGTCGCATGGCGCATGCACTTGCTATTTAAAGTTGTGATTCAGCAGTTATCTTGTTACATTATGCCATACTTAGCATTGATTTACTCAGTTTACGCTGATAGAAGCCGTCTCTTTTTCAGTGACTCATTCGTTGAAGGCTCCGTCGATGCGCCAATTCGAAACAGTGCCTGAACTAGTAAAAATCACATACTCTTAGTGCAAACAACTAACTTTGGCCGGTTATGTTCCCCATCTGATGAAGAATCTCAGCCTTTCAATTTTCGTTGGAATACTTGCATTAAGCTCAACATTAGGATCAGTTTTAGACCGTTGTTGATAATAGGCCATCTATTAATTGCCTTGTTTTGGCACATCTATCAGGCCTTTCCTTAGCTTAGTTATTCGGTTTTCAGCATGACCGTAATAGAACGGTGGAATGCGAGTCTTTTGTCTCTAAGGGATCTACCTCTACGTTCGTGCTGGAAGGACTTATACTCACTTTGGCTATCTCTTCGAACATCATCTTAGCTTCAACATAAAATTGAGGTGGCAACATGCTCCGAAATAACCGCTTCTGAGAAATAATGCCTAACTCCCCCATCACGTGATCCACTGCTCAGTTCCACCGATGATCATGCAGCCATGGCACTTCTTTGCATATTTTGTCTCCTTACTTCTTCAGGAACCACAAAACATTTGCGCAAACATATTGGTTCCCTATTTGAGATGTGTTCCGAGACCCTCTATACTACAGGATTCAATTAATGCTCATTCAATGACGCATGCATCAAAGGTGAGGTAAAAGCAACGCTCTTCAAAGGTTCTCTTTCAACGTTTAAGAGGGTGACAGCGTTTTTAGTTTACTCGTTAACCTACCATCTTTGAGGCTACCTTCCATCTGATAAATGCAATGCGAAGTCTGTTAATTATGGCTTCTAATTTTATCGCAAGAATAGTCACTCGTCTATCGGAAACTTGACTACTGCTATATTATGCAGGCTTTATGCATCCCAGAAGGCCTGCTTTATGCGGAAGTAAATGGAATAAAGCGACGGTCATTGCCTTTACTGATAGTGAGCCCTTGGTGTCTAGAGAGGCTTGGAACACTAGAATCCTGTGCTTACTCACCTTTAAGCCCATCCATTACCCTTTACCTTTTAAGCAGTCCATACCTTTCCCCCTTTTATTCCTGATCGTTCGCCTGTTCAATCCTGCTCGAAATCGATCACCCCGTTTGCTGATCGCTTCACTGCTTTTGGACGACTGCCATTCCTTCGCCTTTATGGGATTCCTACACATCCTTTTTCATCCACGCTGGCATTTCCAGCTCTTTAATGCAAAACGATTCTAGCTTAAACAAGTTTACGATACAGGCACACCTGACTCAATTTCTTCTGTCACCTGTCAAGAAACACCATGTAGTGCAATGCACGTATTGTTTCCCATTTTCTGTTTTGCAGTGGAGAGCGCCATGGGTGAGTTGCACTGCAGACGTCATCATTTTCTTTACCCACTGTTTGCAATTTTCCTTCCTCTCCCTGCACACTAGTGGTAAGTGTTTCGCGTGGCTGCAGTTCAACTACTGAGGGTCTCTTTACGACTCAATGATGCGCCATCTCTTTGCCCTACATATTCTGTGGTTAAACAAACGCTGCACCCATAAGATCACATATGTCGGCGTAAGGCGCATTTGAAACACAGAGAAGCTGCAAGTTAGGCAACAACTAATTCAGCCTTTGCAGAACACATTGGCTGGGGAAGTCTATAACGGACCCATCAATGACCACTTCCAATTGCACCTTGCCGTTCGTCCCAGCCGTCGAGACAGTAGCTCCTCTACTCTCCCTTCATCACCTGTGCAGATCACATGCGGTGGCTATGCATGACATTGCTTGTTCAAACCTGCATTGTCATCCCATATCAAGCATTGGACTGAATGACTAGTCTTAACGAATCATGCTCCTTCTCGAGAAGCCTGTCTTAGATAAGTTCAAGGTGCGCAGATTTTAAACCTTCAAGGCCGTATTTGCCCCTCTTCCTTAGAAAGCAAATGATCATGTCGGCACTCAACGAAGTGTCACTTGTCTACCCACTCACACAGGGAGAAGCAAAAGAGAACTGCATTATAGAGAGAATGAAGCGGTGAGTGAAGTGGAGATGCAGAACGAATATTTGAGGCATTGCTCAAAGTTTAGTCCTTCCACTTATTTTCATGGCAAATGCTGCAACACAAATGGCATTTTTAAATACCAGTCTGTAGTCCCTTAAGTCGCCAGTTGGTAAGCAAATAGTCTTCTACCAAACCGACACCCATATGGCGTTGGTCAATGAGGTGATGAGTGTAAAACTGTTAGTTTTTTGGACCCATTGTTTGTCAATTGCTAATGCATGGCAGATGGACGAAGCACACATGATCAATAGCTTCTACAAATGTGATTTGGACGTGGATTCAGATTGTGGTGAATTGCCTCATGATCACCAATCATGCCTATGCATTGATGAAGGCTTTTTGACACATGATTGGCTTTCATCAGTTTGAAGTGCTATTCTATAGACTGGAAATAAGCATACCGCTATACCCGGTGCACTGTTTATCCAACTTATGGATTTTCGTAACTAAGTGATTTCTAGTTGTACTGTTTTAACACTCGTCTTACCGAAATGATATAAGCTGAAATTCGGCCATGTAACTAGTCAAGATCGTTTCCTGTGGTAGAAAGGCAGTCAATAGAAAACTAGCAATCACTGCTGGATATGTATGAGACCACAGGGTATGTTGCTTTTCGATTCTTCAAAACCAAATTTCGACCCCTTCTTCCTGGAATTTTCAATGATCTTGAAGTTGGCACTTCCAATGAACAACTTTGCCTAACCTGTGCCTTTATATACGCAGTCGTCAAACGTGCTACCACTTCCTCAAAGCTCAAATTTGGCTAGAATTAAGCTGTTATACGCCCTCTTTCATAGAATGGTAATCATGTCTACAGCAGTCATGACATTTTCAAATCATGTTGGCTTGTATGTGAGACACCTGCTTTGTGGTGTCTTCGTCGTCTGATTGTTTTGTTTGTGAACTTGGCAAGCCTCAAGTTCACACACACAAATGCAATATTCTGACTGCTATGACATTGACAAGTCGACTTGTAGCATGGCTAGTGTAGTGTGCTACTGTTTCATCCATCCCTTACTATCTCGTCTTTCTTCTCCTAGGTTAGTCTACGTGCATCCTGAAGGAGTGAATTACCTTCCTCCGCAAAATGTTCATTATGGATAACGCAGTGAATTTTGCTTTTGTTATTTGCTTTATGCAACAAAATCTCAGTGGTTTTAAGCCCATTACCAATCGTTGCTATTCTCTACAGCATTGTGGGCGCTCCTTATTTCAGTTAAGGGGTTAATTTATCCGATTTCAGCTGTTGTTACCTGAAGTTGACAAAGACGTCAGATCTATTTTGCGCTACTCTTTGGCAGTTAGCCTTTTGAAGGCATTCGAGCTCTAGCAAACTATCGAACAGCACTGTATGACGAAGGCATCTGGTGCGGTTACATCATTAATTAAAATTGAACCATCTGCCATTCACGAATGAAGCCTTACGCCTGCTGAAACTAATCAAAGCGCCAAGTAGACAAGCTGTGCACACATTGTAGGCAAAAATAGCCGCTACAAATCCTCAAATCCGTGGTTTAAATGAGACACCTAAGAAAGCTTAAACATACTTACATCAAAGGCGCTTGTTGCGCATCAGACTGTTCCCGCCCATATAAACCAGTGAATCAGTCTGACCGACTACTCTCATGGGATCGTAAAAGTTGACGTGGTACGCGTGTGCCATAGCGAATCAGTGACTATGGTGTTGCAGTTCATATTTACCACTGGTTCTCTTTCATCAAACGGCAGATATGATATCTTCGCCTTGTCTTCTTTTCTTAGACAGAGAGGACTGAAATGGTTGGGGTTTTATGGTGAACGAAATAAAAACATAAGGAATAAGCTATAGAGGCACCAGAATTAAAGTTAGACACGCAAGCAATTTAAAAGTTTGTGAGGCCACAGAGATGTACAGGCAAACAGAGCAGTTGCACACTCTCCCCAGCTTCGATGTGGATGAATAGAATGCACCCATTACCAATGCGAGAGACTCTGGCATAGAAAAGGAAGGCATTAAAGCAGGCAATGCATAAAAGCGGTTACCAAAAGAAGGCAGTTTCTGGGATTCTGGTGACACAATTTTGCGTGGATTCTTGATTCGCCTGCAGCCTGTGTTTTGTTGAGAAATGACGACTCATGTCATGATGCATAGTTGATCTGTTGGTCGAATCCTACAGCAGTTAGATGTGCAATAAACATTTTAATAACTTTAATGATGTCAGAACACGCCTCAAACTAGCAAAAGGATTAAAGCCTTTCTAACTCCGACCACACATTTCGTTTATTGCAATGACAGTGGCTTGCATCAGCATGAGAGTTGGACAACAAATTGTAATGGCATCGTTAATACAGCAGTCGAGTCGTAAAAACCGTCAAACTACGAAACGGAAAGATGATCTCCCGTGCCTTCACTCGTTCTCTTTTGACAATAAAAGCAATTGGAATGCATCAGTATGCAACCGTAATCAGCCCTGAATCTAGAGTAGACCGAACTGAGGAGTAATGTCTTGTGTGTTGGAAGGTTGAAGGCATGTAGTGAGGAGTCCTACCACAACGTTTAGTAGGATGGAAACGAGGTCCATGCCAAACGCAACACACCACCTGTAGGCGAGCCTCATAAATAAAGGGTAGACAAAAATGTGTCTAAGACACCAAGGTCCACTGGTGATGGCCCGCAGCTTTAGTCGAAAGAATTCTTAAATAGCCCCCATTGCACTTCTTACACCTGCGTGAATATGTACACGACCATTATTACGGGTTTCGCTTTCCATGCGCGTAGCAATCAAATGAAGCCTATTCGGTTGTGCCTTGTGTGACAGCTCTGATGCGTACTGAACTTTGGTGCCCCACAACAAACTAGGGTGGCCATGTAGGGCAGTTGATAATGAAGTAGTGGATGCAATTGGCAGTAAAAAAGTTGTAGAATTAGTTATACGACAGACGCAAGCTAAGGCATGGCTGTAGATGTTAGAGAATTAGATCGAATGATAGGTGGATGGTCACTCACCCTCTTCTGCAAAGAGCAAAAGTGGCAGGGGCTGAGGTAGCCATCCACTAACTCCCCCATTTTCCTTGAAATTCGGTGTCCTACAATAAGTTATGGCAAGCATGAAGGGTAGTTAATAATAAATAAGAGGCATGGTTCAGACAAAAGACCCCCATACTAAAATGTGCCGCTGTGTAACATGCATGTGAGTCTGTAGTTCCTGCATTTTATCGGTACTGGAAAGAGTACAGCACTTTGTCTACGAAGAACAAGAATATAAGGAGAGAACTGCGAGAACAATCTTGAATAGGTCAAAAATGACAGTAGCCTATGTTGCATATTCTAAATATATTTTTTATTCCAGGCTCCTTTAGCAGAGCCAATGCGTCCCTCTTAAGTTCGCCTTTAGCACATCCTGCTTTAATCGCAACTACTTCTTTGTGGTCCATAAAGCACTCGTGTACTTTATGGCAACATGGAAGGTAGAAACCGCCTCTCTACTTAAAAGCGAAACTACTAATCTCGACATGCCCTAAAATATATCTCATCAACTATCAAATTAGAGCCTAATTCAAGTGCGCCGCATGGCACACGAATACCGGAAGTTTAAAAATGCGACCCATTGAGTAAGGATGGTTGGTCTTTATAAGAAGAAAACTTCAGCAAATGTAAGCGCATTTTGATTTGGCGACAGGCATTGCTAGACTAAGAGCTGCTGATACCCGAACCATTATGTACCAAATTCAAAAGAAATAAACACCTCTCGTTCGCCTTCGGGTCCTCAAAATAGGCAGATGCTGGGAGGAAAGCATTTGAAAACGGAAGTGAGGTGCTGAAAACAACTCGTGCCTTTTGTATACAGGCACAAAATAGTCGTTAGGAATGACTTTACTATTAAAATATTTTGGCTACAATAAAAATTGCATCACAAAAGTCCTGAAAGGGCTGCAGAACCTATTTCCAGATCATGGTCGACTTGCCACCACTACTTACGCATATTTAGTAGTAAAATTCACAAAACCAATTGCTGATTTGTTAACTGTATGCAAAAATAGGAGATGTACATGTTATTAAGATACAGACCATATCAATGCAAAGTAGAACCTGTTTTCACATTGCAGGTCCGATCAATTTTTTAAGGATAAAATATGAGCAAACCTTTTTAATCCCAAAACCGGCAACTTTTGTCTTCAAAAATGGATAAGGTATAGGAACGTATCAGCAAGTGCACACGAATGGCCCATAAGCACAAAAATGCACCTTGTCTTACCCATGCTGCGCCACTTTGCTGACCAAATTTCATGCATCAACCTTCCTTCGCATGGATCTGACAAATACACAAGCGATTGTCGCTATAGCCTATTAGCTACTTCACTCTTTGCCCCTTAAGGCTTTTCATCATATTTTAGAACTCAATGGATGCGCAAATACTGTCTCACTTGATAAACTGCCCGAAAAACAGCCTACCTTCTCAAACTACTTAGGAATTGGTCACTAGTAATTTAGCGAAATTCAAGAGCCCTACGCTTACGAACTGCGAGGCGTGCACAAACTGTGATGATTTCAAAATGTCCATTGCACCCCACATGTGCTACGCAATACATCTATATTTGGTTGTATCATCAGCCAAGCACCCAACATATAAATGAACAACATGGCGAAAATGCGGCCGAGACAGCATTTTGGTGGCCTCTAAATACTGATTACATAGGTTAATAAAACGAAGCCTGCTAAGTCATAATTCGCCGTGGCTTAAGCACAGTACAGTGAGTTATGCCCTTTTGAAACTATCCTCATTTCGCAGATGCGAATTATGAAAGTGAGCAAACTGAGCACATACACTTCGGCACGTGAATAATTGAGGCAATAAAGGCAGTTGATGAAATTGACTGAATGAGTTAGTCCGCATTCACTGGCCAGTGCCTGTCGTGCGCGCGGCACACCCGAGTTTAAACGACAAGGGATTAGTCTTTCCATCCTTGGCATTCATACTCCCAGAACTGATAAAATGAATAAAGAGAGCCAAAATTTATTCGCAGTTCATTAAACTCAGAGCAAAAACCAGAGTTTGCTTTTCTCGCATCAAGAGCCGATGAAAACTACCCTGCAAAGAGATTTGCGTCCACTTGTTGTCTCACGTCTAATTAAAGCAATCAAGCAGGCATTCGAGGTGCTCTCATATGAGTGGTCTACACGTCCAGAAAAATCTCATCATCACTACAATTTTGACTTGAAATCAGGTTACTAGTTCCGGTGAGGTTAACTCAACGAAAGTGCATAAGCACTTACTTGGACGAAGCTATTCATGCATAGCTTCATAATAATATGTCGTCATATTGGTTAGCAAGTTTACACCAATCGAATTTATTAGGATCTGTCGATAGGTCCCACTTATTTGTACGATTACCATCTAGCATTTAAAGTATTCAATAGAGCAATTTCGTCCATCGGCACTTGCCAGCCTTTTCCAGCTTCATCAGCGTGAATGCACTGGCACGGTCATCATACTGTTGTTCTACAATTTGACCATGAGAAATAGACTGGAATTAGGGTATTTTGAGACTTTTGCCAGCGGCCTTCAACTGTGCTTTCCTTACATGAATTAAGGCCTAGTTGAGCTTTTTACGCTTTGATTGCTTCATTTCCTAGCTTAGGCGCTTGAAACACTAACATGGACAACCTGTAAAGGTTTTCCTGTACTTTTAGAGATTAGATTCGGTTTCCTCAAAGCCCCTGCCTAGCTATCTCTTGCGACCTCTCTACAACTGCACATGCTATTGTTGCGAAGGTAAACATATGTCAGGTAGACGCTGAAAAATATTGTTCTGTCAATTCTAATTGTTCGCTTCATGCGTTTTTATCCTATTATGCAATTTCCTATCCGTCAATAAAAGTGTCAGTGTTCACATAGAGTTCCACAGACAGCATAAAATAGATTAACAGCCCTCCTCAAGACGACGATATCCTCTGATAAAGCACATGAAAGCTATTACCTTCCTTTCAACGACAAGAAACCAGCCATCAAAGGCGGTTCCTTTCTTTACCTGCTGAGGTGGCAGACTTTGTGGTGAAATTTAGAATGCTTCCACCTGCGCTATTTAATAAAGGGAAAGATGTACTTACGATGCTGAACAGGGTGCTTTGATCTGATTTTGTCATGACCGTGACCTAAAGTCTATCCTTGGTTAGCAAAAAGTGGGGTCCAGTGGAGCTGTGTCCAGTGCCACCTTTATTAGGAGTCCAAATTTAAGCTCGTGACACTGTATTCTGATGGGCAGTTCAGTCATGTCGGAGTTATTTACTAATCACGAGTCGCGGTTATATGAGTTAGTGCAAAAGCCATAGACAAGAGGAACGAAAGGGTGTATACGTCTTTGTCAAAACGTATTGGGTGTGATGTGAAAGAACCGCTTGTGAAATGACGGCTGACTACGTAGCCTACTGGATAGGGCGTCTAACTGCAGATCAGAAAACTGCACGTTGGAGTTCTGCCGGAGCCGCAAAATCTTTTGTCTCCCCGCTGCTTGTATATCATCATGTCTGTCCAATAACGAATTGCAGTAAAAAGGGTAAACAAGCTGCCTACTTTAACGCTAGAGGGAGGAGCAGTAAATCAGACTAAAATAAAGAGATATAATGTTATCATGCCTGGTGAGAGGCTAGATTCTTCGACATCCACTTAATCAGGTCGATGCTCTAACCTACCGACATGTCTCACCGCCACCGACCATCTACTCCAATTTCCCAGCACTCTCCCACTACCAACTCCCTCCTACTCCTTCACCTTCGTACTCACCCTTTATATTCACTTCTAATGCTCCTTACTTGGCTTCTCCTGCTTACTTTATTCACCCCTGTTGTCAACCTCTCTGCTTCGGCTAGATGCTATGCTTTGCGATAGTTGAAGTGTGATCAGTGGAGTTGCGTAATGAATTATGCATAGCTGTGTCCGTGGCTCGGAGGTTAGAGCAGCTTTGAACCAGGTTAGTTGTGCCTACCTCATCGTCTCGGCTCTACCATGTCATGTTTCCTTTGCAGCTGTCCGCTCTAGCGTCGTGCACTCGCACCACATCAAAACTGATGGTGCGAATGTGTGAGTGGATGGGTGGGTAGCTTATTTAATGCTATTCTGTTTCTCTGCAAAAATTAGGTGCATAAGGGTGCTGACATTTAGAACTTCTAGTTAAAATAAGGTCTAAGCCGTGCATTTGGGGTTCTAAAGCATTCCTATTCTGAACAGTTTCAGAAAGTCGCAACACTGCTACATTGCTTGTCTGAATGCACATTTTAACTAAAAGGCGGTGAGTGATCACGAATCATTTGGTGAATATAATGACATCAGAAACTGAGGACAAAGTGTAGTCTGAATGAGCACAGCCTTAATAACCATTATTCACTCCTGCGTGATTATTGCACTCAATACAAAGGCCTAAAGTCTAAGGCTAAAATAGAAACACCAGCCTTATAACCCTGACAGATGAGATTGTATATCACTTCTCTCGCACGAGTCCCTCACTCAATCATGGTCCATCCAAACCACATAGCGCATGGCCCAAAAATTATGCAGCGCATCAAATTTTAGCATTTATGTGGGTATATCTCCGCATTCTAGGGTCGGTATTCCTAATTGGGTTGCAGGAACCAAGCCTAAAGCACATACCAGCGAGGATTGTGTGAAGTAAAATTAACTTACTCGTAGATGAGGCACAGTAGCCACGTCCGAGACATGTGAGCTCATGTGGTAATTGGGTAATTGTTGTTTGCACCCCGATATGCAAACGTCGAGTGACATGAAATGGGACAAATTGAAATAAAGTCGAAACTTCGCATCTAGTAAAACGAAGGATGCCCTTCGAAATGAACTTCGATAAGCACAAGATGTTGAAAACGGCTGCAATAATTAATATCTGATAGGGTGCGAGAGCTTATGAGATGGCTTGTTGCGCTTCCATTTGGAAGTGCAAAAGATCCGTCTAATTGAAGTGTGCATTCATAATTGTACCACATGCAACATTTCTTCAAATGTCAGATTCGACTGGTAATGTAATCCACACGTTCTTTAGTACAGCAATATATCCCAGGAAAGTAGGCTGCGAGCACAATTGCTTCTTGTTTGCTGAAGACATATTGACAAACAAAGCCTTGGTAGCTTCAAGTTGGTAGATACGTTTCTCATGCCACCTCGCATGGAGGATGGAGCTATGGGAAAAACCGAAATGTATAAATCCGTATAATCAATATGGCTTAATTATGAATGGAAAGCGTCCATTGAAATCAAATTGCTGATAGTTGCATCGAATAGCTTTGGACGCATTTCGGATGAATGTCGGAAGGTTGTGAGTAATGTAACTGGTAGAGACGTTTGTCCACCTGGGTCCCCTTGTAAATGTCGCATTATGGGAGTGGACAATTGACCTGTGGAAAGAATCCACCTCAATCCTGCATTAGACGAGCAGAGATTAATTAGATTTAAGGCGTCAAGTTAGTCACGCATCTTTAAAGCCATTTTAGGTGGTAAATCAGTAATTCTACGCTGTAATCAATTTCATGCCTAAATTGTTGGCAATGCATGCGATCACTAGCAACATGACTGTAGGCTAAACCAAATGTAATAAAAGCTGAATAGATGCACAAACAGAGAAACAAAGCATAAGGAAAACTCATGTAAAGGCTTCTGGCGCCCGTCATTACTAGAGTAAGTCAGCGTAATTGGTTGTGTGACCAAGGTGCGGAGGTTTAAATAATTGATGAACTGAACAGCGCAATTTAACCTCTCAAAAAGGGCTCAGTCAGCGTACAAAATCAGCCAGCATAATTATTGGCAAAATTAATTATCAGCTACACCATCTTAATAAAGGGAATCGTGAATATCCATCTATTTAATATTCCGGGACTATTATTTCAAATTGAATAGAAAGTTTTAACTATGCTCTAAATACCAACAGCTACAGCCAAATATTGTGGACAAAATTAAGGGCATGCAATTATTCATTTAGCAGTTATATCGGAACGGTTGCAATGCAGGTGGCCTTTACCAACCACAAATAGGCATTTAAATTAAATAGGGATAGCGATTACTCACCCAGCGCCAACTGACGTTGTCTAAGTCAGTCATTTTAATGACTGTAGATTTCGTCTCAAAATATTATGGCGCAACCGATTTCCAGTATTTTTTATAAAGGAATTCGCTTCAGCCAGATTATGACAAACGCAGACTTTGATACCGAAATAAGAGCATTCCTCACAGAAAAGAAAGCCATCGGCTTGCTCCAATGCCACTGAAATTGCTGTCAAGAGATCAAGAGTAGCTGACTCATTAGATTAGCAAGCAATTGCAAAAAACAGCACTGCGTTATTTATAGAAAACACTACATGGATAAAAGTTGTTTATTAACTGCATGTGACTTATTTGGCGTCGCATAAAATGTCAAAGAACGGTGCCAACATGAATGCAAAGTAAGTTTAGGAGAGAAAACGGGTGGGTTTGAATAGGAATTATTTTGTCCACCATCCGTGCTCTAAGAAGCATTTTTAGATCTTAGAAGGGGGCATGGAACCCGCTCAAGATTTAGTTGCTTTGATCCGTCTAAGTTCATTGGCGAATACTGGAGCTAACTAAAGAAACGGAGTTTTTTCAGATAAACCTAAGCAATAGCGTAGTATAGCTACGCAAATATCCTGTTTTCTAAACGACTTCAAGATGGAACCAGTGAAGCACAGAATCATGTGATTGATAATACAATTGGGAAGAGACACACTTTGGTACAGTGCTTTAAGAACCATTTAGCCTAATTAATCAGACCAGTAGAGCTGTGAAAGAGGCCAAAGCCAGTTTAGTAGTGCAGACTAATGATTTATATGACTCTAATGAAGCTCTGGTTTGGCATCATTTTCAAAAGGAATAGAGAGATACAGCTACCAGCGTTTGGTGAAGACAGGGCTCATGTTTCCGAATGGGATAGAGAGGAGTGGTAATGTTTGTTTCTTAGCTATGGCGCAAACAGTTTAGAGGAATTCCACCTGGCTTAAGCCAAGACATCACCAAAATTCTGCAACGGTGAACAGAAGTCACGAAAGTCGCATTAACATGGCACAATCGAATGATTTGAATGAAGCAGAATAAAAATTGCGAGTAAGTGATATAGGTTTTGTGAATTTCAATCAAAGCGCTCTATACATAGTAGTCAAGTTGTATTCACGCTAGCGTACACTTGAATGGGATGGCAAGATGTTATTTGAAGGCAAATGCAAGCTCTTGAAACTCATTTGACATCAGCGCCGAGAAACTCACTCTACTCACCAATGCGGCTCAATTAAATAATTGAAATGTATTTGACGCAAGCTATAGCATTTTGTTCTTGCCTAAATTATCCCTCTTCTAACTGCAAATCGCAAATTTTATTCTAGCACGAAGGCAGCGCTTTACACAGATCACTGGCATGCTAATAAAGCAGGCTTGATAGAAGTATTTTAGAACCGAATCATAATCAGCCACCGTAATCTGTCAAGGAGCTGAGCACGCTAACAGGGCGTTGCGACAGATCGGATACGTATTTGTTTGCTTTGTGTTTTGTGAGATATCCTGAAGTCTCGCACATGGATCGCATGCCAAACTCCTCTGTAATGAACAATCCTTCCACAGAAGTGAAGGATGACGGATGACGGATTACTAAGATAATTCAGCGATGTTAATAGCCTACTTCTAATGCAAATGAGCTGTGTGTGCTGAAGAGCATAACGACTAGGTAGAATCGCGTTAATTTCTCCTGCGTCACAGTAATAGCAAGTGATGATGATGATGATGATGAAGGTGATGATTTGCCACAAAATGACACACTTCGATGATGTTTCATTGCAGACTGCTTTCCTTACGGCACTTTGCATTCTTCTCATTAAATTGGAAATGTGCCCTTAGCATAAAGCTCGGAGTTTTGAAAAATCTAAGCATTTAGGTAATATAGGGTCTTCTCGTCCCCGTGTGCCCATGGAGTTGGAAGAGTGCTTCACTAAAGAACAACGTAGCAAAATTACCGCTGCATTATTTGCGGTTTTAATTTTTGATCGGTTGGATTTGGCATTATTCTACATGATACAGAAGAATCCAACTAAACGAACTATCATATACCGACTGTCAAAGATTGCAGGAAGGAAATAGTAAGTAATGCGGAAGCAGGATATTTAATGAGGCAAGCACTTGGGTTTCTGTGGTGCACGTAATTACCCACGAGCCGGTATATTAAGGGAAATCTGTCCTTAAATCCGGCACTAGTGGCGGAATTGGTGACAGCAGCGGCGGTTCCAACAATTTTGAACGCAAAGGTCAGCCAATTGATAAGCGGAATGCGTGTTTTGTATTTCGGGTAAGTGGATCATTGTAATTGTCCCAGAGGAGCCCACAGCGATAGTACATGTTGGCATCGCCTCAAGACACCAGTAAAGCATAGACGCAAATTGAATGTTTTGCGCCTCCGAAATTATCCTTCGTTGAGCAACGGTGGCAAAAGTGGCTGCGACAGTGAGGATCCACGTAAGAGTGTATCACTGAGCATTACGAAATGGTGATATGGAATTTGGAAGAGTGGATTCAGAAGCAAGGAACAGCTAATCTACGTATCATCACAAGTGATTGAGAAATGAAACTCCCCATTGACGCGCTCCCACGTGCCAAGCTTTACGTCAAAGTTGTCGCTAAATACTTTGAGACATCTGGTATACATGAGGAACCCAATATTCCTGTACTGCCGAAGGCGCTGAATCATTTCTGGATGCAGCCTCCTTGCAGAACCGCACACTCAGCATCCACACTCACCCCTCACCTTGCATCTGCGTGCCAAAGTATAAGGCGTATATGTGGTTTGATTGCTGCAAAATAACTCTCAAAATACCTCTCATAACTGCTATAACACATTCATACCTGCCATATATTTCCTCATTTCACTTTTGCCCTCCTTCTTCCTTCCTCGAATCTTTTTAAGAAAAAAACATTTCCTTACCACAGCGTCCCTGAGTGAAACGTTCCTCATCGTCCTTGCCAGTTATTGCCACCGCTTTCCTTAATCGTGTCTTTGGGCCATATGAGCGTATCGAATTGGAAGTAAGACCGCATTGCTCACTTTAATTTAAGCTTCGTTGCCATTGCGTTTGTGACGCCAGACCAAAGGGCTTCCCCCTCCAGTGGCGGAGTTGTTGTCAAACTGGAGTAACGCTGCAGAGACGAGGGGGTAAAGGTACTTAGGGAATAAAATAAAATTCTTTGTGTGTGGTGTGTAACAAATAGAATAGACCATCTCGTAGGATACAAAACAACCTTAAACGAATGAAAATAACGATTATGCATGGGACAGAGCATGCAATGGGGGATAATGAAGACAAGAATCGAATAGCTGTTTTATATGAAACAACGTAGACTAACCTCGACGAATTCCAGTCACTACAACCCGGTGGCTGATTTTTTTGTCGCACTACGCACTACCTTAATATGACCATGTAATCACATGATTTGACCAGTCTTGATTGAAGGTCGGGGTGTTACGTGTTTGCGTCTTACTATTATTGGATTATCATCGTCGCCCACCCTTCTATGTATACGAGACTTTCAGATGGTCAAAAGCACTTGCACCGCTTCGCGATGACATGGCTGGTGCATCACCGCCTTGTGTTGCTTAGCTATTGTTCACAAGTGCTACATCCGTGACGTTTAGGTGTGAAGCGTCACTGCTTTCATTCTACTCTAAGCTACCATTAGGCAAAAAATTTAGAAAGGAATTTATTAATGCCAGCAAACCAGTCCGTGCGCAAAGCATGATCCGCGGTCGTCATCCTCCCACCTGCACGTCACACTTTGAAAGCACTCTATCTGAAATCGAGTGCTAGCGACAATGTCAGTAAAGCATATTTCCAAATAATAATCATTAATGGGGTGAATTATCCGCCGGCAAGATTGCAAACTGTTCTGGAATGCTTCATAATTAAGCACATACAGTGAAAGCTAGATCAAAAATTTGGTTTGGAAACGCAAATATCACTAGCAACTACTCGTTGATTTTGGAATCATCAAGGGACACAGACAATATCTGTAATCGCAAGTGAAATCGACGCAAGCAAGCGCAATGATGCTGCTTTTCATTGAGAGAATACGTATCTCCTCGCGTCATCTAATTCGTGCACTGCTCAGATGTAACTGCAAACGCTATTGCCCTTCGTAAACTTATTCATCCGCTTGGCGCCTTACAATTGATTTTCGCGCTCTCTTCCTCAATTGCTTATAAAAATGTTCTATCAGAACACTTCGCTGAGAAGTCCCCTCGTTACGTGGTGTCGTATATTTCTGTCCGAGCTAGCCTTCTTGACTTTATCATGTGGATGATCCTTAGCCTTTATTAAAAAATTTTTAGCATTAACTGACGTATTTTTGGGTCGATCCCTTAGCCAGTCGTAATTTTGATATTGATATTTTAGAAAAACGTACGCAAGGTTTATTACTCGTTCCAGGATAAGTAAGCTAACATTGTATGGGCGTGGTAAGCATTATCACTCGCAGGTCATTGCAGGAACGTGACACATTATAAATTGGTAGAGTCATTGGCTGTTATCTAGTGTGTTAGCGGATGAGCTGGGAACCAGTCGCACCAAGGAATTTTTGATGCGAAATAGTCTCAGGATGCTGCAAATGAGTTGCTCAGTCAATAGTTCATTGTGCCTAGCGGTGACAGATAAATCATCACTTTTGAGAACATATTTTGCTGCATTGCGCCAACAGCTTTGCCAAATCATTTTTGTGCATTTTACACATTTATCCAAAGCATGCTTTGCTTCGATATCAAAAGAATATTTAGTTTAATTCTCTCTACCCGGTTTTGAATTTCTTGCGCACAGGATATTAACTGGCTAGATTTCCTGATCCGTTCGAAGCGTTTGTAAGGTTTATATACAGAGCCACAACATGGTAATCGAGTCCACAGGTGTCTATGTATGCATGGCAAAGAATTACTGCTCGTCAGCTATCTGAAAGACCTCATTTCTTGTACAACCCAGTATTTCTCTCTCACATCACTAACACCCGATTGATGTTTGTGAACATGGTTTATAGTCACCTGTTCTACAAAGGGGACCTCACCAAAATCCAAAACCATAGCGGATTTCTTTACATTTCCTTCTAATATCCACCAACTACGGCGCAACAGTAATTTGATCAGCCAAGTCTTCGTAAAAACGACTATGACGAAGGCAAAAGCGGCTCGCTTAAATGGAAAGGTGAGTTTATTCTTATCATATCAAATTAGATTTGCAATTTTATCCCACAAATGTCATTAATGCTAGCGCTTTACTTTACATATAGTAGAGCCAGAATAGATTCACCCTCTCAAAGTTGCTGAAAAAATCAGCATTATTTTGCGATGGAGGATTAGACGTTTTTCTTTTGTGATCAAATGCAGCAGGCAGAAGTCGAAGGCTCAAACGGTTAACAGCATCTCATTCAGTGGGGTGCCGCTGTTCTGTGTGAAATAACGCTTCATTTTGACCGATCAAATGCAAGTTCGCAGATAATGCAGTGGCGATCTTTATTGCTCTGCTCTTCGGCAGGGCACTCTTGTTGTTCTTTGGGCTTAGAGGATTGGGAAGATCTTAGTTCTCAAAACTCCTGGACTCAACGCTGGTGACGCAAATTTACCTTTCAAAGAGAAAGAGCGCATTTAACGTGTTTTATTTGCTTTCCTCAAAGGGCAAAGAGCACAAGCTGCCATCGAACCTTACCTAAGTGCGCCATCGTGTGACAAGCCGTTTCCGCAAGTGTGCTGATAACCTCGAAGCAAAGCACACAGAAGCAGAACTTATAATTACTCTGACGCAGGAGGGACGGCGCATCCCAATTAAGTTGTCGTACTCTTCGTCACACACAGTACATTTGCATCGACCTTCAGTCTCCTTTTCACCTTTCAATCAAAATAAGTAAGAGAGAAAATAAACTGTGAATCGATGAAAGATTTGCGTTTATGGTAAAATATGGTACACCAAATTGCATATTTTTGCATACCGCGTTCAATTTTAGATAAGTTTCACTTAGTAGGTGCTAAGATTTTGCGACTTTGCGCCACAGATGCGTGCAGAATAAATGCATGAGGTATTTTATCCGCGTCTATTAATCAGCTTCAAAGGAATTTTTGATGGCTCCTACATAAAGGATGCATCTGCGTCAAGAAGTCTTATTTTTAAGCATCCCCTAGAGCAAATACAAATGAAATGACTGCAAAAGAGTTGAAAGGCATGCTATTAATAGCAAATTATGCACTTAACGCCATCGCTTAAAGAAACCCAGTCGCATCTTTGGGATAGATAACAAGTGCTTTGATTAGCCTTCCCACCTCTTCCATCTCCTCATTATTACCTACAATTTTGACATCTAGGAGTACGATTTGCTGTAATAGTTTTTAAGCATTTAAAGGCACAAGAGAACCTTTTGTTCTACCACGAAGTACCACGTATTCGGCACGGTTATATTGTCAAAACTTCCTTCTGCTTTGTATTTTGGCCTTGGCCCATCACCTTTAAAGTTTGATGAACGAACGTCGTTTCAACCTTTGCAATGCTAATCATGTAAGCCAATCGAACTCGTAAAGTGTAAATACATTCCATTTAGTGATAAAAATTATGCTTTGCACGCCAAAAGCTTCCTGTGGACTCACTGCATAAGGTTGTACAGTTGAGGACTAGTACTCGAAATTAAGACGTGTGGTGTTCATGAACTTACTGTGAAAGCAGCTAAACAGCCCAGAAATGGCTAACTTTGATGTTAACAGCCTGCTTTTACTGATTTTGTATTATTAGAGCTTGTAAGCTAGTTATATACCGAATCGTTAGGCACATTCTCTTTAGTTATCATGAGTAGATATGCACCGATGACACCAATGGGATTGCTTCCAAAGCCGAGAACGAAAGATCACAGACTGTAGTGCTGAAGACAATTTGAGTGACCAGTGCTGTCACGCACGTGTAATTTTAAATTCTCAGTGTTAAATGAAAAAAATGGATTTTGGTTTAGCAGGTTGCCTGTCCTCTGCACCTCCACTACACGCCACAAGTAAGCTTTAATGATTCATTTACACAACCAACCAAAAGAACTGCTCTAAATGGTCCTGAATAAGCCGTTACAAAGCGAATTTGTTGATAATTGTGCTTTTCTTATCAAACGCCTTGGTTCTGACTCGTTCCAGATAGTCGACCGATGGACTTACTCACCTACCATGCCCAAGTTCGCCTACGTTAGTGCAACGGTTATACCCTTCTTAACAAAACCATAAATGAAATGAATCAAGCGTGACATTCTAATTTTGCTTACAGTGAGAAACGCAGAACAATGCTCTTTTGCAAAACGCTAAATAGCATTTTATCGGCTTATCAAAAGCTGCTAGTCAGTGCGTGCAACAAGGCGTGTGCTAAGCGATAACAAAATTATTTGCGGAGGAATCCTCAATACGCAGGGACGAGTGCTGGAAACAGACGGGCAACCTCAGTTTGTCTAGCAGTGACTGCAACCGTACACGTGGTAGATGTTTAAAAGGGTATGAACGTAGTTCCTCTCGGATAATTGGAATTCCTACTATGCTAAGCTCATGTGTGGGAAGACATGTTAAACGCGTAAAAATGATTGTGTTGATAGGCGCAACATTTCAACGAAAGCCTGTTTGTGTGCTCTGAGGGAAATCAGTGGTCATTCATTGCATTTATTTCTTTTTTAACTACGTGCCTAATAGGTGGAATCATGACCGGTCGACTTTAACGTGTGATCCCGAAACCGGTCGATTAGGAAGTGCCGTTAGCTACCTAGGATATTGTATGTCATCTCGCATCATGAATTGCTTCCCATTTTTTACTAAATGGCTACAATCACCGAGTAATCAAGAGAATTTATGAAGCGAACTAATATGTCGTTTGATTTATAGCAACCGTTGCTGTTCGTAATTGCGCCTTATTGCCATTAATCATCAAAGAAAGTAGTTGGAATGAGACTTTTAATTTCTTCATCTTCACCGTCAGACGCAACCAACACCTAATTTGATGCTGAGGTTGCTCCCACACTTCACTTCATTTTGCTTAGCGTCAAGGGTGGGTTAGATCACTTACTATTCAGACGCAGTTCGCCGAACAGAAATTGGACCGCAGCCAATTTAATGCTTTTGGAAGACATTGTGATAACTGCCTCAGAAGTGCCGTGTAAAAAAGCAAGAATTTCACTAGATGCTGACTGTTGAATCATTATAGATCGCACTACTAGTCATGAACGCGAATGTATTCATGCCATTTTCAACGTTTTGGCACACTTTTGCCGACGTTAGTCATAGATGTAGACGTTAAGGCTAATCACGTCAGACGTGCTTAAAAGGCCTAGATTGAATGGATTTGCAAAATAACTTCGGACATGAACCACGTCATACGCGGCTCAAGCCTGCTTTTCCTTCTCGTTCCCTCATGTCATAATTATTTAATACAGTCAATGAGGTGGTAAATATGGTTTACTAAGGCACGAAGTTGTAGTACTTTGTTGCATAGCTTCCTAACAGTTCTGATAAGATTAGTCCTTTCTTAGTTGTGATATATTAATTCAAAGTCCTGCATCTGCATTCTTTTGACGTGATGAACCTTTTTTCATTCGGTATCATTCCTCCTAACAAAGGAAGTCAGTTTTGGAGCTAGCCTTTATTCATTAGCATGGTAAGTGAACTTGTAAATATAAAAGTGGCAACGTAGTTGCTCCTATGCATGGAATGACGTGTGCATGAACAAAACCACATTAGTGCCCTTTACTCCCAGTCAAATTAATTATCTGCATGAGGTTATGGCGGGTAATACCACATTCGAGTAATTTTCGAATGATACACTCAGAGATATTAAGCTAAACGGATTTTTAATTGCAGTGAGGTCTATCACCAAGGCATTTTTGACTTGCGTGGCAATTTAAAATCTCCGTGGTGGCGGCAAGGTTTACGAGGCTTATGTTACTTCAGCATAATGCAGATGGTTGCCATATCCTTTTGGGCGTAGTATGTAAAGATTTGCTCTAGCTTTCGTCTGATCGCAACTAGTGAGTATATGTAAGTTTCTTTGTCGTTATCCGTCATCTAGAAACGCCTTAGCTTAGGCAAAATCAATGTTAATGCCGGCTAGTTATGCTAGCAGAGAAGAGGGTGCTCCATTGAGTAAGGACATTACAGCTGCTTAAGGGAAGACGATTTAGGATCCTAGCAGGACATCTACTGTGGCCTTGGAAACGAGGAACGTACTTGATTTTTCGGAGCTTTGATCTCGCAATATGATGAAATTGGTGGTTACTTTTACTGTCCCAACGTCAAATCGCTACCACCCTGTTAGATTGACCAGACTTCAATGGCACCAAATTGGACCACCTGAGTGGCTAAAAGCACTAAGCGGTAGTATGCGATTGACACGTCATAAGCCAATCTTGTTGGCATTACCCTGATGACCACCTGCCAATAGATTCAAGCATGCTGCAATTTTCCAAATCACCTTCGAATAAGTACTCTCTTATGGCGCAACGGTGCACTTGGACACTTAATTAAGCGGACAACTTGGTCACCCCGATGCATACATACCTGAAAGTTCGGGCGCTCGATTCGGTAGGTCGTGGGAGATAGAACATTCCAAAGTCTTGAATGTGAACAGGTTAGACTTAGAGTGAATGACCTATCACATCCAGCGAATTAACTGCTTAAATGTTCCTACCATAAAGGTGGTGTGCAGTGTTAGTCCATGCGTGCATATTCCAAAGTGAGGCGGTAATGGCTTCTGCTGAGCTTCAATAGCCCGCACTTAGACCAAATCTTGATGGTCTATGCAGGTCGCATATTAGACGCGTTCTGTTTTATGGTATCATTCCATCGTTTTAAGCACAAGCGGGGAAATCTTTCAAAAAGTAATTCAAAAGAAGGGATTTGTAGGTGCTTTAAAAAGAGCAGGAATTACATTCGAACCAACTGTTATCCCAAGATGGAATCAGCTGGTTGTTAAACTATTTTGAGTGAATGTCTTGGCTTCTTTCCCATAGGATCCATCCCCGCATTCACTGACACCTTCTTTGGACTATAATATCTACTCGATGCTGCGTTGGTAAAGGTTTAACACACCGAAGAACAGAAATGAAGCAGGAAAAGTCATTGCCCTCAGTTATCGAGGACAGTAGTCTCATATGTGTCCCTACTAAGCTCAACTTTCTTTTATAAAATGATTTATCATGACACTTGCTCTTGCAATGGCTGCCTGAGATAACGCCATCCACACAAATGGACATAGATAACTGATATTTAACTGGGCATCGTATTTTGTTAATTTGTGTATTATGTCACTCCCATCACTTGTTACCGAACCAATGGTAGACGATGCCGTTCTCGTTATGGGTCTAGTTTCTAGCTGTGGTCACTGCGCACAACCAGAATGTGGTAAAATCTTAGATGCCCGACTAAAAGTTATCTGTATTTGCCATTTATTAAATTACAGAAGTTGCGAACTACCAAGAGCAGGTTTTGCCTGCTCTTGCTGGGGGCATTGATGCCTATATTAAAACTGGTTAAAATGGAACCGATATCGCCCATCTTTGTGACAAACAACAACGCATTGGCGAAATAGGCGTGTTCCATTAGGGCAGCATTTTGCATATGTTTGAAGTTTAACTTTGTAGAGTTTGCAAGTCTAAAGAGCATAGGGTGGAATCTACAAGCTTGCCTGTAAACATTAATAATTATTTTACCAGGGTATTGTTTCATCTAATTTCCAGCCTTCTGGCTTAAATCGACGAGCCTTATTTTTGCTGTGTACCTGTTACATAGAAGAGACATTTTTGTGCTTTGTGATTTGTGCCAATGCTTTTGTCAAATTGATCTTGGTCACCGTTTAGCACATTGCAGAAAATCCCTATGAATGGGTTAGGTTTTTTGTTCGGATGCCCGCGACCTGGGGTGGGGTGATTATTAGCGCGTTCCGAAAGCAGTTACGAAGGCAAAACTTCTAATGATTTGGACAGGACCGGCTCTCTAAACTTCAAGACAACCCCAGCATTATGCAGTAGCCTTCAATCGCTGCACAATGAGCATTGAAGCACTAGTTAATGGATCAGTGCTTTCCTCAGTGTACATCGAAGAAGCCAACTCATTTAGGCATTTATAAGAATGGACCAAAGTGCAAGAAGTATATTTTGTCATTACAAGCTACCTTACTGTGGTTAGAGTCTTAAGTGCTAACCAGTGACTGAGGGACATCGACCTTATTATTTGCGAGATTAATTCAGCCTGCAATGGAATAAAGAAGGCACCTGATTAGCACAAATTTTAAGTTATAATATTCAGGGCATGTTAATTGGCCGTTAGCTCGCACAGACTCACAGGAAGTGTGATGAAATTTTGGCTGTAAGGATCTTCGTTGATCCTCTAGCATTCGCGGATCACTTTCTCCATCTACCCAGAAACCACTTGAAGCGGTCTCGACTTTGAAGCAGATCCCTTTGCACGAACTCTTGAGGGCACTACAGTTATTACAGGTGCATTTTTACCTTCTAGTTAGCAAATGAAAATTTTCCATGGCATCTATTAACATTCATATGTCAACTGCCAGCCAATCGCGCACGATGGAGTAGTTGGGATTGTCTTTTCAAACACGCCTATCTTACTATCTGCAGTCGTTTTCATACCAGGGGAAACGACGATTAGCGTAAGGAGTCAGCACCATTCTATTCTCATTTTATGTACCTTTAGTCGAGTTTATATGATAGTTCAACGCTCAATAAAACGTGTTGAAAGAACTCACTTTCATTCGAACGTGGTATGATTACGGTGGCTACTTTGCTATCGGTACCCTGTATTCCCTTGCCTCTGGGTCATTACTTTGAAAGAGTGCACTGACAATGGCAGAAATGGTGTCGCCAGATCGTAAGTATACGGTCTCAGCGAATGTGGGCGAGCTGGCACGAAACCTGTACTTATAACTACCGCTGCGATACCAAGTGACCACACAGCCAACAATGAGACCTTGTGGTTCGGTTGGCGGCTCTTACGCCACGCGCACCGAGCTAGAGCTGGTGACCTTGATTTGCACGTTCTGTGGAGCACTGGGATCTGCACAAATGAGAGAGCATCAAGTCGTTATAATGCTAAGGTGGGAGAGAGGACGTTGAGACTTTATTCCAATGGAAGTGGTTAAGCATCATGGTGGATGAACAAATGACTAGGAGCAATGCTATAAAAGGTAGGCCTACAAGTTTTGCTTATCGCAGCAATGGGTCAGCTACGATGCTAAGTGTCGAACAATACTGGTCCATTCACTCAGAATATATGTCATTAACAGGTTGTATTCTCAACATTATGTTTCGCGATGCACAAATTTTGTAACTTAGGCTATTCAAACTTCATTTGGACCGCAAAACAACCGCTAAATCCCTTAAGGCTAACATGGCTGTGTATCCAAAGGTGCAAATCACTAAGAAGTGCGAGAGATTGTTAGCTTCATTGCCTGTTTTGCACGCCACTGGCAGTTAGCGAAAGGTGTTTAGACAGTCAGCCATCACAAGATGGGGTAGTTTCTGCTTTAGCATGGGCTCTTAGTCCCAGGAGTGGTAAGTGCACAAGGGCAACAGGTAAACGGTTATGCTTATACAATCCGTACGGTTCCATCAATCAGCCGCATCCGACACCTTCCACGCCACAAAGGTACCCTGTGTTCCTTCCACACATGCGCCAACTATGTAGCTGCATTAAACTGCATGTAGAGCTGGACAAATTTCCACTTACCACGAGATTGGCATAGTTTAAAAGGCATTTAACTTAACGGAATAGACGTGGATGGAGTGAGCGGAAGGTGAATAACAGGGATGTAAGCGAGTCTACTTAGCATTACCAGGTTGACTTGCGTGAAATGTGATATGATGCATGGTGAAAAAGCACTCGCACTTTTCAGCCGTTTACATGTTAATGCCTACTTCTCATTTCTATCAAATATGCTACTTTATCAAATGCCTTAATTTTGCTGAGAATATCTGCGCATGTGCTGATTTGATTCAAGTGCAAGAAGGTAATATACCGATTGCCAACACGAAATTTCCCATGCTATTGCACAAGCTAGTGATTGACTGAGTTTGGGAATCTGGAAAGGGCGTCTGATCCAACAATGTAGCATCCACCTTCTACCCTGTGCTTATGTGCAAGTTTGTAGATAGCCTATTTGCACACACCCACGAGATTATTCATGCAAGTGTTGGGACCGTGAAAGCAAGCGGAGTTGCCGAAACTAAATTGGTAAATGTAGATCTGCCGGCCGCATTGATCGTTGGATTTGACGCCTAAAATTTAACAATGTTGACTGAATTAGTGACATCTGCTTACCAGCTACTTCATTCCCTTTCCTTTGATGCAATGCACGCCACCCAGGATATTTTCAACACCTGTATACCACCTTTGTAGCACACAATGTGGCATTTCAGCCGCTATATTCGGTGCATCTGTTTCACAGGTAGTGGTAGATTTCATGGTAGAGAGTAACGAGATCCAGCCTTTGCATTTCTGACGGTATTCGTAAGCGGCACCACTAATGTGCATAGCTATAAGTGAACAATCAATTTTGAATTTTCGGTAAGTCCATGATTACACGAGTGAGGTGGGCTAATTTCCTTTATAAATAGCTGCAATCACCACTTGAACCGCATGCCAAGAGCAACTATATTTTAATTCACCATGGTTTTATTTAATTTAGCACATTGGCAGCTGTACGAATGGCTATTATTAAGAGAAGGCATAGATGTGGTTTTTAGAATGAGGTTTGTCCATGTTCCATTAGCTGCAGAGACTCCAATGGACGATCCATTGCTTTCCAAGACAAGTGCACACACTAATCGACGAATTCATGGAATGAGGTGTCAACCGCACAAATGTTTAGGGGTAGCGTTAGTGTTAGAGGGACTCGGACATAGCTAGAAGTGAAGCGCCACTCACTATCGGTACATATCTGCTCAGCTGCAGAGTGTCATTGCTTGTTTCTGCTCCACGAGGTGCTGCATTCGTTATTAGGCAGAATGGCTTAGATAGTATGCAGACCCCACGCCCAACTAGTTTATCACTAAAAGACCATGTCTTGAGAGAATATGGGCCTTACATAATAGTCTGGTGGTTTGCTGATGTGTTTGACTACACGAACGCCTCAATCTATGGAAGCTGTGCCTTCGCTTCACGGTACGGTCTTTGGGATGGTAATTTGCTAATGACCTCTCACCGCTCGCATACAGCCGTGAGTGGCATGTTCTTCCTTCGGCTTCACTCCATTGCAATACCATTAGACTGCTTTGAGAACACGCCACAATACAACTGGCTAGTGATTGCCCCATAAATGATGCAATATCTATCCAACACGAGCCATTACAGCATCATTTAGCATTTGCGCTTCAAGTAAATCAGTGATGGTGATGCAGCTTAAGTCAGCAGTCAACCCTGCACCCAGCTTAAATTAAAAGAAGTTGAAGAAGGACGAGGAATAATAAGGATCGATGTGAAAGTATGGAGGTCACTAGTGAACGTGCGACTGAGCCATCAGTCAAGGCATGAGCTCATGCCCAGTAGCCACGTTGCCATGATGCCACGTTGTAGTCGTAGATATCGAGTCTGTTCTCTGTGCTTTTCAAAGAATAGTGCTTTGCTACTTGCCGGCAGATTCATAAACCGTGACGCCGTTGCAACCAAAACAGTAGTTAGCAAAATTTTTACCCATCAGCCATTCCGAATCCAGCATCATGTTACATGGAATGGTGAAGAGAAGACACAAACAAGAGTTCGTCTGGTCTTTTGGAAAATGGATGGCTCTAGCAGCATGTTGAATAAAAGTGGGTGAATATTATGGGAAGCGAAGCTAACAAAGGTGCCTGTCAAGCCATGCCCATCAGTTAATGTGATGACAGTGTTGAGTGGAGCATGGTTAGGTAGAAGAACCCGCTTCCAAATTGGGATACTGCATATATTATAGATATTATATATTGTATATGCCGTATGTAATTTATCAAAGAGAGTTTGGCAATTTGATGAATCCTCGAATGAATTCTTTGAGTCTTAAGGCGAGTCCTACTTAATTGAGGTTTGTAGGAGGCTGTAAAGGGCAATGCATATTACTGGTGGATATTGTTCCAAAGGCTAGGGCATAACATGAGATTCACGCTGGGAAGTGTTACAGTAGTGCTCAGACCACCTTTGGTAGCGTTCTACGTTCACCCTTGATGCATGTGAAACCATCTAACCTTAAAATTCTAAAGCAATTCTATGTAACATCGTCCTTCTTTCTTGTCTTGCCTACGTAACAGAAACAATTGCTGCCAGGGCCAAGCATTTGGATGTCTTGGTGCAAATCTTTCACTTCTCACTGGTTATATTTCCGTCTGTACTGACCGTGGACAATCGCCTCTCCTTAAGCATGCTTTTGCGCAGTTATGAGCAATGCAGCCGCACAGAAGGTGACAATGTGGCAGCGTGGCAGAGAGTCATTTGCCAACCTTAGTCCAGAGCACTTCACACTTCACTTGGACCAAATCTGGATTCCTAGCTTCTATTAGTCTATATTTTTGCTACATTTACAGTAACCTGATCCCACGAAAGTCTGCAAAGTCTTGGTAAACTTCGTGGGTCACCGTTTAGCCAAATTTATGTTGATATCGACTATAGCTGATCCGCAGTAAGAAACAGGCTTTTTGATAAATGGTAGTACAATCTCTGCCACGATGAAACACACCTTTCTTACGAATCAGAAAAGCGATTTAGATTGCGTCTTATTTTCATAAGCTAAGAGTGGTTGCTCATCTTCTCACCCCATGGGCTGCATTTAATGGCGTACCCCTGTTAATTTTTACTTTCATAGGTAAAAGTATGTTACGAGTTGGTTGTTACTGCTAACTTGTTTAACCACTACTCACGATGCCAGACCAGTGCAGACATTTGTGTACTTTTGGCTCGAATCCTAGAAACGACTTGATGAACCTTGCATATCATACATGAGTGTATTTATGCATGCAATGCGAAGGACAATTTTTGCCCGTCGTATTTCATTTCGTGAACCACCTGCTGATTCCCTCTCACATCACCTCAGTCATTATTCCCACCAGCAACTGTGGATGTCATTTTTAAAATAGGCTTTGCTTTGTCCCAAGCATGCGGGAAATTACTGGCTGCATGCATCCAAAAGCTCTTAAACAAGGTATAGTAACCTAGACACCAACCAAGGAGCTACATAAATGGGAAAGCTCAACAGATGGATTTCAAATGGAATAAATAAAAGCACGAACTCCTAATTTGATAAAGTCATTACGAAGAGCTTGCTGTTGTTATGCATAGTGGTACTAGAATTTGTTTTTCTTCTAGGACAGGCTGGCAGAATTTAGAGCATTATCTCCCTCATTGACACCAACATTGAGAGAAGCACAGAGGAGATCATGACGCGAACGGATGTTCGCCGACTTAGTGTAAAGAGCTGTGTCACAATTAAAGTACATCTGGTCATGGTATCAACCTACTAAATGGATGGAAACAAAAGGCGCTACCTTCTATTAAGAGGATAAATTAGTCGAAATAGTTGATTGTTTGCCGAAAAGACGTATCGGCGTTTTCAGGCGTTTTCACCGTTAGGCGTGACCAAACTTTGAGCCGTATCTGACGCACACGTTGCTTGCAAAGGTCCACTATATTCATCTATTCATTCATTATAGGCCTAATTTATGAGCGAGTCAGTTCTGCGGATGTGATAACTCAGTCAGGGTGCAGCAAGATTCAAAACAGTAAAGCTTTGCACCCTGTTGCAAATGCTACCCACAATGGAACTCGATTTGAGTGTACTCCCGACTGAACATAGCCTTATGTAGTACTTTGTTTGTTAGAACTGCCGGTTTCTGTCAAGGTCACAGAGGTGGCTGTACTGCTCTAGCTGCAAGGACTGGCCTCCGGGCCATGCCAGCAGCCTATTTCCCTCTATCCGGTGAATATATATATTCTACCCTAGCATTCTGCCTTCTTTTGCCTTAAGGGAGCCTCGGGACGCTACACTTTAGTTTTATTTTTCTGAGCTGTGTAGTGATGGCAAAATCTTAGGAATTTAATCCTCTTATATCAAGGCACAGAATTGACGGCTGTAGCAAAGATTAGTTGACCCAAAGTAATCCCTCGTGTCCCTATTTTCAGCTGTAAGAATTAGATGCTACTAAGAACGGCTAATATTTTACAAATGCTGCGATGCTTACGGTCTTTCATTGTACCTTCTAGTGGACTCAATAATACAATGTGCTTCTTTAGGCTGGCAGAATGGTACTCATTCAGATTCCTTGCGAATTCACTGTACTCCGCAGAACCGCTGCCAACATAGCCGACCAGCTTAGAAATAATCGTGCTGCTAGAGCTTGAAATTGAAAATCTGAACTAAAAGGAATTGAATACAATTGGTGTCTTTGTCATCACTCTTAGAAAAGCTAAGGTCCTATTAAGTTAGAATTAATGGAATCACATTAAATGTTATGAAGTTACATCCTGATTTTGCATCCACATACGTATCTTTACATTCTGGCAAGCTTCATAACGTCTTGCGTAAAAATTTGATTAGTGAGGCATGCCTTTAAGTCGATTTGGCTGCTCACATTGGTTGCACAACATAAGATGATGAACATCTGACCGTAACTGCTCCTACTCCGAAGAGCCACTACAAAGGTTTACACGATGTATATCAAACCAGTGTTAATCACGTAAACAAAGGGCTTGTTTGGTATAGGAGGTGTCTTCCCTGATCTGAAGACCAGTGGTAAAAGTAATAATGCAGGGTAAAATGTTATTTAACAAAACTTAAGACCTTTAAATGACATTCGCCTTGTACTCTTGCCAAACCTCCACCACTGGCTTTGCTAATGAATTTTAAATGCATTGTAGCATTGGCTGCAACGAATGATCTTGAAACTAGAGTTGATAGCCGTCCACCTAAAATTCGCATCATTAAATGCCTCTTTAGCTAGAGACCTATCTGGATGTCCCATGATATGCACCGGGTGCCTACATAGCTTAGCCGGATTCGAGTCCTATCGCATAGTTGTGCTTTTATCAAATATTGTGGAACTGTATCACGTTTTTGTAAATGGATGTGATTACAGTGGTTATTGGGTTGTGACTTTATGAGGTCAGGGGATTAAAGGTAGCAAATCGCATGATCGCACCCCATGACCTGTATAGCGGAACCCGGTTATGTGGTCTCGGATTTGGTAAGTCTAGGAAGTAATCATTCGTTTTTGGAAGGGCTAGGCTTGATAAAATTGGTTCATCCATGGTTAAGTCTGGCTACTGCATTGTGAGTACATCTCTTTACTTGCATCAAGCTAATTAAGCACAAAACCAGTGCCTTTGAAAGAAGCCTGGAACTTGCCACTTTTGCTCAGACGTAAACTAAACTCAACATCTATAATTCATCTGTAAATTATGACAAGGTGTAAAGGCTAGTTCAATGAATTGCCGCCAAACGTGGTTTTGGTGAATTCACCGCATCCAGGCAGAGACCGATATCCGCCTTGCGTCCAGTACGGATGCTCTCTCCCGCGAGATTAAAATGTATCTATGCTTTTAGTCACTAATTCTATCCCAGAGACTTCTGATTTGGTCTTCATACTGTAGCCTAAATCTGCCACTCACATCCGTCAAGGGAATATGGCGACCTGGCTTTGGTGGGAAGAAGCATTTGCGTCGGTGAAATGGTACGATTTCTACGTTAGCAGCAAAAATTTAAGGTAGGCACATGTGCCAATGTGTTGCCTGAAGCTAGGATAACTTTGATTCAGATATTGCGTTGAGATTATAGACGTGCAAAGTGACTCCTCTGCATTTGGGTGATGCGATGAGATTTAAGGTAAAAAGATGATAAACTTCAAATGCAGGAGGAATGCAACGGCATTACCTCATACTAAGGGGAGAAAAGTGGCACCATTTGTAACTAGGGATGGATAGATCGCAGAAACATGGAGATGTGTAGCATTTACAACCGTGTTTAAGCAACCTCTGGACTTTCCTTGATGAACACTGCTAATTTTGCAAGGGAAGTAACCTTAGTCGGAATTAAAAGAGGTAAACTTCAAGAAGAGAATTGTAATGCCTCAAAATTAATATCATTCCCCACTCATCTGACATTAGTTCAGCACATCAAGGAGTTATGGTGCTCAAGTGAAATACCTATAAACTGCTGAACTTCCCCATTCTGACAATTTCCTTCCTTGAGCTAATAGATTCTTAAGCAACTCCACCACCGTCAAAATATACGTGAGCATTGGAGGTGGAAAGTTAGCATGTCTCCATAGATCTACCTGCTTATTTGGATGGCGAGGGATTTTCGAATGTTCTGACTTCTTGGGTAGCTGGCTGGCTATTTTCCAATTGACCCTCTGCTTGCTTTCATGGCTGACCTATTCACTACTAGGATAGCTATAAAAATCTAATTTAAATTTAACCGCAAAAACTATTTTAAATCCAGTGGCTGTTCATGCCACCTTAACTCCTTCATTACCGATTACGCCCTATCTAGTACCACTTTCTCTTCTAGTTCTCCTTCCTCTCCTTCTTTTTGACAACGCCTCAGCTCCGTTTTCTTTCCATTGCAGCGGATTAAGGATGTCTGGAGGGAAGAGTAAAATTCGAGATGTGTACGGCTCAAATGTGATGCGAAATGGATTGCGCGAAACTAGCTAAAATTAAAATGATGACAAAGAGGGGTTGCTAACAAATAAACCGTTTAGACAAGCAGCAATTGCAAAAATATGAACTCAGCTAATGAGACAGGCCAACGCATTTACATTGTGCTTAGCCTGCTGCTATCATTTTTACACAATTGGAAATCATCGAATTTTTAGATGGCATCTAAGTTTTATGATAGCTGAATTCGTTAGCCACCTTTAATTTGTTGTCATCATCAGGCATTTACTTTGATATGAAAATCACATGTTTCTATGTTTGCACTATTACAATGAGTTTTCAAGGGCATTCACCGTGACCGTGGCCCATTTTCTCAAAGACTCTGACAGTAGATGTTAAAAGTAAGATCAAGGGTTGAGAGCGATCAATTTGTCGAAGTTGGTTGGCATTTGATAAGTAATTGTTGTCTCCACGCGTCGGACTCGAGGTCCTCAATCCCTGAATAGGAGTAGCTACGACATTAAATAAGCTTTAAAACTTGGTACTCTCTGAACTCCAACGCCACTGTTTAAGTATGTGGATTCACCCCTTACTTCCTTCACCCCTTGCAAGGAGCAGAAACCGATAGCGGAAGGCAGAAATGCGCAAGTGGGTTTTCTCTTAATGCGAGAGCTTTAAGCTTGATAGCTTTTGGGCCGAAGGAGGCTACATTCCATGTTGACATTAGGTGCTGCCCTCCCACTGCTAACCCTGATCCCCTTTTCAACAAATCTGAAGTTTTTCCCCACTCCTTCCTTTTAGCGCTTAGAACGGGTAGCAATTTGTCAAGGTAGAGTATTAGACTGTAGAGGGAGCGATGAATAGCGAAAAATCGGTGCAGCACAAAGAAGGCAAAAGCGGTAAATGGCTGTGTACAGCGCCGTCTCTATTCCCCTCTCCATTTACAATATACATTACTAATGATGATAAGCGTAAATAGTTCGATGCTCGGAAGGACCTTCCTGTCAATCCTGTAGCCAAGAGGAGTGTGTAATTCACAGAGACTCACTGCGCTGTCTTCCTATCCTTTAAAAAGGCCAACTGCAAGTCCACTTGTGTTCACTTCTCTACTATGTCCTCATCCGAACGAGAACACCTCTTTGAGCACTTGATAAGTCTTTAAAATTTGCGAGAGTAAGTCATAATCTTCTTGGATTGGAACAGCTCTGCTCTCAGAATTTACTCCATTCTACACTCTGAAATCTATCACAAGGTAGAGAAAATGTTGGATCAACTAAGCAATAGCACTTGGCTCCTGCAAAGTTTGGGCAATCTAAGGAAATAAAACAACGCACTAAAGTGATGTTCAAGTGGAGTTTTTCCCGTTCGTAAGTTAAAACTTGGGTGGTCTATTGCCAGATAGATAATTTGTCGACAACCCAGCATGAATTTTACTCGTTGTCTTAAGCAAACGGACTAAACTAATTGCATTCTGTTGTGAGATTGTCCAGGCAGAATGGGCAAAGGATTAATATTCCGTAAAAAAGTGAGGCCAATTGCAAGCTTAAGCCAAATGTGGTGTTTGCTTTGCTAGAAGCGATAAGTGTCTACTGTTGGGCTCTCCTCAGTTGCAATAACTTCTACAGTCGCTAGGCGTCATTGAGAAGTCGAGCACGATCAGGCCGCACGGTGCCAACCTAGCAGACTAGAATTGCCAAAGGCTTCTGAGGAGGATAATCTATCCTCATAATGTCCATTTGGCAGTGCAGTTGTAAGAGTTAATGTAGTAGGAGTAGAATTAATCCTTGTATGTTCATTCCCAACGGGAAATCCGTCCCCAATTTTGCATCAAATGCCGATATAAGATATTTACTTCCCTCGCAAAAAACGAATCTTGCATATAGATGCCTTGAGGAAGTCAGAAATGTAAGCGCTCAATATCTTACATTAGAAGTAACGGCATTATTTTTAACGAGTATGTGTGGCCTTTGAATGAAAGTAGCAGAAATTTGTATAGGAATGCACTCTAATAAGGAAATTCTTTTGACCGCTTCGAATAATACAAAATCCGCCTAGGTTTATCCCGTTTGTACCTATGTCGTCAATTTAAGTAAAGATGGTCAAAAGCACCGAGTTGTACCTGAGCTCGCAACATGTTACAGCAGCATTGCAGAACTTGCACTAACAAAAGGCGAAACAACAGGCAGAATAATAGCCTGCACCCAGGATCATGCCATCTAACGCAAATGATTTTATATAGAACATCAACGAATCAAACCATCGCATATGTCACCGCCGTCTCCTTCAGTCACCCTCTCACCCTCTCCCTCCAACCCTCAACCCAACACATCGTTTCATTAGGCTTCATTGGCTCGTCATCAACTCCTCCTCTCCTCATGAATCACCAATTACAGTCCATGAGACCTCTCGTGTGTAAAGAAGTATTTGATTATAACGTGGTTGGTGCATCACGGCTAGTCGAGCGCATCCGCAGATTCGACCTGATTGTGGACTGTGTTTAGGATGGAAAAGGAAATTGATGCTCGTGTGCTATTTAATAGTGATGAGGAACTAAGCCGAATAATGTTAATTGGAGGGATAAAGATTTCAGATTTGTTAAAAGGGGGAAGTAGATGCTATGCAGGACCGGATGTGACGCACTAGCCCACTCATATCACCCAGCAGCACTTATGTCAATGCAACAATAACCTCCTTTTGTGCTGACAACATACAAATTCATCTTCAGAGAAACTGGTTTAAGAGTTATCAAGCCCGGCGCCATCACTTTCAACGGCTGTCAATTACGCATTTGTTTCATCTCCCTGGAAGGTGTGTAGATGTAAGGGGCGAAAGCACGCATTTGAAAAGTGATGTGGAATTCAGAGTGTCTCAAGTCTTGAAGCTTAACTAATTCCGTTTTCTCCTCCTCCTCACTGTCTGGAGACTTCCGGTCCATAGCAAGGATGACGCCATATGCCGCAAAATGGTTTAAAGTATGACATGATAATTGGGCGATTATAACACATCACATTGGAGTATATGCCCCCGTTTTAGCCTGTAAAATGAATGAGGCAGTAGTAAGCAGACAATCGCGGTAAAGCATGAAAATGTTGATGACACAATACCTTGCTCATTTATGTTTTGACTACGAAAATACGGTGAAATGGCAGTAAGATGGACACAGAGGCTTCATCGTAGTCCATTGCTTGGCAGACAGCTTAGTGCCAGTCTAAAAACCACTGGGGCCAAACTCATCGGCGAAAAGGATTTCCTCTTCGTTTCGTCTGCAATTTTCAAACAAAAAGTCTTTTGCTATTTTTAAACAACACCGTTGAATATATCGTCTTCCTGAAAAACCACTGTCAAGATGCAACATGTGGCAAAGTGTGCGACAAAATTTCAGACGAGGTCAAGCACATTTTGCCACGATGGCATACATTAAAACGGGACCTTCACATCTGGTGTGGTGAATGCCGCCCACACTCCATTTCATCTCTATCTCCAAGAGTCTTGCAACTCTCTTATCTTTCACAACACTCACCTGCATCAAATTCTTATGTGCTCAACATCAGAAACATCACCATCTTCTTCTTCATCACCTTTCAATCTATTTCGATATTATTTGGTCTGACGCTGAGGCTGCATTTCACCAGTTGGCCGCCTTGTGTGCTGTAGACCGATCTAACCCCAACTAGCCCTTTCATTAAAAGCTAGAAAAGCACAGGCTAGTAAATGCGGATGCGTATATTCTACACGCAAAACAGTGCATACAGATCGACTCGACATCCTCTTTATTTGCAAGAGGTAAGAGGCACCTTAAACAGAAAGGTAAAGTCACAAAAAGGCGAATAAATTAAATTAATATATTAATCCTTCACGAAGTTGTGAATAGAACTGCTACAGCGCGGTGCATATCGACAAGCATAGTGTCTGTCAATCGTATATTTTGCCCACTGTAATGTATATGGCGCGAAATGTGATCTTATTAGCTTCTAATGGGTACCTCCAAATTGCTTTAAAATTCACTTTCAAGCAGCTGATGAAATCGTACAAAATAGAAGCAGCATTGAGCATTCAAGCATCACTTCAATGGCGCAGGCTTCTGATTCCTCATATTGCTCCATATTTCAATCGTATTATAGTGACATTCCTAGCGTCAATAATATAATGAGAACTACACTTGTGGAGGACTGTAGAGCACGTCATATAAAGGTAGAGATTACCGACGGTGATGGATTGGTGACAGACGGACTACATCTTTCCCATTATGAGAATTGTTGCATCACCTTTCGCAAGTTGTGGACCATTAATAAAAATAAAGATATTGGTGAGATGACTCCCATCTACGCATTCACTGCTCTACTGAAGTTCCTCAATTACTCGCCTGTTGCGAACGAGAGCCTAGCACATTCGCCCACTTAACTCCAAAGGATAGAACGCATTCCCAGTCCGTCCCATTCAACTACAAATAAATAGGACAAGTTTACGTACTTGCCATTTAGAAGTTATTCATCATTAGCTGTTAGATCGATGTTATTTAAGCAAGAATGAAGAGGGAGGGGAGATTTCCTACACTATAGATGCTTGCAAGACAGAAAGAGGCTTTTCACAAATGCAACTTATGGGTCGTGCTATTGAATGAAAATAAAAGATTGAGAAATTAGCATTGACCGACGCAAACTTTCAAGCATGTACTGCCGTCACGCAGGTGAAGAGGATGCCAACGGTTGCGGAAGTTGTACCACATCCACTAGTTGTTGTGACACCTCCTTCCCCATGGTCTGTGTAGACAGAACATTCTAGTAATTGTACCATGCAAAGTCAGCGCCTCCTTTTAAAAGCGAAGTGTTTGAGAATGAGCGCTGGACATAGTCATTGAGTGGTGAACTAAACAATGCTTTTGGTACTAGACACAACTGACGCCTCCTCTGATAAATGCGGTCTTTTATAGCACAATCACATGTACTAGCTTACTGACACTCAATGTTTGAATCAGTTTGGAGAATTCCACCACTGACTTTCCATCCACTATTAACATCACAGTCACTGTGTATGATGAGTTGGGTATCAGCCCGTTAGCAGCGACTTCTCGTTTGCTGGCGTACACAGTTTCAGACTTTTCGGATGTGGGTTCAGACGCCAACACTGCCCGAAGCGTGACGCTTGCCTTGTCTGCTTCATCCAACTGCGGCGGATCTCAACCCACTGGGACCCCAATAAAAGTGTTCTTTCAATGGGTGCCTAGTTGGCATTGTCCTTTTACTGAACAGGACAAGTATTGATCAGTCGAAATGACTACCCAGTTGTGCCGGTTGCATTAATCTACAGTAAGATTATATTGGATCAAATGTAGGCAAATGCACTAGAAAGGAGCTGCTTATAATCTGCCTTGAAGTAAAATTGTTTGATTTTACGAGTGTCGTGAACTGTTCAGTACGTTAATACCCATGCTGATAAGATCCAACCATAGAACACAACTTACCTCAGCCAAATCGAAAGTCGCCAACAGAATGAGACACGAGTGAAGCGTCGTCATCACTCCACAGCTGCTCATAATTCACAACCTATGCTGAATTTTATAAGAATGCTTTACTTGCATGTCAGCCTATGAGCTCTCCTCGCCTTCTGCGACTTCTGCACAATGCGGCGTGATGGAATACATGTGTCCTCCCACATCTAACTCCCACGCTTCTTACCATAGTGGCAAACTGCTACCGAATTTGAGAAAATATGAAGTAAACACTCACGTCACGCATTGTCCTCCGAGTTAGTTGGGCAAAAGTTGTTTTGAGTAAGGTAGAGAGTTATGATTCGGCAACATCTTAAAAGTGCACTTGCATTGTTTGGAGACTGACCATCACCGTGTGAAGAATGTGACTGCCACCATGACTTCGTTAGCCTGTTTTCCGAGATTTTTATGGATGCTATGGTGTAGGTTGTGGAGGAAAAAGAGGCATTATATATTGACAAATCTCCCACCTGTCTAAGGCAATATTTTTTCTCTCATCCTTACACATGACTAACAGAACATGAAACGGTGTTGAATTGTACCAAAGCAAAATTCGTGATATCGAGGGCACCACTAAAAAGATGCTAGATGTGAGAATGATGTACAAGACATCACACTACTAATTCTTTTCTGCTGGCTATACTAATTTTTTGGACAACATTAAACTTTGCCCATATTTTATGCATCCTTTGCGCAATCCCCCGTCATGGTAATGCAGATGAGGTGAAGCATGTGTCGCCTACGCTGGCATTTATTAAAATGCCTTTGAAGCCTTTGAGCAACCAAGTATCATAAATTATAGATCAAGTTAAGTTTAACCCATCTGCAAGTAAAATCTTGGCAATCTATCATCGGGTAGACAATTTATCAGCAACGCGGCTCGCGTCCAAATTGTTCTCGCAGGCAAACAGACCAAACTAAATGCATTCAATTGTGGGCAAAGGATTGATATTTCTGTGAAAAAATTAAGGCCAAGCGTAAGATTAAACTAGATGAGGTGTCCATTTTGCTGCATAACGAATGCGGCTGCAGCTATGTTCTCATCAGTAGTAGTAAGAAGTCGGGCACCGTCACGCCGTACAGTTCCAACCTAGCAAATTAGGAGACTTAAGAGCCCGTAAGAAGGATGTAATCCTTATTTAGTCTATTTGGCAGGACGGCTGGTGGAGTTACTGTAGGTGGAATAAGAGGTATCTTTGTCTGCTCATTTCTTAGGAAAAAAATCCATCCTCAAGTTTGCATCAACTGCTAATGTAATCCATTTGGTTTCCTTACAAATAAAGTATCTTGCTAATAAGTGCTTTAACTAAGTAGGAAGTGAAGGCGCTTAAAATCTTGCTTCAGTAGCGCAGCACTTTTTCTAAGGTTACATATGTCCTTTGAATAAAGTATTAGACAATTTTAGAGGAACGCACTTAAGTTAGGAAGCTTTTCTTGCACTCTTGGGAAGACACTATATCTACTCAAGTTTATCCCATTTCTACCTACGTCGTCAATTTCGATAAGGATGATCCGAAGTACCGAGTGATCTCTAAAGTCGCACCAATTCACAGCAGCATGGCGAATCATGCACAACCGAAAAGCAGAACACCTGGAAGAATGCTAGCCTGCACCCAAAATCATGCCACCTAACATCGGTGCATCTCACGCAGAATATTGACGAATCAAACCATCAAGTATGTTACCGCCTTTTCTCCGAGCGACACCGGCGCTGCTCTCTTTGGTCTTTATCCCTCTCCTCGTGGACCACCAATTATGGTCCTCGAAGCCTCTCGTGTGTAAAGAGGTATTTGATTGCAGGGTGGTTGGTGCATCTCGGCCAGTCAAGCGTGTCCGCAGATTTGGCCTAATTGTAGACTGTGCTTAGAATGGGAAGTGAAATTGATATCCCTAAATGACGACATCTCGTGTGCTGCTTGGTGGTGGTGGGGAAGTAGCCCAAAAGCTCAGTTTGACGGAACTATGAGTCCCTCTCTTATGCTGCCCTCATCTATTCAATCATCAATCCACATATCCATCCGCAAAGGTTCTATTCTTGAGATGGAGACGTTGGGGAAACGGTGCTTACTTACGCGCTTTGCATTGTCACGATGAAAAAATGACAGTTCCATAACTCAAATGGAAAAGTAAGAATGTGCCAGCGTGATGTGGAATATCGTTCTCCTTATTAACAAGTTGTCGCGAAATGACAACCCGATACAGATGAATGGTGCAATGGCTTAACTGCTTCGTTTATGTTGTCATGCCACGGCGTCGCTTTAAATTGGGGCACATTTCTATTTCTTTTCACTGAAAACATGATTTCTGCATGCGGCTTCCCTGCACTCATTAAAAATTTGCGTTTTTGAGTCAGCTGGTGCTCTTTATCATCATAGAAGAGGCCTTGACAGAATCTGGTGACTTTGCTCAAATACGTTTCTGAACGTTTGGAAGTGAGCACCAAGTTAACGCAATTATCTTTGCAGCGCTTTCTTTTCGCCGACGGAGGAAGATAGGCAGCCAAGTGTATATAGCTATTCGAATTTCGATATGAGTGTCCACTTTTAGTGGGCGGACAATCATTCCATGCGTCAGATGGCACACATTTGATTAGAAATAAACATTTGGCCTACTTTTGAGCGCTGGATGACTAAACAAACATGAATTTTACTGGTTTAAGGAAGACTGCCTTTCCACTAGGAAAATGAGGTTGTCAAGTGAAATTTCTCAGGAATATGACATGTCTAACTTGCGGCCTTCCCTTTGAAGCGCTTCTGCGAGAGTACTTGCTAAGTTAGAGACGCAAACATTAAATGAGTGCGGAATCCGCATGCAGAAATTAATTTCCTGATGAAAATAAATAAGCGCTTTGTGGATGGGTAATTTGATGGATAAGGGCAGCAAGAGAGGGATTTGCATAGTCCCTCCTAACCGAATTTTGGCTTGTTCTCTCAGCTATACTAAATAGTACAGGGAGATTCCTCTTCTGAGGGGATCATTTATTCTCGAGCGGCACAAGTTCGACGCATTTTGCCCTTTACTCCCCAATCGCAGCCTACAAACAGGCCCAATCTGCGGATACACTGGACTACCCGGGATGCACCAACCACGTTTGCAGTCAAGCACCTCTTCGCAAAAGAAAGGTTTCAAGACTTGTAATTGGTTGTCTGCGAGGAGTGGGAGAATTAACGACGCTTAAGAAAACGAAGTATTGTTTTGGAGTGGAAGGAGGTTTGGGAACGATGACCTAAGGAGGCAAAATTGTTCTGCTCAAAGGAAAGGCGGTGGCATATATGATGGTCTTATTTGTTGATGTTTTTGTGAAATGCATCTATGATAAGTGGTCTGATCCAAAGTGTAGATCAGTATCCTGCTAGCTATTCCACATGTTGGTAGTGCATATTCTGTTATGTTTCTGTGACTTATTACAACTTCAGTAATCTCCCAGTACTTTAGACTAGGTTTAAATCAAATGACGGCAAAGCTAAAAATGTACTCATTAAACAAAGTACTATGTGTAAGATTTGTGATTTGTAAAGAATGTAAATCAGCCTACACCAGCTAGTGCTGCAAGCTCGAGGACGGATTTTCTGTAAGAAATGCTCAGACAAAAACGCCTTTTACTCAATCAGCTGCCCTGTCAAGCAAACCGCATGAGGATTAATTATCGTTCTCAGAGGCCTTTAAAGCCCCTAATCTGCTAGGTCGACACGACGCGGCGTGACAGTGGCCGACGTCGCGACAACGCCCTTAATCTAACTGGTGCAGTAATTATCGCTACTAATGAGAGCATAAGAGTAGTCGCTTTTCTTATGCAGCAGAACGAACACCACATCTGTGTCAACCTAACGTTTGGTCTCCACTTTCATAAAATATCAATCTTTTGCAGCTTTACGACTTGGATGTCTTCACAATGGAATGCAGTCACTTTGGTCTGTTTAATTGAAAGAATTTCGATTCCCATATTGTTACCTGCGCACGGGTTAAACTTCACTCAAACGTCTGATTAGCAGATTCCTTTAGCTTCATTTAATCGTTCAAGTTTTGCAACATCTTACATACCTTAAGATAAACGAGTATGGAGCATTTATTTGTGGTTTAATGAAACAGTCCGGAAAGGCGTTCTATCCTTCGCGGTGAACTGGGGTAAAGTTGTTAAATGTAAAATGGCCAACTGTGTTGTTAGCCTCTTAATATCTCAATAGTTAGACTGATGCCGCCATGCTATCCATACTACTTTTCTCTCGTGTTCGCCAGGCATGTGATTTGCGGCAGTTTAGTAAATTAAGGAACGAGGAGATAGGATCCAACACACAACTATTATTATTTTGCTCCGTGACTCACAATTAACAAAGATTGATTTGCATTTCACGTAATGTTAAGGGCGTAGTCAGCATATTCATCTGTTCTCACCGTTCATCTTCATCTCGGTATGACACGCTCTTCATTGCTGCATAAGTACGATTCCCACTACCCTATTGCTATTAGGAATGCTGGTAAGATGAAAACATGATGTGGAGTGATGTAAGGAGTATAGTAGGCACCAGTTATGCAACTATCATCTCAAAATCACTAGTCGAATGATGTCAATAACGAACTGGTTGATTGCTCAATTTTGCTCTTCCTTTCTCGGATTTCTTTAGCCTTTTGAAACTGAATTTTAAGGCACTTTCAGGGCACTCATCAGCAGCTCACTCCATATTCTAATGTTGTAACTAAAAGATAACATCGAATGCATTGCACCGGATAAAATGTGCAAATAGCAGTTTTTAAGGCAGCCGATCTTTATCCTACTACAGCATGTTTGTTCTCCACTTTGGAAAGGTTCGTTTTAATTTATTCATTTATTTGCCTTCTTATGACCTTAGCCTCGTTTTGATGTAAGCCTCATGCAATCCTCTTCAGACAGGGCTCTAAATGCTACTTGTTGGCACATTGTCTTGCCAAGTGATTTGGAACGCAGCGTCCAATTCGCAGTCATTACCGTTATAACGGTCATCACCACTGAGCTCGGATGTGGAGACTTAACCGAAGCTGACACATTAGAGAGAGCAAAGCTAGGGAGGAAGGCATTTGTCACGACGTCATTGGAAGGAACACAAGACGTTGCGGTGGTCAAACAAACCACGTAGCCTCACATGGCAGACGGTCGTGTAGAACATGAAGAGGATGGTAAGTAACCTCCCAGACAATTAATGCTTCGACTACAATAATGCGGTGAAGAGACATTGGGATGGACAAGGTGACTCCATCACATCCCATTGCCAGTGTTGATGTCAGTGTTTAACGGTCCGATTCATCTACTCTTCAATAATATTTAATGTAAAAACAATTTATGCTAACAGAACCAATGTGAACATTGTAGAATTGAAAACGTCTCTGTCAAGATGCAACACATTTCGAGCCAGCAGAAACGCCGCACTGCTCTTTCCCTACTCCTGGCAGCACTAGTCTCGTAGACTACATTTCACTTAGGCCGCTATTTTGCGCATGCATTTTACAATCCGTCCACAATGGCAATCCAGACAAGGTCAAGCCAGTGTAGTCAAGCTGGCGCCAATTAAAGCCAGACACGGGCTGCATCCAATCAATGCGATGGTGGTTGAGGTTTGTTTCAGAAGCATGCGCGAACGGTGGTATAAGCACAAAAAATGGCACCAAAAATTGCCAGTAAAATGTAAAACTGGGGTAAGTTCTAAGTAAAATGCAACGAGTTGGTATGTGTGGATGGTGGTTCCAGAGCAGCAATGGTTACAGGGATGTAGATCAACACCGTGCCCTCTTCTACCAGCAGTTTGTATGACAAGCAGGATATTTATCTGCATGCACCGCCTTTCCTTTCTTCAAATCCCTCACAGTAACGATTTCGATGTGGTGGTTTTCGCAGAGATTTCGTGTCCCATTATCCTCTGATTTAAACACTGTTTAATCTACCCACGCGGCACAACAGCATATCGTAGATCTGTAAGTGACTGCGGCAATTAACCTGAGTGTGAGTGCATTGACAGGAGAGTGTGTGCTGACATGACCACTCACTTTGTAGAAATTAGTAGTAATAGTATGTGGAATTTTAGTTTTCTTACAGACCTACATGCGAATTATTGCACACACTTCTAGTGCATTCTACCAGTATACAAAGTCGATGGCGCCTTCAGCCCTCAACAAAGTAACGAATAATAGTGCATTAAGTGTTTTAAGTAGGCACAGCATTTGAACTTGTCAATTTCCCTCCGGAGTAGCACGAGCATTATCGCACAAACTTGGAATGCACCTCTACAGTCTCGAAGCCGATGGCAAGTTGTGATTCGATCGCTTAAATACTTCTGCTTAGCTAAGGCAGACCTGTGCCTGTTGCACGCGAGAGCTGCGTAGCCACGTTAGTAATCAGGTGTTAGTCTACCTAGTGATACTTATGAGGCTGTCAACATATGCGCCCGTTACACCCCAATGGAGCGAACACCCTCCCACTCTCTTTCATCAAACCACACATAATTGTGGCAAATTCGTGTCTTTGCCATTCAGAGCTTATCCATCAGGAGAGGATAAATAAGTGTTAATGAAGGGAAAAAGACTAAGAAGTGGGACATTTCCGACACCATGGATACCTGCAAGGCCGAAAGGGGTGTCGGAAAACGCAAATCATGGGAAATTGGCATTGAACCATACGAGCGTTCAGGCAAGAACTATCGCCGTGCAAGTGAAGAGGAGTCCAGTGATTGCAAATATTTTACCAGATCCGCTAGTCTTTGTAGCAATTTCGCTGGTCGTTGCGGCAATTTCGCTAGCCGTTTTGTCACCTCCGCTTGGCGTTACGATTGTTGCTTCCTTATGGCCTGTGCAAACAAGACATTCTGGTCATTATAGCATGCAAAACTTGCACGTCTCTCAACGGTGAAGTGTTTGCAAATGAGCACTAAGAATAGACGCTCAGTGGTAAACTTAAATATTGCTCCTGTGCAATAATGGCAGCAGATGCCTCTCCTGATAAATGTCAGTGAAGTGTCTTTTAATGTGGCGTTTAGAGTATAATCACATGTACTGGCTTACCGGTGTCCTCTGTTTTAATCTCTTTAATGATATTTAAAACTTCTTCTGAATAAAACAATACGATCGCAGTCATAGTATATAATGTGTTGGCCGTTAGTCCTTCAACAATTACTTCTCCTGCCTCGAGGGACGCATTTGCCGATTTTTCAGATCCAATGCCAGAAGTCAACTTTGCCGTTAGTACGACTTCCCCATCATCCACATCATCCACTATTTCCAAGTCCCAAGTTAGGCCGATGGAGTGAGGAGTCACAGGACCCCAAACAAATTGAAATTGCTCTGCATGCTCTAACAAGTTTTCCCCTTTGACGAAGTAGAACAAGAGTTAAACAGTCAAAATGACTACTCACATTTATCGGTGACCTAAAAGCATGATGACTTCAAGTAAGTGAAAGCACTAGAATACAATTGCTTATAACCTGCATTGAAGCAAGTGTTATTATTCAACAAATGCTTCCACACTATCGCTGATAAGATCCAAATGCAAATTAACAACTTACCCATTGTTTCGTTGCGATTCTCAGCCAAAACGAAAGTCGCGAACAGAATGAGACACAAGTGAAACGCCATCTTCGCATCACCAATGATTTGCCCTCACAACTCATGGCGCATTTATAAGGCTGCTGCACACGCATATCAGCCTATAAGCTCTCCCCGCTTTGACCTTCTAGGCGAACCCTACGCCATGAGGTCTTTGGCATTACATGAGCCCTCCCACGTCTAACCTTCACGCTTCTTATCATTGAGGTTAACACCAACTTAATTGGAGAAAATTATGCAGTGAACACTCACGTCACGCGTTGTCCTTCGAGTTGATTGGACGAAATCTATTGTGAACATGGGAAGCATTTGTGAATCCACAACATCTCAGAAATATTTTGCACTCTTCGTGAATTCGCCACCATCGATTGTAGGATGCGACTACAATCATGGCCTCGTTACCACCTTCTCTGAAGCCTTCTATTTCAGCGCGAGCAAAGCATGTGGTTTTGGTGTAGGTCACCATAGAAATCGTCGTTTGGTGCGTAAGAAGATATAGTTCCGACCCCGTAGGCAAATGTATACTCCCTCGCCAACGCTTGGTTTGGTTAGGGTGAATCCACTCCAGTTCATGATGATGAGGAAGGCCAAGACACTATTCAAATTAACACATCGGTACTGCCCGACTGTGGATGTGAGAAGAAGGCGTGAACTGGGTACACGGACAAATATCCCACCTGTCTGGCGAGGTCGTCATCTCTTCTTTCGCATCGCTAACATAAGAGAAAGCAGTGTTGAACTGCACCATTAGAAATGCTGTGGCATCTAAAACACCACCGTCACGATGCAACAGGTGGAAAGTCAGTTAAAACCACCACAATTACCTTTCTCTTTTTAGACAACACAAGTCTAGTGGACTACATTGCACACAGACCATGTTTTACACATGCTTTGCGCAATCCGTCTGCCACAGTGATCCAGAAAAAAGGTGAAGTTGGTGTAGCCACGTTGGCATTCACGAAACGAGACCATAACGTGCGGCGCGATCAACGCCACTCACACTCTATCCAGTCGCCATCGTCTGGTGTTTTTTTAGCTCCTCCTCCACTCCCTACACTCACTCAAATTGGATCCCTTTCGTGTTCAACAAGCCTTTCCCTGTTCGGTTGCCTTTTGTGTTTTGCACTAATGTGAATAGGATAAAACCTTTCAGTAAACGTTGGAAAAGTACATGTTTACGAATACGGGGTCATGTCTAATCACCCGTAAAAACGGTTCATGTGGTTCAGCTTGACCTGCTCTCATTTTGCGCATGAGATCACCGTCTTCATGCAGGAGTGAAGTCAAGCATAACGATGGTCATGCTGATAATTTAAGTGAATTTCACTACAGTCGCGTGCATCGTTCCTTCATGACAAAGTTGTTGTTCTGTCTCTTCTCTTCTGCACCCTCAGCAATAATAATACTCCATTTACTTCGTCTTTGTCGGAAAAATTACAGGTTGGTGGAAGGAAGCAGACCTCGATCATCTGTCTCAGCTGAGCAGAAGTATGTAAACGATCGAGTCACAACTCGACTTATTTCAACACCTCTTCCTGCCTCCCAGACACCCATGGTGTCGGATTTGTCCCACTCACTATTCATTCTTGCTTCATTAATATTAATTTTACCGCTCAATGACAAAACACTAATTCAAAACACTTACTTGTGCTTGAATGGAACAGACTGGGAAGGCATTGGCTCCATTGTGGTGAAGTTGGGTGCAATTGTTTAAATTGAAATGTGTGGATATGTTGTCAGCCTCATAATTCTCCACAAGTTGAACTAACACCTACTTACTTGCCCCATTACCCAGCTCTTGTGAGCAACAAACATCTAATATCCACACTCTCCAATCCTGTAGAAGTGTGGTCTACACTACTGCAGTAGCATTAGTAAAGCTGGTAAAATGAGACCAAGTTAGGCGACTTCAGGAGGGCTCAGGCAGTCAGCATTTATGCAATTATCACTCGTCAAATCACTAGCCAAACGTGTGTCCTTGAAGGATTGGTCGAGTGCTCAATATTCAATTTACAACTGGACTTTAGGGCACCTATTGGAAGATTAGTCCATGCATTTAATTCAAAATCATGCTTTCCATCCAATACAATGCTGCGGATAAAATATGCAAATGGCGGATCCTATATCCTTACATCTTCCATTGCACCATTTTTTAGGAGTTTGAGATGGATTACGCGAATTAATTTTGATGCATATTTTGTGACTTATTCAAACCCTTCTGCGATTTAGAGGTCATCACTGCGACATTATTTCCTCACGAATATAACACCACGTGGGGTTGAGGTGTTTAAGTGCTCTTAGTTATGAAAGAACTACATTATCATGTGAACGCGTTAGGAGCAATGAGAATACTAAAGCAGCGTAGTCTACGTGAGATCCTCCTATCCCTCCACAGATGACATAATGAAGAAGATCATTTGACGAGGGCAGGCGAACCGAGCAAAATTGGTCACATCAGGAGCAATTCCATTAGCTAATTTCAAGTTTAACATCTGCATAGGAGGTGTAGATTGGCGACATATGGAGAGGTGAGGCTGCCAGCACATTAATAAGAAGAGTTGTCATGAATAATGAGAACACTGCTTCCTTACCACAGTGGTTCGTGCAATATCAATAACAATGACACGAAAGCCTGTGCGCTCGTAATTGTATTTATTTGTACTGAGATCGAGCTTCCACTTCAAATGCACTTGCACCATGGAGAAAACTGAAATTCCAAGTGCTTTTACTACTTACTTCTACAAAGTGAGTGGTCATGTCAGCACACACTCTCCTGTCAATGCACTCACACTCAGGTTAATTGCCGCAGTCACTTACAGATCTACGATATGCTGTTGTGCCGCGTGGGTAGATTAAACAGTGTTTAAATCAGAGGATAATGGGACACGAAATCTCTGCGAAAACCACCACATCGAAATCGTTACTGTGAGGGATTTGAAGAAAGGAAAGGCGGTGCATGCAGATAAATATCCTGCTTGTCATACAAACTGCTGGTAGAAGAGGGCACGGTGTTGATCTACATCCCTGTAACCATTGCTGCTCTGGAACCACCATCCACACATACCAACTCGTTGCATTTTACTTAGAACTTACCCCAGTTTTACTTTTTACTGGCAATTTTTGGTGCCATTTTTTGTGCTTATACCACCGTTCGCGCATGCTTCTGAAACAAACCTCAACCACCATCGCATTGATTGGATGCAGCCCGTGTCTGGCTTTAATTGGCGCCAGCTTGACTACACTGGCTTGACCTTGTCTGGATTGCCATTGTGGACGGATTGTAAAATGCATGCGCAAAATAGCGGCCTAAGTGAAATGTAGTCTACGAGACTAGTGCTGCCAGGAGTAGGGAAAGAGCAGTGCGGCGTTTCTGCTGGCTCGAAATGTGTTGCATCTTGACAGAGACGTTTTCAATTCTACAATGTTCACATTGGTTCTGTTAGCATAAATTGTTTTTACATTAAATATTATTGAAGAGTAGATGAATCGGACCGTTAAACACTGACATCAACACTGGCAATGGGATGTGATGGAGTCACCTTGTCCATCCCAATGTCTCTTCACCGCATTATTGTAGTCGAAGCATTAATTGTCTGGGAGGTTACTTACCATCCTCTTCATGTTCTACACGACCGTCTGCCATGTGAGGCTACGTGGTTTGTTTGACCACCGCAACGTCTTGTGTTCCTTCCAATGACGTCGTGACAAATGCCTTCCTCCCTAGCTTTGCTCTCTCTAATGTGTCAGCTTCGGTTAAGTCTCCACATCCGAGCTCAGTGGTGATGACCGTTATAACGGTAATGACTGCGAATTGGACGCTGCGTTCCAAATCACTTGGCAAGACAATGTGCCAACAAGTAGCATTTAGAGCCCTGTCTGAAGAGGATTGCATGAGGCTTACATCAAAACGAGGCTAAGGTCATAAGAAGGCAAATAAATGAATAAATTAAAACGAACCTTTCCAAAGTGGAGAACAAACATGCTGTAGTAGGATAAAGATCGGCTGCCTTAAAAACTGCTATTTGCACATTTTATCCGGTGCAATGCATTCGATGTTATCTTTTAGTTACAACATTAGAATATGGAGTGAGCTGCTGATGAGTGCCCTGAAAGTGCCTTAAAATTCAGTTTCAAAAGGCTAAAGAAATCCGAGAAAGGAAGAGCAAAATTGAGCAATCAACCAGTTCGTTATTGACATCATTCGACTAGTGATTTTGAGATGATAGTTGCATAACTGGTGCCTACTATACTCCTTACATCACTCCACATCATGTTTTCATCTTACCAGCATTCCTAATAGCAATAGGGTAGTGGGAATCGTACTTACGCAGCAATGAAGAGCGTGTCATACCGAGATGAAGATAAACGATGTGAAATAGGCGGACATTCCGACTACACACTTCCCATCACTTGAATTGCTTAATCGTTCGTCAATTGTGAGTGATGGCAAAATTAGGATAATAAAGATGGCTCCCATCTACTCATTCCCTTCTTCACTAAACTAATGAAATCACATGCCTGTCGCACACAATAAGTGGGAATTGAGGTTAGTAAGTAGGCGCTCGCCTACCTTATGATTATCATGAGGCTGTCAACATATTCGCCTCTTTTACCTTCAACAATTACACCCAACCCACTGCGAAGGATAGAACGCCTTGCCAGGCTGCTTCACTCCATCACAAATAAATGTGCTAAGCTTGTGTATTTGTTATTCAGGGGTTATCCCTCATAGAAGGTTAAATCAATGTTAAGAAGTGAAGAATGAATAGGGACTGCTATATTCCCACCACCATGGATGCCTGGAAGGGGGAGGGAGATGGTTGTAAACGCATGTTATTGGTCGTGATATTGGATGATTGGGAAGTAGGCATTTATCCACACGAGATTTCAAGCATGGACCACCATCAAAACCCAGGCAAATGATCTACA